>JAJOZX010000925.1:527500-1057500 GCA_023014485.1 Bathynomus jamesi | reverse complement strand
TTTTATTGAAATTTTGATGGCTTATAATTAGCAACTATTTTGTAAACTTATTTTATTATAGGTTTCACAACATTATGTATTTGTAGTGTTTTGATTATTATTTTGATCAGCAGTAGCCTATATGGAATTTATTTGTTCTTATGTTTATATATACTCGTAAATTCTGACAATATGACTTTCAGGGTGCACTGGTCTCTCGCATTAATCCATGAAAAACGCTGTCCTAAATGCTACAGCCGGGTGATAATGCAACAAAGATGTGTGAAAAGCGTGCGAAATTGAGTTTTACATGCATCCAGCGATAGGATGTATGCATTGAAAAGTTTGTCAAAGAATGTTTATCACAACATACAGTATAGTTATACACGTGGAAGAATTAGGGTAAAACAGAAAGAGTCGCGAAAACAGTCTGTTAAATTATCATTCATGTATTAGCATTATAAAAACTACATGGTTCTACGAGCATGAAGTATGTGAACTTTTATTTGGGGGCTCCTGCTTGTTCATGTAGTTTAGGCGTCTACAAAATGTTATCTGTTTGTAGGGGTGATCTCTGCTGTACGGTTTTTGGATGTTTAGGCTAGAATGATCCCCCTTTATTCTCAAATATACATTGTAAAAGAGTATGAAGCCATCATCCTACCAGAAACTCTAATAGATGTATAACTCATAAATTCGTAAGTGGGTCTTGACGGGGAGATTCTCAAATCGTTCCATTTCCGCCTACATTTTTCATTTATATTTATCTAATTATTTATTTTTTCCAGCGTCGTATAATTGCTTGATAAGGCTCATACTATGTTGTTACACGCTCATGTGTGTTCAAATTTTAACATTTTATATATATAATATATATATATATATATATATATTATATATATATTGGCGTTCTCCGTCCAACTGTTCCCAAAAAGTGTTGTACATAAACATAAAATTGAGATGTATAAACTTATAAAAATTTTATTATTAGAAATTTATTTCAGCAAATATGAGAACATTAACGGCTGAATAATTGATTCAGAACGTATTTGTAATATATATATATATATATATATATATAATATATATATATATATATATATATATATATATATATATATATATTATATTATATTATATATATATATATATATATATATATATATATATATATATATATAATCTTCGTAAGCTATGGGATTCATGATAAAAAGACGTCTGACTGTGGCTCTACTTACATCCGACATTATCGTACTATTTCCTGTTGATTCCATTTCTATCCTTAGTATTTGAACTGTCAAATGTAATCTAGCGTCTCTTCGTATTATTAATATTTGTCACATGAACTATGGTCTTGCCACAATGTACAAATGCACATATTCATGACATCATAACATTGATCAACAAAGTTTTTCTCCATTTGCAAATATGGGTGCTTCTTATGTTCTTTTTACCCTGATTACAAAAATGAATACACGTTTTTCTATTAACCACAGTTTGAGATCGAAATGTCATTCCACAGTTTGCTTCATAATACGATATTTATTGTTAGTCATTTACTCTGTATAAAATCTTTATATAATGCATATTTATATTTACATGATTATATATAATATGCATATCATTATTTAAGTGAAGTATACATCTTAATATATGTCTATATATATATATATATATAATATATATATATATATATATATAGAGAGAGAGAGAGAGAGAGAGAGAGAGAGAGAGACAAGCTTAACCTTCGTGAAATGATGAATCATCGAACGGAACACTAAAAATTTGGGATGGTGTGTGTATATATATATGCCCTTTTCTGAAAGATTCTGTGTGTGTGTGTGTGTGTGTGGTGCTTGTGTGCACACACACACACACACACACACACACACACACACATATATATATATATATATCCCCTTTTCTGAAAGAAACTGTGTGTGTGTGTGCGTGTGCGTGTGCGTTTGGGACCGTGCTTAAGGCTTGGTTCCAAACTAAAAATTTGCACATTACATTATTTTGATCGCTAGTTAACAACTAGCTAGCTAATTTTTAGGTAATACAGATAGGTAATGAGTGATACAAAAGCATTGTGGTATTAACCAAATGGGTAAACTCGTATATTGTATATGCGGGCTCATTTCTGTTATTATGCAGATGTTAGAATGCTTTCGATGTAAAATAGTTTGGCGTGACTCCTGCTTCAGCTGATAGCTTAGGTGTTTTAGGATTGCAATGAAAGAGAGATGTGAAGAAGTGAGGATAAGTTTTAAACTACTGTTACCCTTGCTACTACTACTACTACTACTACTACTACTAATAATAATAATAATAATAATAATAATAATAATAAAGTTTCCCCGTATCCCCGACTTCTAGCTTGCAACAGCTTGTACATTCTGTTGAAGAATGGGTAAAAATCAACAGACATAAGTAAGTACTGTATATATATATATATATATATTATATATATATATATCACAGAGAATATGTGGATTTAGAATAATGGAATTAGGACAGCTTTGAGAGAAATTACGATTTCTTCCTCTTGTTGTATAAAGCATTCAGAATTTGAGAGTATTTAAGTTTCAGGTTTGCTAAAATAAACGAAAGCGACCGTGTAGTGAAAGATCCTTACTTGAATTATTGTTGAAGATGTGATTTGAACTTCTTTGGTGGTATTGCCTCATGAACGAGGCAACGATGCTAAATACCAGAGTTATACCTTCAAAAGACCTTTCCAAGTTTTCTATTAACTGGAAATGAGAATTTTTTTTTTTGGAGAAACCTACTTATTTGGTTGTTGTCCAACAGATATCATTATGTATCAGTAAATAAGGTTTGCTCAACTAAAGCGCCTGTCAAGCATGGTGTGCCACAGTGCTGGGTTCTGGGTCCACTGTTATTTTTATTATATATAAATGACCTTCCACCTTCATCAAATATACTGAACTTCATAATGTTTGTAGATGGTACAACTCTCTTTTTCTTGCAAAAATGTTAATACAGCTAAGAATATATCTCCTTCAGAATTCATCAGTGTAATAAAATGGTTGACCACCAATAAACTCTTCCTAAATACTAGTAAAACAAATTTCATAATTTTTACTAATAAAAGAAATGTATATCATGATGAACTTAATGTTAATGAAATCGCCAAAAAGGCGTGTAGTTTATAACCAAAAGTTGTTAGCAGTAATGATTAACTACTACTCGTTACAGTTAAATTATTAGAAAAAATTACATACGTTTTAAAATTGTTTATTAACTAGCCTGGAAAATCTGGTAAGAATGTGAACAGAGATGCTGAATATAATCAACGTACAAAGAATTATGCAAATACTGTAGATTGAATCAGTGAACCTATCAAATATATATATATATATATATATATATATATATATATATATATTTATATATATATATATATATACAGCTGTACCCTTCATTCATTTCACGTGTTTAATTGTGAAATTCCCCCAATTTCCCCATAAGAGTTTCTTGCTCCATGCACGGTCTGTGATTAATATATATATATGTATGTGTGTGTGTGTATTATATACTGTTGGTAAACTTATTCGATTCGAAATAAACCAAGAAGCTAACATTATTCTTTAAGATCATAGGTGTTGATTCTCTTATGAAATGGATACTGCGTAAATTTTATTTATAGACATAATAGGAATAAGATAAAAAGACAATTGCAATTACTGGTTTACAGAAACTTAAGAATAATAATTTGATGTTTACTACCGTGGAAAGAAGTCATGGCTAAGATGGAAATAAAATTTGATGATTTGTACTTCTAAAATATAAAATTACGTAATGTGTTCTCTTTAAAAGTATATATATATATATATATATATGTGTTAGTTCACTAGTTGATTCTATTCGATGACTATGATGAGTAGCCTGATAGCAACATCTGTTTAATTAAAGCATATATTACTCCGTCAGTTGGCTTAGAAGGCAGAATTTTGTCAGTTTGCTTTTATTACGAAGGGAATTGAAATCAATATATTTCATTTAAATACTCTTAATACGTGTACATATATATGTAATAATAACAATAAATCAATATTAGTAATAATATTTAAGTGGATGTTTAGAGGAGGATAACAGAATTGCTGCTTCAGTTTCAAAGCCGCTTTAGGCAACTTGGTTCTTTTTAACACATGCAATTTTATAACGAAATTTCATGAACGATAAAATTATTAATTCATATACCAGAAGATAACATGTGAAAGTGAATGTGATGGAATATATCGATGTAAATAACAGAAAACTACATACTTAAAAGTAAATAAACATATATGCGTGTGATATGAATATATATTGTATTTGAAGGTCATCTCGTTTGAAAATAAGCCAGTTTCCCTTAAAAAAGAGAGAAATTAATTTATTTAAATTAAAATAATAAATATTAATTTTATTTTTCATAATACAGATCTTAAACAAAGAACTTGTTTTCGGTTTAAAATATGATCACTCTGATTTTCATTTATGTATTGTTCGCAATTTGTTAACATTTGAAAATTCTATGTGCTGATGTCGATGCGTAATCTCGTTAGGCCTATTAAAACCTTTCAGATATTCATATAAGTTTTTATTTCTACTGTCTTCTAACTTGCCTGAACAGAAAGTACTCGAATGTATGTATGTTTTTTCATGTTTGTTCTTGTTTGCCTCATGAAAGAACTTTTTTGAAGGAGGAAGGCCAGGATCAACCCTTTCTTAAATTTTTTTGAAGGAAGGTGAAGCCGAATCATTTTTAAAATTTAATTTTTTAAATTTAATTTTTTAAATTTATTTTTTTAAATTTATTTTTAAATTTATTTTATATTCCCCCCCCCCCCCTTTCCCCCCTTTTTTTCCCCTCTTTTTTTTCCTTTTTTCCCCTTTTTTTTTTTTTTTGAAGGACCATGAAGGACACCTCATAAAGGAGGGACCGCCATGAAGGACGGTGGAGGACCTCCATGGAGGACCGCCATGAAGGACGGTGAGGGGGAAATTTTCAAATCGATCCATTTCTGTCTCACATTTTTCGGCTATACTACTAAGGTTATTTTATTTCATTTTGGTTGGCCAATTTCAAGTTTTGACATGAAAAGACACTATATTTTCACTACCAAAATTGATTTGAAAATAGTTGGCAAAATTGACACACCCTAATGATCAGTGTTGGGCGAATTACTTTTTTAAAGTAACGGCGTTACCGTTATCGTTACTCGCAATAGAAAGTAACATCATTACCGCTACAGTTACCTCTATGGAAAAGTAATACGTTACCGTTACCGGTACTTTTATAATAAACTAGAAAATATAGTATTTCTCAATATAAGAATATATCTACATCGCAATTATAAAAGAATTTTTGAACATCGAGCAAATATTTAATTAAGGTCAGATATATAATACAATGAAACAATACCTGATTTTAGACTTATACTTAAAGAATAAGCAATACAATTTAACAATTTTACCATTTGAAATAATAATAATAATCTATACTATAATAAGAGAGCCGTCCGTCCGTCCGTCCGTCCGTCCGTCACACTTTCAGAAATTGTGAGAAAAATGAGAAAAAATTGTGAGAAAAAAATTCAGAAATTGTATTACGGGCGGAAATGTGAAGCTCAAGATTTCATGACTGTGTTCTTTTCTGTAGTTTAGCCTGTCTGTTTGTCTGTTTGTGAAATTTATCCCGGGCAGTAATGGGGGAAGGGTGGGGGTATGGGGAGGGGTGGGGGTAATGGGGAGGGGTTAGCCCCCAAGTTGCATGAATGGGGTGAGGAGGTTTTGGGAGATACCAGATTCAGAAATGTTGACACAATGTGAAGCTCAAAATTTTCACGGCTGCGTTCTTTTCTGTAGTTTAGCCTGTCTAACCGTCAGCGAAGCGACGGGAACTGTACTAGTAATAATAATATAATAATAATAATAGCTATCAATAAATCTTAAGTAAAAAACTAAAAATGTAAAATAAAATTACTCTTTGCACTTAATATTACAAAATGGAAAATTATAATTATTGACGAGAATAAATTAAAATAAATGGTGAATAAAAAATTACAAAATGCCTAAACGATTAATGGATTATTCATTTAAGAAAAAAATAGAAATCTTAAAAGAAAGTAACGAATAATAACTGAAAATGGAATGAAAAGTAACGGCGTTACCAATTTCGTTACAATATAAATAAAATAACGGCGTTACGTAACGCCGTTACTCGCAACACTGCTAACAGACAGCAGGGCTAACTTTAGAGTGGATCTTTGGGTCTTTGGTAGCCTTAGCTTCTGTAGATCTGTAGAATAATAATACAGTATCAGTATTATAATTTATTATTCTGCTCGTATTTATACGTGTTGATGATGGATATCAATTACTAAAGGAAGTATATATATTATAATACAGTATATAATATATATATATAATATATATATATATATATAATATATATATATATATATATATAATATTTATACTGGGTGATCCAGATAAATGGGACCCATAAAAAAAAGCCAAATATTCTTAATATTTAATTCCTTTCATAAAAACTATATATCATTCGAAAGAGTAGAGTTACAAGTTTATTATGAAATATTTATTTTTTTAAAATGACTCCTTTCAAATGTGCTCCATTAGTTGCCAAGCATTCCAGTGTTCTCGCTTGTAAGTTCTACATCACTTTTGCAAGAGTGTGCGGTGGTATGGCCTGTATCTCATTTGTGATGGCGGCCTTCATTCTTGCAAGGTCGTTGGGTTATTTCTGTAGACCCTACTCTTTAAATATCCCCAGAGATAATAATCTAAGGGAGAAAAATCCGGAGACCTTGCGGGCCATTCAACGTCTCCAAATCTTGAGATTAACTCGCCTGGAAACGTTTGACGCAAAACTGCCATGCAGTTCCTCGTGGTATGGCAGGTAGCTCCGTCTTGTTGGAACCAGTGGTTTTCTAGACAAAGATCTCTTAATTTAGGAATAAGGAAATCGGTCAACATTTTTCGTAGCGATCACCATTTACAGTGACCGTGTTTCCGGTGGAATCCTCGAAAAAGTACGGCCCTATGATCTGAGATGCAGTAAGACCACACCAAACAGTTACACGCTGACTATGCAACGGGACTTCGGTAATATTCAATGGATTTTCTGTTGCCCAGAAACGACAATTTTATTTGTTTACAGTTCCATTCAAGTGAAAATGGGCTTCGTCTGACGTAATCAAAGTTGCTAGAAAATTGGTGGTGTCATTTACCTTCTGTTGGATCCATTGACAGAATTGTCGTCTTCGTGCGAAATCTCCATCGTTTAGTTGTTGCACTGTTTGAATTTTATATGGAAAGAGCATTAAATTTTGCTTGAATATACGGTGTGTTGTTGTTCCATATCCAACTCCTAACAGCTGAGAAGCACGTCTGATGCTTATGTTAGGATTATCCTGTACAATTTCATGAGTTCTGTTAATGATCTCGTCTATCCTTGCTGTGCGCACTCTTCCAGTTGGTTTTCTTTTTCCAATGCTGCCAGTTAGGGAAAACTTTCTGACACACCGACGGATTACTTTCTTAGAAGGTGATTTTGACATCTGAAAATTTGTCTTGAAAGATCTTTGAGCTGAAACTACACTTCTTCCATGCTCATAATATTGCTCAGTTATGAAACGCAGCTGTTCCACAGTCCATGCAGTCATCTTGAAGGGTTAGTTTTAACTGACACTTTTATTTGTTTTGTATCTTATCTTGTCTTCTATTGTCAAAACCTATACAATCCTGTACAAACTTGTAACTATCCTCTTTCGAATGATGCGTATGATTTTATAAAAGGACTTATACTTTAAGAGTTACAGGGGTTTCTTTGGGTCCCATTTCTCTGGATCACCCTATATATATATATATATACTATATATTTAATATTTATATATATATATATATATATTATATTATTATATATATATATATATTATTATATATATATATAATATTAAATAAATATTAAATAAATAATCAGGGCTGTGCGGGTCTTTCACTTTCGGGTCGGGTCCGGGTCTGAGTCATTTTTCTAATTTACTTTCGGGTCCTGGTCCGGGTCCGGGCCGGACCCGAAAGTTCACTTTCAGGTCCTGTCGGGTCTTTCAGTATATGACCCGGGTCTGGGTCGGGTCCATTATTAAAAATGTAATAATTATAATCTGGTATAGGATAGGTAATAAGACTGCTACCGTAGCTACATTAACATGTTCTCTGAAACATAGTAAAACATTATATGGCTATACGGTAGTAGCCTAACCATATATATTAATTAATCCGATTTTGGAAATGTTTGAAAGTAGGTGTATTAATTGTATTAATATTTAATAGTAACTAGGGATAGTTATACATGCATTGCTAAGGGGCAAAGTACGATGTATGATTGCTCTCTTCAAACCCCTTATTCTAACAGCACTTGTGAAATGTAAATAATTTTTACTTGTATGCGAGCAGTGAAGTTCCTTGACAGCCAATGTTTTCACTTCAATTTTGTTTTCAAAGTCATATTGGGCTTGAATACCTAAAAATCCTCTATCTAAGTGACTACAACAATCTACTTTTTAATGAAACACTTTTTTTAAGAAGTATTTTTAACTTATTTTTTCAGCTATTGCTCTATCGAGAGTCAAAGTAGCAAGATTTTTTTTTGTTCATGTTTATATTCATTGCAGATAGAAATGGTTCAACCAAAATTTTAAATCTAATATCCAGTGGTGGGCACCGTTAACCAAAAAGTTAACTTCGTTAACCGCTAATCCGTTAACCAAAAAGTTAACTTCGTTAACCGTTAAACATGTAACGGAAGTTACCGATAAACCGTTAACGTGTAGCTGGTTCCTTCTTGGTGCTACTTGTATTTGCCAGGGAGAATGAAGGATACGAGAGGCAGGCTATCTCTTTTAGGGGCCTCTCGTGTCCTCTTCTGTCCCTGTCGTTTGGAAGGTTAGCATCTTGAAGGAAAAGCCGGTCGTTTTCAGAGTTTATTGAGTTCTTGGTTGGCTGGGGTTATTTTACAGAAGATTTTGTTATTTTATATACAGCTGAATTAATTAAATATATATATATAAATTTATGTACAATACTTATTTATAAAGATTATATATGATTCTTAAAATTACACAGTGATAAAATATATACAATTTGGTACGCGCAAAATTGGTTTGTCGGTAACTAATATAAAAATAATATAAATGCGGAAAATTAACTGCGCGGCCCCACACTACTGCCCACCCCGAGAAGCGGAGCACGTATATCAAAAGTAGAAATATTCGGGTCTTGATTTGAATCGGATCCTTCGTCCAGCTCGCGTTGATCCTCGGTCGGCCTCGTTTCCGGTTGTTGCGTTGTCCTGCGCGCTCATCCTGAGGTCTGTATTTGCTACCTCCGAGGTGCGTCTTCCATCGTCCTTTTTCCTTGCGTGCTTTTTCTCCGATCCGATGCCGTTCGATTGTGCGCTCGGTACCTGTGTGGGACCTGAAACTATGTTTTCAGAGTTTATTGAGTCTTGGTTGGCTGGGGTTATTTTACAGAAGATTTTGTTATTTTATATACAGCTGAATTAATTAAATATATATATATAAATTTATGTACAATACTTATTTATAAAGATTATATATGATTCTTAAAATTACACAGTGATAAAATATATACAATTTGGTACGCGCAAAATTGGTTTGTCGGTAACTAATATAAAAATAATATAAATGCGGAAAATTAACTGCGCGGCCCCACACTACTGCCCACACCCGAGAAGCGGAGCACGTATATCAAAAGTAGAAATATTCGGGTCTTGATTTGAATCGGATCCTTCGTCCAGCTCGCGTTGATCCTCGGTCGGCCTCGTTTCCGGTTGTTGCGTTGTCCTGCGCGCTCATCCTGAGGTCTGTATTTGCTACCTCCGAGGTGCGTCTTCCATCGTCCTTTTCCTTGCGTGCTTTTTCTCCGATCCGATGCCGTTCGATTGTGCGCTCGGTACCTGTGTGGGACCTGAAACTATGTTTCAGAGTTTATTGAGTTCTTGGTTGGCTGGGGTTATTTTACAGAAGATTTTGTTATTTTATATACAGCTGAATTAATTAAAATATATATATAAATTTATGTACAATACTTATTTATAAAGATTATATATGATCTTAAAATTACACAGTGATAAAATATATACAATTTGGTACGCGCAAAATTGGTTTGTCGGTAACTAATATAAAAATAATATAAATGCGGAAAATTAACTGCGCGGCCCCACACTACTGCCCCCCGAGAAGCGGAGCACGTATATCAAAAGTAGAAATATTCGGGTCTTGATTTGAATCGGATCCTTCGTCCAGCTCGCGTTGATCCTCGGTCGGCCTCGTTTCCGGTTGTTGCGTTGTCCTGCGCGCTCATCCTGAGGTCTGTATTTGCTACCCCGAGGTGCGTCTTCCATCGTCCTTTTCCTTGCGTGCTTTTTCTCCGATCCGATGCCGTTCGATTGTGCGCTCGGTACCTGTGTGGGACCTGAAACTATGTTTTCAGAGTTTATTGAGTTCTTGGTTGGCTGGGGTTATTTTACAGAAGATTTTGTTATTTTATATACAGCTGAATTAATTAAATATATAATATAAATTTATGTACAATACTTATTTATAAAGATTATATATGATTCTTAAAATTACACAGTGATAAAATAATACAATTTGGTACGCGCAAAATTGGTTTGTCGGTAACTAATATAAAAAATATAAATGCGGAAAATTAACTGCGCGGCCCCACACTACTGCCCACCCCGAGAAGCGGAGCACGTATATCAAAAGTAGAAATATTCGGGTCTTGATTTGAATCGGATCCTTCGTCCAGCTCGCGTTGATCCTCGGTCGGCCTCGTTTCCGGTTGTTGCGTTGTCCTGCGCGTCATCCTGAGGTCTGTATTTGCTACCTCCGAGGTGCGTCTTCCATCGTCCTTTTTCCTTGCGTGCTTTTTCTCCGATCGATGCCGTTCGATTGTGCGCTCGGTACCTGTGTGGGACCTGAAACTATGTTTTCAGAGTTTATTGAGTTCTTGGTTGGCTGGGGTTATTTTACAGAAGATTTTGTTTATTTTATATACAGCTGAATTAATTAAATATATTATATAATTTATGTACAATACTTATTTATAAAGATTATTATGATTCTTAAAATTACACAGTGATAAAATATATACAATTTGGTACGCGCAAAATTGGTTTGTCGGTAACTAATAAAAATAATATAAATGCGGAAAATTAACTGCGCGGCCCCACACTACTGCCCACCCCGAGAAGCGGAGCACGTATATCAAAAGTAGAAATATTCGGGTCTTGATTTGAATCGGATCCTTCGTCCAGCTCGCGTTGATCCTCGGTCGGCCTCGTTTCCGGTTGTTGCGTTGTCCTGCGCGCTCATCCTGAGGTCTGTATTTGCTACCTCCGAGGTGCGTCTTCCATCGTCCTTTTTCCTTGCGTGCTTTTCTCCGATCCGATGCCGTTCGATTGTGCGCTCGGTACCTGTGTGGGACCTGAAACTATGTTTTCAGAGTTTATTGAGTTCTTGGTTGGCTGGGGTTATTTTACAGAAGATTTTGTTATTTATATACAGCTGAATTAATTAAATATATATATATAAATTTATGTACAATACTTATTTATAAAGATTATATATGATTCTTAAAATTACACAGTGATAAAATATATACAATTTGGTACGCGCAAAATTGGTTTGTCGGTAACTAATATAAAAATAATATAAATGCGGAAAATTAACTGCGCGGCCCCACACTACTGCCCACCCCGAGAAGCGGAGCACGTATATCAAAAGTAGAAATATTCGGGTCTTGATTTGAATCGGATCCTTCGTCCAGCTCGCGTTGATCCTCGGTCGGCCTCGTTTCCGGTTGTTGCGTTGTCCTGCGCGCTCATCCTGAGGTCTGTATTTGCTACCTCCGAGGTGCGTCTTCCATCGTCCTTTTTCCTTGCGTGCTTTTTCTCCGATCCGATGCCGTTCGATTGTGCGCTCGGTACCTGTGTGGGACCTGAAACTATGTTTTCAGAGTTTATTGAGTTCTTGGTTGGCTGGGGTTATTTTACAGAAGATTTTGTTATTTTATATACAGCTGAATTAATTAAATATATATATAAATTTATGTACAATACTTATTTATAAAGATTATATATGATTCTTAAAATTACACAGTGATAAAATATATACAATTTGGTACGCGCAAAATTGGTTTGTCGGTAACTAATATAAAAATAATATAAATGCGGAAAATTAACTGCGCGGCCCCACACTACTGCCCACCCCGAGAAGCGGAGCACGTATATCAAAAGTAGAAATATTCGGGTCTTGATTTGAATCGGATCCTTCGTCCAGCTCGCGTTGATCCTCGGTCGGCCTCGTTTCCGGTTGTTGCGTTGTCCTGCGCGCTCATCCTGAGGTCTGTATTTGCTACCTCCGAGGTGCGTCTTCCATCGTCCTTTTTCCTTGCGTGCTTTTTCTCCGATCCGATGCCGTTCGATTGTGCGCTCGGTACCTGTGTGGGACCTGAAACTATGTTTTCAGAGTTTATTGAGTTCTTGGTGGCTGGGGTTATTTTACAGAAGATTTTGTTATTTTATATACAGCTGAATTAATTAAATATATATATATAAATTTATGTACAATACTTATTTATAAAGATTATATATGATTCTTAAAATTACACAGTGATAAAATATATACAATTTGGTACGCGCAAAATTGGTTTGTCGGTAACTAATATAAAAATAATATAAATGCGGAAAATTAACTGCGCGGCCCCACACTACTGCCCACCCCGAGAAGCGGAGCACGTATATCAAAAGTAGAAATATTCGGGTCTTGATTTGAATCGGATCCTTCGTCCAGCTCGCGTTGATCCTCGGTCGGCCTCGTTTCCGGTTGTTGCGTTGTCCTGCGCGCTCATCCTGAGGTCTGTATTTGCTACCTCCGAGGTGCGTCTTCCATCGTCCTTTTTCCTTGCGTGCTTTTTCTCCGATCCGATGCCGTTCGATTGTGCGCTCGGTACCTGTGTGGGACCTGAAACTATGTTTTCAGAGTTTATTGAGTTCTTGGTTGGCTGGGGTTATTTTACAGAAGATTTTGTTATTTTATATACAGCTGAATTAATTAAATATATATATATAAATTTATGTACAATACTTATTTATAAAGATTATATATGATTCTTAAAATTACACAGTGATAAAATATATACAATTTGGTACGCGCAAAATTGGTTTGTCGGTAACTAATATAAAAATAATATAAATGCGGAAAATTAACTGCGCGGCCCCACACTACTGCCCACCCCGAGAAGCGGAGCACGTATATCAAAAGTAGAAATATTCGGGTCTTGATTTGAATCGGATCCTTCGTCCAGCTCGCGTTGATCCTCGGTCGGCCTCGTTTCCGGTTGTTGCGTTGTCCTGCGCGCTCATCCTGAGGTCTGTATTTGCTACCTCCGAGGTGCGTCTTCCATCGTCCTTTTTCCTTGCGTGCTTTTTCTCCGATCCGATGCCGTTCGATTGTGCGCTCGGTACCTGTGTGGGACCTGAAACTATGTTTTCAGAGTTTATTGAGTTCTTGGTTGGCTGGGGTTATTTTACAGAAGATTTTGTTATTTTATATACAGCTGAATTAATTAAATATATATATATAAATTTATGTACAATACTTATTTATAAAGATTATATATGATTCTTAAAATTACACAGTGATAAAATATATACAATTTGGTACGCGCAAAATTGGTTTGTCGGTAACTAATATAAAAATAATATAAATGCGGAAAATTAACTGCGCGGCCCCACACTACTGCCCACCCGAGAAGCGGAGCACGTATATCAAAAGTAGAAATATTCGGGTCTTGATTTGAATCGGATCCTTCGTCCAGCTCGCGTTGATCCTCGGTCGGCCTCGTTTCCGGTTGTTGCGTTGTCCTGCGCGCTCATCCTGAGGTCTGTATTTGCTACCTCCGAGGTGCGTCTTCCATCGTCCTTTTTCCTTGCGTGCTTTTTCTCCGATCCGATGCCGTTCGATTGTGCGCTCGGTACCTGTGTGGGACCTGAAACTATGTTTTCAGAGTTTATTGAGTTCTTGGTTGGCTGGGGTTATTTTACAGAAGATTTTGTTATTTTATATACAGCTGAATTAATTAAATATATATATAAATTTATGTACAATACTTATTTATAAAGATTATATATGATTCTTAAAATTACACAGTGATAAAATATATACAATTTGGTACGCGCAAAATTGGTTTGTCGGTAACTAATATAAAAATAATATAAATGCGGAAAATTAACTGCGCGGCCCCACACTACTGCCCACCCCGAGAAGCGGAGCACGTATATCAAAAGTAGAAATATTCGGGTCTTGATTTGAATCGGATCCTTCGTCCAGCTCGCGTTGATCCTCGGTCGGCCTCGTTTCCGGTTGTTGCGTTGTCCTGCGCGCTCATCCTGAGGTCTGTATTTGCTACCTCCGAGGTGCGTCTTCCATCGTCCTTTTTCCTTGCGTGCTTTTTCTCCGATCCGATGCCGTTCGATTGTGCGCTCGGTACCTGTGTGGGACCTGAAACTATGTTTTCAGAGTTTATTGAGTTCTTGGTTGGCTGGGGTTATTTTACAGAAGATTTTGTTATTTTATATACAGCTGAATTAATTAAATATATATATATAATTTATGTACAATACTTATTTATAAAGATTATATATGATTCTTAAAATTACACAGTGATAAAATATATACAATTTGGTACGCGCAAAATTGGTTTGTCGGTAACTAATATAAAAATAATATAAATGCGGAAAATTAACTGCGCGGCCCCACACTACTGCCCACCCGAGAAGCGGAGCACGTATATCAAAAGTAGAAATATTCGGGTCTTGATTTGAATCGGATCCTTCGTCCAGCTCGCGTTGATCCTCGGTCGGCCTCGTTTCCGGTTGTTGCGTTGTCCTGCGCGCTCATCCTGAGGTCTGTATTTGCTACCTCCGAGGTGCGTCTTCCATCGTCCTTTTTCCTTGCGTGCTTTTTCTCCGATCCGATGCCGTTCGATTGTGCGCTCGGTACCTGTGTGGGACCTGAAACTATATAAGCCGGTTTAAAGTTTGGTTTGGTTGATTGAAGCGGCTTAAAGTTTGGTTTGGTTGATTGAAGCGGCTTAAAGTTTGGTTTGGTTGAGTGAAGCGGCTTAAAGTTTGGTTTGGTTGATTGAAGCGGCTTAAAGTTTGGTTTCTTCGGATGTTATTCTGGAAATGTGGAATTGTGCCTCCGTGATGGAGAACCATCCTGCGGCCGACGCTTTAGAGAACGTGGGTGGCTTGATGGTGACATGGTGCACTCCTGAGTCAACAGATTCCATTTTGCGGGAATGTAATTCGGGTCTGCTGCTGCTTTGGTTCCGACCGGCTACTACGGGTGGGCGGCGAAGAGGCGTGGCTTCGGTTTGTTCCGCCCGGCGACTGAAGGATGCTGCTTCCGCTGGCTGCTTCGGGTCACTCCGGAGTCACCAATTGTAGCTGGTTCCTTCTTGGTGCTACTTGTATTTGCCGGGGAGAATGAAGGATACGAGAGGCAGGCTATCTCTTTTAGGGGCCTCTCGTGTCCTCTTCTCTCCCTGTCGTTTGGAAGGTTAGCATCTATGAAGGAAAAGCCGGTCGTTTTCAGAGTTTATTGAGTTCTTGGTTGGCTGGGGTTATTTTACAGAAGATTTTGTTATTTTATATACAGCTGAATTAATTAAATATATATATAAATTTATGTACAATACTTATTTATAAAGATTATATATGATTCTTAAAATTACACAGTGATAAAATATATACAATTTGGTACGCGCAAAATTGGTTTGTCGGTAACTAATATAAAAATAATATAAATGTGGAAAATTAACTGCGCGGCCCCACAAACGTTAACTTTTATTATAAAAAAAATGAAAAACACAATATATATAATTTAATTTTCCCTCTTCTTCTCGTTCTCCATTTTGTCCATGAGATGCATGTTGCCCTTCATGAAAATTAGCATATCAAAGTTTTCATCAGACAGGGATGATCTCTTGGCCCTCAGGATGTCCTTGCCCATAGAGAACAAACGCTCCACTGCAGCACTGGAGGGGATGGCTGTGTTGAACTTGATGAACAAGTCCATCAACACTTGCTCACCCAAGAAGGCAGCATCTGTCAGCAAGTCCTTGGAGTTGGTCTCCAGCCAGGTCTTGACCAAGTTCTGGGCCTTGCCCTTGAGTGACCTGTGGCTTCTGCTGCTCTCTTTTGTCTGGATGACAGCACTGAAGAAGAACAAGATAAAAAATAAAATAACCCTTACCTTTGTTATTTGGAACAGATATGGCACAGAATATTCGGGAAGTAATTGCACTGAAATTTCTTCGGTCTTCACAGCAGAGATACTAAAGAGTAAACAGCCTCTGGCGCCACACACTCACATTTACTTCTCAACGCCATCTATTATCTCATAAAGAAACTAATTCACATTGGAACTTGAAAGTACCGGCAGGATCAACCGGGTAGAAAAATAATTATGGAGATTTTAAAGATGTGGTACCTAGAAGTACCGCCAGGACATAAAGGGTTAAGGTGAAAACGCTCCATTGTAAGACATCAATTGACTTAATTTATGTCATCAAAGTGACATGAGAATTGAAATCTTACCTGATCAGTTTTATGGTTCTTGAAATGTATCAAGGAGACTACTAATAAGGTACTCACAGACATATTATAAATATACATGACTTACTTGACAACGATTATTTTTAAATATTCACTAGCACAAACATGTTGCGCAAGAGACAGACTGCAAATGAAACGAATGTAGTTATTTGTTGTAATTGTTACATATATATTATTGAAAGTGCCTTAAAATGCTCGTGATATTTCTTGAAAGAAGTTGAAACATTCAACTCAAATGGCAAATCTTTCCGCCTGATTTTACAGTCGACCATGTTTTGCTCAAACCAATGCCATAAATAACTACCATATTTGGTAAGACACAAATTGTGGCGACGGAAACAAATATATCGCCTGATTTTGCACTGCGGAAATGGAAATTCGTTCATCACTATTAACAGTGGCGGATTAATTGCGCACCTGCTCAGCACTGAAAATAACAGAAACTTTTAAACGTTTATTTATGAATTTTTTGGGTTAACGGACTTGAGTTAACGGAAGTTAAATGTAACGGAAGTTAATTAGTCCGATAATGATTTTCAAAGTTAACTTAAAAGTTAAATCGTTAACGAAAAAGTTAACTTCGTTAATTAACGTTTAACGGATTAACGGTTTGTGCCCAGCTTTGCTAATATCTTCTACAATGCTAAAAGGCCGCCCGTCTATTGTCACCCACGAAATAAGGCCATTTTCTGAAGTTTTCCTATGAAGATGCGAGTGAACTCCAACCTTAATTTGTTTAAAAAAGTTTTTAGCACTAATTTGGCCTACATTCATTCCCTTGGTTTGTATTTGAGTTTTCGAAGTACTGCTAGTGCTAGGCAGAGATGGGCACGATCTTGATCTTCAAGATCAGATCGTGATCTTGAAGATCAAGATCGTGATCTGATCTTGATCTTGAAGATCACTTTTATTATGGTGATCTTGATCTTGATCTAAGATCACTTTATTTCTTGTGATCTTGATCTTGAAGATCACTTTAGACTTCAAGATCACTTTTAATTTCAGATTCTTAAATATGCCGCTATGCGAATGTCATTTGTTTTTTGTCCAAGCGACATCTGGTGGCAACTTTGTTCAACACCGACTGTTTATGTTTTCTGTTAGTTGGGTGACTTGCGTCATGCGTGGGCTCATGGAAGGTGTAGTTGCTGTGGAATTTAGGCTCGTAAAAAGTGTAATTTACTGTGCAATTATGTTAAAAGTGTTCTATTAATATATTATTATATATAGGCATAAAATATAGCCTATAGGTCCGTATTCATAATAAATTAATTCTAAACATATTTTATTTACAGATTGAATTTTTTAATAATGAGTGCAATTTTACAACTTCAACAGGCTCCCAAGGGAACCAAATATTCTAGGTTGTCACCAGAACAGTATTCAATATATTTAGATAACAATGTTGGTAATAAGGATCAATCTGTGCTATTGAACGGAAAATATTTTCAAATTGTCGAAAAAACTGGAAACAGTATCAAAGTTATTTGTAGGCAGTGTACAAAGAAAACTACAATTCTGTCTGCTGGCCTCGACTCAACAAGCAATCTTCTGAGGCACCTCAGGGTTAGTACTACTTAGTAACTAAGTAGTAAGTAGCAACATTAACATAATGGTTCAAGTCATATTTTAAGTGACTGGTGCCATACAAGACTAATGCTACATTTACATAGACGTCCATTTGAATATATTGTGCACTTCAGATATTAATAGATTATGGACTAGTAACTACATTAAAAACTGCCGATATCCAACTATAAAAAACGCCAGGTGTATCTGTCTTTCTCTCTGTCTGATCCATGTCTGTAATTTCTCCTATTTAGTTACTGAAGGACGAAATTCGGCTTTCAATTTAACATAGGATAAAAATGCACTGATCATGGTGAAAATAATTTTAGTTAAAGATAACAAAATTTTAGAATCTTGTTAAGTATTAATTTCAACTAGAAGTTTGATACTCTGATAAATATTATACAGGGTGTTCAAGAAGTCTCTCCGCATGATAATAATTTATTTTCTTGTGCAGAAACCACATTCGGATCTTTTGGGTGAATATGAATCGGAGAAGAAATCTCGCAAGCGTCCAGCTAAAGAAGAAGATGCCAGCGGCAGCAATGCTGGCCCTGCCAAAATTGCCAAGCAGTCAACACTAAGCATGTTCCACATTTCCAAGCAAAAACCAGGACCACCAATATGCAAGGATATCCTTGAAAAGAAGATTCTCTCGCTTGTGGCTAATGGGCTCCTACCATTGAGCCTAGTTGAACTACATGAATTTAAGGATCTTCTTTCATGTTAGTATAACTCAAATATTTTGCTATTTTTTCCATAGCTAATATCTGATTAAAATAATTAATCCTATTATTTGTATGAACATTAGACTATCGCTAGCCTAGCTAAATATTTTGATATTTTTTCCATAGCTAATCTATTGTATTTGTTTTAATTTTTAAATATTTTTTTCAGACGTCAACCCGGCTGTTCAGGTGCCATCTAGACGCACCCTGGCTAGATCTCTTGCAACAACAACCAGTACAATGAAGGAAGACATACAAGCAAAACTGGCAGCAGTTGACCATGTGTGTGTTACATGCGACATATGGTCAACTAATCACCGCAGTTTCATGGGAGTCACTGCGCATTGGGTATGCTATTGATTTAGTGTATTATTTTTATATAATTGATAAATTGACCATTGGTGATAGACTGATAGTCTGATAGACTTATAGTATAATCTTTTCAATTATTCGACATGTGTTCCTCATTCATTAATTTGGTGTGAGTCTTCATTTTGCTGTGATTCACAGTAATTTCACACTAATTCACTGATTCTGTCATCTGTCATTGTGTCTGATTCACAGCAAAATGTGGAAGAGTCCATATTCACAGGCTGTGAATATGGACTCTTCCACATTTTGCTCTTATGGGATGGGTCACTGATGTGGTGGTATGGTAGGCGACTCATCGCTGAATTGCCTCCTTTATATCACATAGTTCTTCTCTTCAATGTTTGGTGGCGCAGTTTAGCTGGTGCGTGTCTAACCAATATTATTAAATTAAGCTTAAAAAAATGTTCATACAAACATTGATTTTATATTCTTACATTACAGATCAATGATGACTTGTCGCGAGGATCAGCTGCACTGGCATGCCGAAGATTTCGTGGAACACAGCTTTGATAAAATTGCTGGAATATGGACAGGATCAACTCGGAGCATGGTTTATCTTATAGAAAAGTTGTATCTACAGTCACCGACAATGCATCGAACATGGTGAAATGCTTTAAAGAGTTCGGTGTTCGTGTTCAGAATCGTACTGACGACATTGATGAAGATGATGCAGATGAAGATGATGATGAAAAAGATTCAGATGAAGAGGTTATCATCAGCAACTTTCCTGAACATTCAGGAGAGCATGGAGAGGAGTCAGTGAAACTATCATCCCATATTCGATGTGCCTCCCACACATTGAACTTGGTAGCAACAACTGATGCAGATAAAGGACTGAATTCACCTGGACTAAAGAAGATAAAGCATTCTGCAATGGGAAAATGTTCGGCGCTGTGGAATGCTGCTGGTAAACCCAAGTCAGCAGAAAAAATACAGGAAATAACTGGCGTCCAATTTAGGTACCCATGCGTCACCCGATGGAACTCAATGTACGACTCATTAAGCCAAATATATAAACATAAGAACGACGTGAATGTAGCTCTTGAAGAACTGAATCTACCCATCCTCAAAGACAATGAATTGGAATTTATTTCAGAATATTTGTCTGTTCTAAAACCAATTGCAGCAGCCCTCAACAAATTACAGGCAGAGAAAGAATGCTACTACGGTTGTCTTCTTCCAACAGTCCTAGTGACTCAAGATGCCCTCGCAAGATTGGAGCCTATCCAACCAAACGACCTGCGCTTGAGACACTGCATGCCATTACTGGCAGCAGTCGTCTCTGGCTTCAATGCCAGATTTGGTCATTTTTTGTCGTTGAGCCCCGAGGTAACTGATGCCGTTTTGGCCTCAGTATCTCATCCGTATTTCAAACTTAGATGGATATCATTGTTGCAAGGGCCTAATTTCGGCGATCATGAAGCAATCAAGTCTCAAGTAAAAGACAAGCTGCAAATGGCTGTAAGAAATTGTAATTCTGACAGCAGTGGAATAGTTCGGTGAACTCAGACTCATCATCTGAAGACGATTTCTTCAGAACTATGGACGGCTCATTCTCTGCTCCTAACAACAAGGAAGACTTGGAAGTCCTCAATTATTTGCAGGACACCAGTAAGGCACTCGACTCTTTAGATAGGTATCTTGCTATAAAGAAGATCTTCAAGAGGTATAACACCACGCTACCTTCCTCTGCACCAGTGGAACGGTTGTTTTCGTTTGCTGGCATGGTTCATAGCCCCAAACGAAGTCGTCTCTCGGATGGTAACTTTGAACAATTGGTTTTGCTGAAAGCAAATGTTTACAGCGGTTGAACATTAAATTAACACTCTTAACTTGCGGTTTTTACCCTTATATTGTCAGTAATTGCGTACTGCAGTAAAACTGTAAAATTAAATTCTATGTAAAAAATGTTTACTTATTATATATGCTGACCATTCATTGATATGGGTTATGGACCTGGTGAAATGAGAATTGAGAAAAATAGAACTAAAAACTATATGTAGGTCATTTAATAGTTTTTTCTTTGCTGATAAGTTATGATAATACTAAGTTTTAAGTTTACCACCTGAAAAACTGAAAGGAGAATCGTCAATCCCCGTGGTTTAGATCAGGTGACATGGGTAGGATGCGATGCTTGTATTGCCTCAGCCCTCAGGGGAGTATTAGGAGTGATACTTTTCAGGAGTGATTAACAAAATAATTTGTTTTTGTTTACTCTACAAGAGTACAACTTTTTTCAATTCATATAAAAGTGATCTTAAAAAGTGATCTTGAAAAGTGATCTTCAAGATCACGATCTTGATCTGGATCTTCAAGATCACATTTTTCTGGTGATCTGATCTTGATCTTCAAGATCACATTTTTCTGGTGATCTGATCTTGATCTTCAAGATCACCAAAGTTGGTGATCTTGCCCATCTCTGGTGCTAGGTAGGCTTTTATCATGATCCTCAACTTTACGATATACTGTATATCTGGGTGACACGATTTTAGGTGTCGCTTTAGGTTTGTCACATGATTGCCACTATACACTTTTCCACACTTTTCAGTTTGGCATGTAGATGTTTTATCAATATTATTATAAAAATATTCATTTGTGAGGCTAGTTTTTTTTGCTACCACTCCGCGCCGAAAAAAGACCTTGCAAAGGCATTGCAAATATAAATAGCAAACGAAGCACTGGAGACCAACCAATGTATACAGTACACACCTCACAAACAAACAATAAAATATATTAGGATTAGGCTCTTCTTCCGCCACCGTTAACTCTCCACTTCCAGTCAATCATTTGGAGAGTGGAGTGATAATTCAATACATTGTTGCCAAATCTAAAGGCGCACACATAAATTTTGTAAACTAAAAACCCGGCTGTGCGAGTCCTTCACTTTCGGGTCGGGTCTGGGTCTGGGTCAATTTTAAAATTCACTTTCAGGTCCGGGTCTGGGTCCGGATCTTTTTTCTAATTCACTATTGGGTCCAGGTCCGGGTCCGGATCTTATCTCACTTTCGGGTTAAACCCGGGTCTGGGTCCAGGTCCGACCTGCCAGCCCTGATATATATATATTATATATATTATATATATATTATATATATATATATATAATATATATATATATACAGTATGTTACACACAGACCATGCATGGAACAAGGAACTCTTCTAGGAAAATTAAATCCACTATAGTCTGAATAAGTAATGGTAAATGACAAACACTATACTGTAGTTTTTCTTTTTCATGATGTTAGCCCGACGTGGGCAACAGTCACTCGTAAAGAGGCCCCAAAATATACTGCAGCTTCCCTCACCAGCTATCTGTCACACAGTTAGGTAGACCAGCCATGAGTGGATCCTAGGGTCTTTGTTGGTCTGAAACATTATAACATTATAACATTATATCTGTACAGATGTACAAGGTGATCCATTTAAAATCCATTTAAATAATGTTTGTAATTTGGGTACGGTTTTAAATGGATCACCCGATATTTTCGACTTGCATTTTTCCTTCATTCCCTAACGATGTGTACTGTTGAATATACGAAAACCACCGAATCGCTCTTCATTTTTCCTTGTGTGTTTGCATTATTTATTTTTTTCACGTTTTAATTTTCAAATTCATATATATATATATATATATATATATATATATATATATATTCCACGTTAAGCTGTAGGTCTAAGGTGGAGCAACATGCTTGACCTTCGTCAGAGTGAACAATTCGGGCGGAAGCAAAATCAAGGTTAAACGATATATATATAATATATATATATATATTATATATATATATTATATATATATAAGCACACCGGACAAAAAATTAGTCACCCCTCTCAGAATGTACCTAATAACGTGTGACGGCGCCTCTGGCCTTGATAACCGCACGAATCCGGCGAGGCAGAGACTCTACGAGGTTGTGCATGTACTGAACATCGATTTGCTGCCACTCGTTCATCAGCCGGTCCCGAAGTTCCGCCAGAGTCCGTGGGTGTCTATTCCTGCGCTTCAATTTCTGTTTCCAGCCTGAACAACACCTTCGACGCATTCAGGATTAAAGGCTTCATTGGACCTGCGATGTACTCGTCGCCTCCCATCATTGGAGAACAAACAAAAACGGGACTCATTGGACCAAATTACACGTTTCCAATCTGCCGCAGTCCAGTTTTTGTGCCTCTGAGCCCATTTATAACGTGCCAATTTGTGACTTGCTGTTAACAGCGACCTCTTCCGTGGTACCCTGCTCCAGATGTCCATCGCATGCAGTTCTCGTCGTAATGTCTGTTCGGAAATTGGTCGCTGGAGAACCTCATTGGTTTCTTGGAGCAATTGTTCTCTGGTTTGAAAACGATTTGCAGTTACTAGACGAGAAACATGGCGGCGGCCCCTATTGTCGAGAATTTTTTTCCGGCCACAGTTACGCCGTCGATTGTCAGTTGATTGCGAACTACACCACTCTTTGTAAACTCGCTGGACAGTACGCGTTGACACACCAACAAATTGGGCTACTTCAGACATTTTGTGTCCGTGGGCTCTGCCAAACACGATGGCTCCTTTTTGCCACTGAGTAACGTCTGCCTCACGACCCATTTTGCAGACTATATCCAACACACACTTTGTTCTTCACCACCTCACGAAACAGATCTGATCCTGTGTGCTACGTCACCGCTACTTGTCACTTACCAATGCTACATCAGCGCCCTCTGTGTGACCTTGAACTTCCTACTATCGGTGCTATTAGGGGTGACTAATTTTTTGTCCGGTGTGCTTATATATGAGATTGTAGACACCAATTCGACCAGGTACTCTGGGGTGGGGGGGAGGGATGTAAGGCAGGAGACAGAGAGTGCTGGAACTCCCGTTTCTCCTGTCACTGTCCTCCTTAGCTGATCTTTTCCGTGTCTCATCTACCCTGTGAGCAGTCCAGCATGCTCTCAAACACATACTTCTCCCTCTATTTTTCACTACGCATCCATCCATTTTACGCATTACACAATCTTTCCAAAATTTATATAAAAAGAATAGCATTGTGAGCCTTGGAGACCTTGATTTAGGCTCTTTCTTATAAAGGGAGGCATTCTTGAGGGCACCTGCCCTTGGCCCCTCCTTTCTACATATATATATATATATAATGCGCCTCGGTGGTGGAGTGGTTAGCGTCGCTGACTGCAAATCCATCGGCCCTGAGATCGAGACCTGGTGAAGGCAGGCGGCGCGCAGCAAAACCCAGCTGTTCATCCTTCCACACAATAAAAAAAATTGGTTGGTAGATAAATGGGTACCCTGGGTAGCCTAGTGATTGAGACACTGGGCTGCTGGTGGGGCGTGGTTCGGATTCCACGGTAAACTGTAGGTCTAAGGTGGAGTGACAAGCTGGACCTTTGTCAGAATGAACAATTCCGGCGGAAGCAAACCCAAGGTTAACAAAGGTTATATATATATATTCATTGATGCATTCATAGTTTAAGTGGAAGTATGAAGAGTTAAACATCTTTTCACATGAGCACCATTCATATATATATATATATATATATATATATATATACTATAGCCTATCATTATGACGCTCAAAGTCTAGCTGATCGTGAATAATAATCCCTTCTTCTAAAATTGCAACTTTAGATATCATATTCCTTCCACTCTTCTTTATTTGTTCATGACGCAGATTTTAAAAATGTTTTAAAGTGCATCAGCATTGCACAGGTGGGGTGATTTAGTGCAGTTTTGAGTTATATGTGAATTAAATGAGTACAAACATGTAATGTACTATCATTAACTTATTAGCTTTACTAAATATAATGCATTTTTAATACATATCTTCTATCCTCTTTTTGTGTTAATATTTAAAAATTACTAAGGAAAACAAAGTTGTAAGGCTAAACCAATAAATTAAAATAGAGCAATAATTTTCCATATATTTTTCTATCTATTAGTCCTATTTCCAACTTTATGTAGATTGTAGATAGATAAATAATTAAAAAAAAATTAAACTGAAAAAAGTCGTCTTATTAAATGTCACAATTAAAACTAAAAAAGAAAAAAAAATTAAAGATAACGTTTCACTAAAGTGCATTCATACCTGGGGCCTAGTGTGATATTTCCAAGTATCATTCGGACAAAATCATGCAAATTTAATGTGGATGTAATTGCCTTGGTTGGGGCCAAAAAAAATTGATTTCGATCGCTGTGATGTTAGTTTTCATTATTATAGTATGCTTCTATGAATAGTTATATTAATTACTTTCTAAAACTTAAAAAATCACTTATTTTTCAGTTTTGTTACTTGTGTATGTTTATAAGTACTAAATTTGTAAATTTTATAATAGTGCTTGAATGCATGTACAACAATGCAAGAGTGATAACTGAATCACACTTCCACAGTTTCCGTTCACCTGTTATTCAGAATTGGGGACAGGTAAAAACCAATATGGCGTCTGTTTACATAGTGAAATTGTTTTAATTTATTTTTTTACTCTATTATTTTCATTACACTTTTAGGTAATGTTTTATTACTGTGTTGAGTAGTAATTAATTATTTTTCGTTTTTCCTCCTAGATATTATTCTTATTGTTGTTTGAATTTCTCCGATACCTACCCACTGGCACTGGCTGCACTGATTTTATTGCCTATTCATTAATGTGTTCCCCTTTATAGTCTAACTAGGGCAGGGTCATCTTACTTTCCGAATGCGAAGACCTAAGGCCTTATGTTAACCCTGTTTCAACAAATTGCAAAAATTCAGAATAGAACATTGCAACCTAACTTAGAGGTTGAGAATTTAGAAGCCTTACTGAGCCTAGTATCCCGATCTGAGAACAAACTTAACTATTCATTACATGTATCTGCTTGCCTGATGACTATTTTTCAGTTTAGGTCTAGGTCATCATTGTTAGTTAGTGGCATTCATTGGGCCTATTCTCTAACTTAAATCTGGTGTCATGGCTGAAGCAATAAATAAACCCTAGGTCCTTGTTTGTAGAATTCAGCAGAAAACTCGAAATATTGGTGCAAATTAGGTGGTTTTAGGTTTAAAATGAAAAAAAAATGAGTTGTGCAAAATTTTATATATCAAATAGACTTCAGAAAATACTGCTCTTAGATTTGGTAAAATTTTATAATCTAGACATAGCCTGTAAGCCACACCCACATTTCATATCAGGGTAAATATTCCACAGAACACATTACCTGAAATTACATAGCAGATAATAATTTTATGATATATTGTAATGTGTTTTAACAGAATCTGCTGTCCATTTTTTATGTAATTGAGCAGGTTTTGAGATAAATATTTTTTTAAAGTAGTACGGTATATAACTTGGAAAGCTGGTCAATTTCACAAAAAAATGGAAAGTGGATTTTGTGAAAATGCCTCAAAATACATCAAATAAATATTTTCTGATGTGTAATTTCATTTTCTTTATTCTAACAACCTATAAAATTACCTCTTTTTTTTTTATATGCTTACTCTTATGGTCAGTATATTGCCTATTACAATAGAAAATATTTCTGTCTTTTCTATAATTACATTCTTTTTTACAGTTTGGACATAAACAAGTTTTTAATATCATACTGTAATTTGCAAAAAAATCTAATGTTTTATCTTCATCTAAGGCAACAAGACAAATTATATGTCTTCAAAGTCTACTTCACAACTGGCACAGTTCATAGTCACAGAAACAAAGAAATAATTACTTGCTGCCAATACTTTTAGCTGCCAATTTTGATTAGATAACATAGCTATTAGCTAAATATTAATTTTCTATTTTATTAATACCGTATTCATTTGCACAGCATATGAAACCTATTTTCTTTCATTAATGTTGACAATGATTCTGAATATATTGTTGTTCATCTAAGGTTTAGGTGATATGTTCTGCGGAATAGTAACCCAGACCTTTGTATTATGGTTTGTGGAATGAAATACCTGCAAATGGCAAGGGGTGACTGTATATAATCAATTTCAGAATGTAACAATTTGGAGACTAAAAATGTTAAGTTGGGTTAGGTTAGATTATGATAGACCATAATTAATCTAATCTAATCTAACTTAACCTCTCTCTAAACTGCATCTTGATTCTGGAATTCTACCACAATCATTTTAAATGGCTCTACAGATTGCTATCAGACACTACAATTTCATCTTGTGACCTGTTAAATTTAGAATTCATTTGGAGTTTCCCCTGCTATGGGGTAGCGGTACAGATTTTAATATCAAGAATTTAGCATGAGTACAGTGTGCTTTATGCATTTCTCAGTAAAGTTTGAAATAGTTTAGTATACCTTATCTGTATAAATTTGTAAATTATGAACTCTAACCAGTCAATATCTCAAATGATTTGTAACATTTGGAGCTACAATCTGCATTCCCACAGCATTAAAAATGGCACATAGAACAAAAATATAACAAAAAATTCACATACCTGTTAGTAACCTAAGCAGTATAGAAGAATACCTTTTTAACAAGTTAATATTATCGTAGAAATGATTCTAGAAGAGGCTTCTCAGCCTATAGATCTAGCTCTGGAGTTTTGTCATGTGGTCATATAATAGGTCCTGTGCACTCCAGTGTATATCCAGAAGTTTCTTGAATGCTATTATCTCCTTGAATGAGCTGAGCTCCTATATATACTACATATGATAATATCTTCATCTAATATTTTTTTTAATCTAATACCTACACATGTATTCTTCTTTCTTCAAAGCCACAGTTCAAAGTCACTGGTGTATATTTCACTCCATTTCTAATGTACATCAACATGCCTCTGCTAGCTCTATTTTCAGTGACTTCATATCCTTCTTGAATGGGCTCCTATATATACTACATATGATAATATCTTCATCTGATGTACTTTTTAATCTAATACACATGTATTCTTCAAAGCCACAGTTCAAAGTCACTGGTGTATATTTCACTCCATTTCTGATGTACATCAACATGCCTCTGCTAGCTCTATTTTCAGCAACTTCATATCCTTCTATTTTAAATTCAGATAAGTATCTTTCATAGCCTATACTGAGTGTTTAGGATTCACCTCCATGAGTGATATAATATCTGGATTCTTTTCTGATACACAACTTTTAACTCTTGTAACTTATGAAGTCAAAACATCAACATTGCTAAACAAAACATCCAATGTATTTATATTACATAGCTATTTACATCACCTATGTTTACTGACTGATTTGGTTTGCCTGATTCAGACTCTTCCTCACATACCTCAGTGTAACAATCTTCCTCTCCCATGGGAAACCGCAAACCACATACAAGTTTTTTGAGTCTTCTGTGTTCTTTTTCTTTGCCTCTTCTCTTAGTTTTCTATCATTTTCTCTCTCATCTTTTGACATATTGTGTTGCACTCTAACTGCTTTCATTGCTTCATTTTGGCTACTGCATATCTTGTAGATGTTCTTCATCAATCTCTCCTTTGCCTCCTCTTTCAGTGTCACAACTATGGGTCTTAGATACATTTTCTCTTCACCTTATTAATGCATTAGTTACCCAATTTCATTTTTGTGTACTGCTCAGATCTACGTTAGTTTAAATCAGAACCCTCGTGGAGATTATACAACTTATGAGGTTCATATTGCAAACCTTAGATAAGCTGTGCTGTGTTATGAATGATCCCTATTTCAATGTCACCACCATATCATAAAAAGTACTTTTTCCAGTTAAGTTTTGAAGTTACTAAAAAAACTTGCTTCTGTTTTTTATATGATATGTGAGTGAATCATGTTGCTTTTGAGCTGATCTAAAGAATCTGGTTACAGAATTTTGCTTATGTTAACTGGTTAGGAAATGATGCAAAGCTAGTCAGTTAGCCTTGTCCATCAAAATGAGACTTCTTTCACCTTAAAATAAGATTTAATAAGACTACCACAACAAAACATGAATTCAAACTTTTGTCATGGAGTGAATCATTAGAAATTATATAATATAAACCTTATCTACTTGTAAATTAAAAATGTTATTCTCTCAGTACTGGCAACAGTATGGCATTATATTGGCATCTACTTGCTTAATGGGATAGGCTCTAACACTACTGGATGGGTATACAGTGGGCACTCATTGTTCGTGAGGCTCATTGTTCGCGATTTCACAAATTCATGATGACCCATTTTACTACCATGTTTTGGTAAATTTGCAACTGACTGCAAATTTGTGATTTTGTCACATGGCATCTGCAATGTTACCCACGCAGGTCGATGCAGGCTCAGTCATGCTGTGTCTTTCACTGAGTGAGGTTGTCATTTTGTGCTCTTCAATGCCAGTGTACTATATTTAGTGTGTTATTTAGTAGTTTATAAAATATTATTGTTTTACATAATTGTTTATGTAATAATATTGCTTTATATTACATACAGTAAAAAGTTTTACTTTTGCAAGATATCATTGTTTAGTAATATTACAGTAACATTATTGGTTTTTATTAGTGTTCGATGCGAATCATTTTATTAAAATAAAACTTTTTTGGTGTTTTAAGGATATTTTACACTGCCATCCTTGAGCTTTTGGAACCAATTAGCCATTTTACATTGAAAATGGATCTCGTTGTTCATGATTTCATAATTCATGACTTTTTCTCAGTCCCAATTAATCACAAACAACGAGGGCCCACTGTATATGATATATACAGGTCTCCCTTGCAAGTTAATGAGGATGCATTTAAAAACGCCTTAGTAACTTTTGAAATTGTTAATTTAACTTTTTATAGGAAAAATTGAGTCGTGTTCATTCATTTCTTCAATATTTTTTCTTGGATATACTTTTCCCTATGCTTTTAATAATTTATTGCAAGAATTAACAATATTATGTGCAAAACATAGAAAATTAAACTTACCCCCTGCTGAGTACAAACACAGAATGACACTAGGAGAAACCATGTGAGCAATGAGCAGGCCCCACCATCTATCAGTATGCAGGAAATTTGAATGAGCACTCACTAACTTATGAGGCATTTTCACAAACTTATGAAAAAATGGGATAAAACCTTGCTAATTTATGAATCACAAATTAATGTGGAATATACAGTGTGTGTGTGTATATATATACACACTTGAATTGCAAATATATTTTTTTTCCAGTTTTCATTATGTTTGGAAAGAAAAAGAAGAAACCTCAGATATCTGCCCCGAGTAACTTTGAGCATCGGGTTCATACTGGATTTGACCATCAAGAAGGAAAGTATGTGAAAAGCAACCCATATTTTAAGATTTATTTGGGCCAGAACAGACCTATAGAGGCTTTTTGAAGTAGGTTCAGAGGAATACATTAATTATTGTCTGATTTATATGCAGGAGAGAAAAAAATCCTCATCTATAATTTAAGAAGGAAAATTATCCTCTAACATATTCCTAAAATGATATAATTTTAATTGCTTCCAGATATGTTGGGCTCCCTCCTCAATGGCAAGGGATTGTCTCTAATGCACTGGATAAATGTCGACCCATGCCCTTAGTTGATCCTTCCCAAATTACACCAGTGGAAACTATGGATCTCAAGGTTTGTTTGTTTTAAGTGTTCTTTGAATTTTAGGCCACAAGTATTTTCACTGTACTTTAATAGGCCTAATTAGTTGTCATTTGTGAAGATGAAAATTTCCCATTTAGGCCTTGTGATGAGCTATCTCATAAGAGTTTATAATTGGCACCCAAGGCCCAACTGGTGTAGACACTAGAAAGGGAATTTAAGTATTATTTCCGTCAGTTCTTAAGGTTTAATATACCTGCTTAAATTTAATCATATTCAAATTAAAAACCACCAACAGGAAATTAGGCTGTTTTATAGGTGTGGGCTTAATATATTGATGCTTTAACACTCATCCATAGTAAAGGAGCTACCTATTGTATGGTACCAAAGGCTTTATCCTCTATAGATCTATCCTTCTTTTTAAGTCAGATAATGTACAGTATGCCCAAATTAATTAATGCAGAACTCTAACCTAGACTGATATCATTTTTCAATATTCAGCATTCAGACAAAGCAAATTATAGGCCTAATGTAGCTTCTAAGCACAAATCCAGAGGTTCAAATACACTCCCTTCATCTCTTCCTAGTAAACATGCAACAAGACTTCTCTTTGGACAGGTGATTTAGGAACTTCGCTTGCCACAATTTTTTTTTCTACTTTATGTAGCTTCATGAACTGCCAAAAGATCCCTCTAACCTAGCTTGTGTTTGCTTCAAAGAACCATATTTGTATTGTGTGTACTGTACTTTACACAACTTAATTTAATCATTTGCTTGATAGGCTTAAGCCCTAATTGTGATTACTTGTTTTGTGTTTAACTGAATTTGTACTAATTAATAAATTGTTTCCACTAATTATTATTAATATATGTGTGTGTGTGTGTGTGTGTGAAAATATATATTAGTGTTCCTGGAAAAAAAAAATAGAAAGTTTCATTCAGAACCCAACACTTTGTTTCCTTTGGTGAGAAAACTACCATGTGTTAAATTTCACCTTCAATGAAAATTTAGGGGTTGTGCTACTGTCTTCTTATTCTTACTTATAACAATTATATAGTCCTGTAATAAGTGTGAGAATAAAAGGTAATACCTCTGCCTGTCGATCAGCATACTGAAGCAACATCGAGACAAAAGATAGTTGGATGGGAGACCATCCACTGAGGCTCTCCTTCCAGATTATGTTAGTGACCCATGTTTGGATCCCATGTAAAACTGTAGGCTCCCTCCGTCATATGACCTTAGATGTTGGGGAGGAGTTTAAACAACCCTTTCAACCAACCTACACGCATATCAGAGTAGTAGGAGACATTTCTCGCAGGATTCCAGGTCCCCCTCACCTTTTGGTGTGGGCCCTCTCAACCAGTAATTGTAGCCTAGCATGCGAGAGTATGATTAATTTCTCATAGTCTGGGAGTTATGGCTTGTGGTCGCAGACAACTTGGAACAGATATTGCATTTATTCTTCAGAATGTGTGATATGGGAGCCCCAAGTCTTGAATCAGGGCCACTCCTCATTCTACTCCCTCAGAATCTTGATTGTGGACTGCCCCATCCGGAAACCTGGATGACTTTCCCACTCGTCCGAATCCTCATTCAAGAGTTCGCTATCCGCACTCAGAACATCGAAGGGTTCTTGTAGTGCGACGTTACGAAATAGTTTAGTTCCTTCTCTTGCAGATTCTCAATCCTGATCCTATTGGGTACCTACCCAATAGGATCAGGACTGAGAATCCACAGGAGACTCTCCAGCGCTTCGACCATGGCCCTCTTGATGTTCAGGGGAACTGCACAGTTTAGAAGAGATACCAGAAGTGTTGCTGGAATGCTTCTGAGGCTGCCTTTGAGATGCCTGTATGATTGATTGTTGGCGAGGACATCCTTCAAGAAATACAGGTTGTTGGCGGAGGCTGATGGGGCCAGTGGGTAGTGAAACCAAGGCTTCAATTAGACTCTTAAGATTAAAGTCCAAGAGAGCAGTGATCTCTTTTGGGGTGAGAGAGAATTGTTCCCAGAGGAACCAGATTTTGAATAATTGAATAACCTTTAGTAATTAATAATAAAATAAATACAGTGGTCTTACAATTCACAATGACAAATAATTGTGAAGGTGGACTATTTATTTTATTTAATTTAGCCCTAAAGTTTTAGGGCTCTTATTAAAAATAAAACGTACCTATTATTATTAATAATAAATAAATCATGAATAAGTATTATTAATTAAGGTATGTATTAATCTTGAATTATCATTATTGATATAACAAATGCAAGGTCATTTTCAGCGCGTAAGTAATGGTAGGCTCCCGGAATTTAATTTGGAAATGGATGCCCCGAGGAGGATGTTTACCAAGAAAAGCTATGACCAGTTCCAGGAACTCCCAATAGTTGTCATATTCATCTTTGACGGCGATCCCAGGGTGCTGGAAGACGAAGTCTCTTCCACTTCGCTATCCTTTGCCTTGTCCTCAGCACTGCTGCTGGCGGAATCGCTCTTCGCCATCGTCTCCCTTTCCTCCCTTGCCCCCTGTTCTCCCCAAAAGTGTTTCAAATTTTTACTTTTCCGTCTGGCGTTTCTTGCTTCGAGAGCAGACAGAGCCGTGTCCACCGTCCCCATGTGCCCTAGTCGTCCCTTCCTTTTGAGCCCCCCCCTAAAAAATTCCCCGTCCTTTGAAATTTTGATGTCCAGATCCTCATGATGCGTAATGTCAAATAGGGCATCGATACCATCTTCGAAAGCCTTCCTGCTCTGGAGAGCAGCAAGGGAAGTCTTGCAGATACTTTTTTTTTTTTCCTCGCCATGAAGTTTCTGAATCCTTTTGACGATGTGTTCACAAGCCATTGGGATCCTTGCTTTCTGCTAAAATACAAGAACCTCCCTGATAGCTTGAGTGCAGCTATATACTTTAAGCGTTTAAGGTCTTTATCGGCTCCGTATGATGACATAATAGCAAGGATAGGGCTTGTTGCTTTAAGGGCAACTCGTTCCCAGAGATGCAGTTTGGCGTCTGACCAAGAAGCTAGACGTCTGTTTTCTTTATCGTCTGATTTAGAAAACCATCACGTAATAGTTCACTTCGATCGAACACTAGAAACCATGGTCAGGCACAGACTCGATCCATTGACTGTATACACAAACGAACTGAATACTGAACTGACTCACGTCTGAATGAACCTGATTGAAAAATAAGTGGTGCAAGATGTGTTGAATAAAGTTGTAACTTGCTACGCAGGACGTATGTCCTCGCGTAATCGCTTAGGAGAAAAACTTCAGTCAGCCTGCGCAACTCTTAAATACTAATTGTTTTCAAATTTCATGCTAAATAGTTTTCAACCAAGTGGAACAAAATGCGGACTCCGACTGAGAAATAGGGAAAAAATCCGATTTTGGAGACCACCCTAATATATATATATGTACTGTATATATATATATATATATATATATTATATATATACTGTATGTATGTATATATATATATATATATATATATATACTGTATGTATGTATATATATATATATATATATATATATATATATATTATATATACTGTATGTATATATATATATATAATTAAAAATCGCTTGATATACCGGTACTTAAACATGTAATTTTTATTGTATAACTCCTTTACTCTGAAGTAGGGTGTATGTCGCCTGTAACATAGTTTCTGCTTATATTGTCGATCATTTAACATTAATGTTGGCGTGTCTTGTCTGTTTGTCTGTATAGCCTAATAGATATATTTAACACGTTTGATGATGATTTTGCCATAGAAGTGTAAATAAAATGTAGGCCTCATTTTTATTGGTATATATTCTGTTCTTAATTTTTGCAGCCATTGAATCGAGATCGCCACGGGAGTAATTACAACCTGAGCACAAATACAACAGGCACTAACAACAACAATACCACCATCACCAACAATAATAATAATAATAATAATAATGGCAGCATTTCGAGGCTCCCGAAAACCTCTTCTGTGGCCAGATCCAACTCTTTAAGATCGTCGAGCCCACCGCGGTTACGGAGACCCGATCAGTGGCCAGGCCCGCTCCCACCCACGCTTCATGAGGAAGAAGTGCTAGAAACATCACAGTGGGGGGCTGGGTATCCTCCTCATTTAGGTCCCCATGGTTCACAACACCATCCAGGACACTTGCAACAAAACCCCTACCCTCAGGGGCATCCAATGCATGCTGTGGGTCCTCTCCATCCACAGCAAATACCTAAAGGGTCTCCGAGTGGGCCATACTCTGTGGCCCCCCATAAAGGGTACTTCCACCATCCCCAGCAAGCCCACCAACACCCTCAGGGTGTGACCAATGGAGTGAGACCTCACCCAGACAACATCCACACAGAGGTAAGACTCGGCATTCAATATTGGGTGTTGTATTATGACTTGATCATCATTGGGCTTTCTGTTAATCTTTTCGTTTCTTATTAAATAGAACTTCTTTTCTAGTACCACCACGAAGGAATGAGCCATACTTGGCCAGGCCATGGGGAGAGAGGGGATACTGGGGACTCCCACCTCATTAAAACTCCATCGGGTCCCCCCTCTGGAGGGTCGGCAGGAAGTAGCAGTGGGGGTAGGCATGGTCCCACCCCCCCGCCTCAGCATCACCACCACATAGTACAAAACGGTCATTTACCTCAGCATTCTCAGGTAACTCTTTGGTACACACACACACCTTTGAGTTGAAAAGACATTTAGCTTTATTCTCGTTCACTTTTACTTACGTTGTCTTTATTTCGTATTTAGAGTGGAAGACCCCCGGCACAGATCCCCTCAGACTATCAGATGAAGTACCACCAACTAAGTCCTGGGGGAGGCCCCGTGCCTCACTCCTTAGGCCCTCCCCCCGTTCCACCTCACACTGGCCCACCTGGGCATCCCATGGGTCCGCATCAAATGCCCCATCAACCACAATTCCCTCACCATCAGTATCCCCACCCACAGCATTTCCAAGGGCAAAGACCCACCCAGCATCTTCCTCCCCACAGCAGACCCCCACAACCACTGCCGCCACCTCAGAATCAGCAGCAGCAGCAGCAGCAGCATCCTCACAGTGGACCAAGACCTCATCCTGCAGGTCCTCACCAGCCCTTTGGGCCTTCCTACAAACCTTTGCAGCAAGTGATGCCGCCAGAACAGAGTCCAAACTCGACCAAGGGGTCAACTAGTAGCAGTAACCTCAACCTGAACACCAGTGGGACCAATTTAAACCGACACCCCAACCTCGGCCAACAATACCATGACCATCAGGTTCACCCAGATCCCAATGGCAACCAGTTTGGAGGGGAACAAGGTGGTGGTGGTGGTGGTGGTGGTGGTGGTGGTTCCCTGGGACCACCTCAGATGTCCCCCCCTCCCATTCCTCCCCATTCACATGAGCGAAGTCGGTCTTCATTTGATGGAGGAATCGGTGGCAGTAGCTCTGGCGGTTCGAACCCCAACATCGGACCCCATAAATCTCAACCCACACACCTCGCCCACCATGGAGTAAAACAGCACGAGCAGCAGAGGTTATCTCATGAACAGGTAAGGGACGTTATTTAAGAGTACCCAATAAAAACATCTTCACACTACCAAATTGGTCATGTAGAAGTAAAGACATAGAAGGAGTGAAAGTAACGTTAATTTTATCCCGAGGGTTTGGTAATGTATGATACAAGAACATTGTGTTCCCTCATTTCAATTCCAAGAAAGTTTTATTTTGTGCGCGTATTTTATTAGTGTAATTCTTAATGTACTTTTAATTCGACGAACATTTTAGGATTTACCGTTATTTAAAATGTAAATTACAAACCCAGGTAGAAAGCACTCGTCCGGCCGTCGTTGGTATTTGGTATGTATCCCAAATACTAATATGTTTCAACGGATGCGCGCTATCTGGGCTCATAGTTTACATTTTAAAAAGGTTCTTTTTTTTAGAGTAAATCCTTCAAGGTTTCTGCTTGAAGAGTATCAGTTCTGATTTCTAACTTTTTAGTTTTTGCGACGTTATCTTCTTTTGACGTAACAAAAGTGCAAAATCGTGCGAAAGAGAGAATAAAATATTTATAAATTATGAACTAAAAAAAAATAAGAATATTTTGTCGCTCCTAAAAAGTTTTCACGATTGTTTTATTTTGTTGTAGTTTCGAGCCGCTTTGCAAATGGTGGTGTCCTCTGAAGACCCTAGAAATAATTTGGAAAACTTCATCAAGATCGGAGAGGGATCCACGGGAATCGTTTGCATAGGAACTGAAAAATCTAGTGGTAGACAGGTAAACTCGGGATTTAAGTTTCGAATGTTTCTTTAGTTGTTGTTCGTTCGATTTCAAATGCGATTTCCATGTGTGTAATAACCGTAGAACAATATTACGAAATATTTAATTTTTCTTATGTTCGTAAGAGTCTGCAAAACCTTACTTTTACTTACTTTATGAGAATATTGTACGTTCAGGGAATTGAAACTTGTGGAAAGGCCAGCATCTGGTTATCATCACTGTATGTTCTTTAGAGCGGAAGAGTTGCCTAGTACTAATATAAGGTTTATAACGAAACTTTTGCCTTTTCAGTTGTCATTTTCCTGTGTATAATATCCTCATAATATATATACAGGGCGTCCAAAAAAATGTATACACACTTTAAATACTTATAAAGGCAGTGTTTATTAAAATACATTTCATTTTCAAAATGTAATAGAATCTACAGACATTATTTAATTGTTTTGTCAACGCCTGTTTTCAAACTGACGTCCGTTCTGGTCCAGGCACTGCTGATAACGCGAAGCAATGGAATCGCAAACATCACGAAACATTTCGTTTGGTATTTGTGTGCATTCTCGTTCAATGGCTGCTCTCAATTCAGCGACTGTTGCAGGTTTTATAGCGTAGACTTTGTCTTTTAAGTATCCCCATAAAAAAAAAGTCTAGTGGTGTGAGGTCTGGTGAACGCGGAGGGTATTCTACGAAACCCCTTCGTCCAATCCACATCCACATCGTGCCAAGTACCACTCGCAATACTCCACTCTTCGGTCCGGATCATCATCTTCATTAATAGCATGGACTAATCTTGGAATGTAACTTTTCCATTGACAGCGCTTCAAAATGCGTTGGACAGACGATTCTGAAATTCCTACCTCACGACTCGCTTGCCGCACAGATTTTCTTGGACTTCGGTGATACGTTTCCAGTACTCTTTCTTGCTTTGTGGGGCTTGTCGATGTCCGTGGTCTTCCGGAACGCTTCTTGTGGACATTCTGAACAGTTCCATCGGCTAATTCCATCTCTAATTCGAGTGATGGTAAGTCGCGTTGGTGGATCTGTTTGAAACTCCCTCCTAAACTGTCTTTGCACTTCAACTGCGTTTTCACACTTCCAGTAGCATTTTAGAATGAATTTCCTTTGTTCAAAGCTTAGTCTGACTGCCATTATTAATTCTAATGGGTTTAACTTGGAAAGAAAGAAACATCAATTGAGCTATCAGCTGTTAAAGTGTGTATACATTTTTTTGGGACGCCCTGTATATCGAGGAAAGATGAACTCCCTTTCTTTAAATTACCTGTGCGAGGCACATTTTCAAGAAGTAAACTCGTTTTCCCAAAATTAAGTACTGTAGTAGGTTAAAGAAGTTATTATATCAATCGCCTTCCGCTGGGTCCCGGCACATGTCGGCATCCAGGGTAGCGAGGAGGCGGACCGCACGGCAAAGTCGGCCTGCTTACTGCCGGCCTCCTCCTCTCGACCCCTCCCTTTCTCCGACTTCTTCCCGACTCTCCGCTCCCACTTCCGTTCCATCTGGCAATGGGAATGGGACCAGGCCACACAAAACAAACTTCACAAGATGAAACCGCAATTGGGCCTCCTCCTTCCACCGGTCCCGCTATAAAGCAGTGATTCTAGCCCGTCTCCGCCTAGGACACACACGCATTACCCATAGTCACCTTATGGCTAAATCGCCAGCCCCGCTCTGCCCTACCTGCCATACTCCCATCACTGTCGTGCATCTCCTGGTCGAATGCCCAAACTTGTCCGCTCTTCGTTGCAGGTGTTTCCCTCACTTGGCCGAAATTCCCATACCCGAGCGTCTACAATTCATGCTCGCCGAGGGCCCCCATTTTTCGGAGGAAGCGATTTCCCGTTTCCTCACTTATTCCCACCTGCTTCATCGCGTCTGAGACCAGGTTCCTCATACCCAATACCCAGTAACTGAACATTACACACACCCGTGTTCTACCACCCCCAACTCAGTAACACCACCCACCCACTGCCTCGCTGAGATATGTACTACACTAGGTACGAATCAGCGGTAAATCAATTAAAGAAAAAAAAATATATATATATATAAAATTTTTATTTAATTTTTTTTCTGATAAAAGGTGGCCGTGAAAAAGATGGATCTCCGGAAGCAGCAACGACGGGAACTCTTGTTCAACGAGGTGGTAATCATGAGGGACTATCACCACCCGAACATCGTCGAGATGTATGATTCCTACCTCGTGGATGATGAACTGTGGGTCGTGATGGAGTTTCTGGAAGGGGGCGCTCTCACAGACATTGTAACCCACGCCAGAATGGACGAGGAACAGATTGCGACGGTTAGATATACACAAATTAAAAAAAAGTCTTCGAAATAAACAACATTCGATTTTCTTAAGATATTGATTTAAAATTTCCTTTACCTAGGTGTGTCGACAGTGCTTGAAAGCATTGGCTTATTTGCACTCACAGGGCGTAATTCACCGAGATATAAAGAGCGACTCAATCCTTTTGGCGAGCGATGGCAGAGTAAGTGTGTCGTTAGTAAGTACCGTAATTGCGTGTCGTTGCATCGTGGAACAGGATTGTTTAAAGAAGACGTACCTTTTCAGTTAATTGGTTTTACGGTATAGTCTCTAGAGGTTAATAAATCTGTATTTAAAACTTACACTGCAATGATTAAGAGTTGTTTTTCTTTTTTATAACAATATTTAGGTTTAGTAAGGGGTCATTCCATGTCAACTCAGCCACAAAATGGCACTTTTTGCACTCACCCCTTTCAATTTTGCTCATACTTGGCACAATAGCAGATATACATGCCAAACTTAAATTCCCAAATTATTAGAGCTGACTGACCTTTGGTTACTGAGATACAAGGTCACAAAGTTGACATTTTGACCTTTTTTGCGTTAAATGACTATTTTCAAAACGGTGTAACTAAAAAACTATTAAAGCTAGAGCATTGATTTTGGTCTCATTTTAAAGCTCTTTAGTAGCCCCTTGTTTATTGTCTCTTGTTAAATATCTCTACTGTGAAAAATAAAAAAAATCCCTTCAAAAGTTGACCTTTGACCTTGAATAAAAAAAAAATACCTTCTAAAAAATTCAATTTTTTTACATTAATACCTTGAGTCATGTACAACAAAATCCCAAGAAGCTGTAAGTGGCTGATAACTAGTTCAATGTATAAAAAATAAATGAAGTTGGCATCATTCTTCAATTTTAGATTTTTTTTGTCAGTTCATTTATTTAAAAGTTCTGTTCTGATATAGTGTCAGTGAAGACTTAGTTCAACTTAACATTATTAGTTCAAAAACCTTTTTGTGACCTGTGCCAAAAGAAGTCTTTTAAAAGACAACCAGGTTTAAACCCCTCGACAGCCCCAAATCTACTGGAGTAGCGCTGATCCAAAGGCCCAACTAGTATATAAGTACTGTCAACTTTACAGAGTTGACTCCTGACTTCAAGTTAAAGTTAATTTATTTTTACTAAATACATGTATAAAAATTTATTTAATAACTCATTAATTGTTCATTGTTTCTTTTCAGGATTTTCTTTGTGCTTTTGTGATTTCAGAGTACAAACATGGAACATTTAAAACTGAAACAGAAGTGTGCTGATCCTTTGCTGCGTCACAAAGGTCAGTGTCGAAAGAAGAGTTTGAGAATTGTACCACAGGAACTTGTAAATAAGTTTCCCGATCTGCACTTAACACTACATCACAGACTTTGTAAGCAGTGTAGAACATCTTGAGTCCTTGCCTGAGAAAGGAATAGGCACTTTGAATTCAGACATAAATGATGATTCTTCTTGTAGTAGTGAACCACCTGAAGATCTTGAGAAAATTGAAAATGTTGACAATAGTGATGCATCAACTTCAGAGCAAAACCATGAGATGTGTACTTTGAATGCTGCTTTTGTTTCAATTGGTGAATCACCCATAAAAAAGAGAAAGCTTGTAGAGCAAAAGTCATATGGAGCTAAAAAACTAAGCAAGGTGACAGAGACAGTTAAGAAGAGAATGGAAACAGTTGCAGGAAAAGAGATTTCTGACTCACAATTTAAGGAGCCATCTGGAGATGTAGACTGTTTAGAAATAATAAATCAACTCAAGGAAAAATTCAAAAGTGAAAATACTAAAAGAAGTGATAAAATAAAAATCCTCACTGTATTGCCCAAAAGTTGGAGCATTAGGAAAATTGCTTCAGAATTTAACACAACAAGGCATACAGCATCTATTGCTAAAAAAATAGTTGAAGAAAAAGGTGTCCTTTCAGACCCAAATCCAAAGGGTGGGAAAAGAATTAAACAGGATACTGTTGACGCTATTAAAGCATTTTATCTTTCAGAAGACATCAGTAGAACAATGCCAGGAAAGAAAGACTATTGTAGTATCATTGACAATGAAAGAGGAAGGATACATTTGCAAAAGCATCTTTTACTTTGCAATTTAAAAGAAGCCTATCATATTTTCAAAGAAAGAAATCCTTTGGTTAAGGTGGGATTCAGTAAATTTGCAGAATTGCGTCCAAAGCAGTGTGTTATTGCTGGAGCAACAGGAACTCACTCAGTATGTTTCTGTACAATTCATCAGAATGCCAAACTTATGTTTGTAGGAGCTGAATTAGAAAAACTAACTGCAAATGATGACACACCTATTAAGAATGTACGTCATTATGTTGCCTTTATGGAATGCAATCCTGCCTCACAGAAATGCTGCCTCAGACAATGTGAACAATGTGGAGATCCATCAGATTTAAAAAAACAGACTACTGGACATATTTACAAACAACTTCATTGATATCATAAATTTTAAAAAGTGGACCAATACAGATCGGTCAAATCTTGAATCAGTAGAACTGAATACAGATGAATATATTGACCAATTCTGTAACCAACTGAAAGAATACCAGATACATGACTTCAAGACAAAGATGCAAGCAACTTATTACCGTGAAACAAAAATGTCTTTGAAAGATGGTGAGGTCCTTGCTGTGTGCGATTTTGCTGAAAATTATTCCTTTATTCTTCAAGATGAGGTTCAGAGCTTTCACTGGAATAATGAGATGGCTACTCTACATCCATTTGTTATTTACTATAAAAAGGAAGATGAGATTGCTCACCTTAGCTTTGTTATTATTTCAGAGTGTAACATCCATAACACAGTTGCTGTACATTTGTTTCAAAAGCATCTGATAAAATTCCTAAAAGATAATATCTCATCCATCGGTTCCATCCACAAAATAATTTACTTTTCAGATGGGTGTGCAGGACAGTATAAGAACTGCAAAAACTTTTTGAATCTTTGCCATCACAGAGATGATTTTGGAATTGAGGCAGAATGGAATTTTTTTGCAACAAGTCATGGAAAGGGACCCTGTGATGGTGTTGGAGGCACAGTTAAGAGATTAGCTGCAAAAGCTAGTCTACAACGACCTTATGATGAACAGATCCTTACTGCAGAACAGTTATTATATACATTTGCAAGTGAAAATATTGTAAATATAAAATGTCATTTTTCAACCAATAAAGAGCATGAAGAGGAAAGCCAACTTCTCCAAGAAAGACACTCAACTGCAAGGACTATTGCTGGTACACAGAAATTACACCATTTACAGCCAGTTTCATTGACTTCTCTTAAGGTTAAACATTATTCATTATCAGATTATTCAAATATTGAGAAAGTTACTGAAAAGGAAGAAGTTGTGACTGATGAGAAAATACATGGTTTTGTTACTGCTGCATATGATGGCCATTGGTGGGTGGCATATGTGCTGGAAAAGATACCAGAGAATAGAGAAGTAAAAGTCACATTCCTTCATCCTCATGGCCCAAACCCATCATTTGTGTATCCTGGTCGACCAGATGAATTAATCTTACCATATTCAGATATTCTAACACAAGTTGAGGCATCTACTACTAATGGACGAACATACAGGATTTGCAAAGAAGTTACTTTGAAGGCATCCAAAGCTTTGGCAGATCTACAGCACAGAAAGGTAAGAATTCAAAATTAAAATGGTCATGTAACTAAGCACACCGGACAAAAAATTAGTCACCCCTAATAGCACCGATAGTAGGAAGTTCAAGGTCACACAGAGGGCGCTGATGTAGCATTGGTAAGTGACAAGTAGCGGTGACGTAGCACACAGGATCAGATCTGTTTCGTGAGGTGGTGAAGAACAAAGTGTGTGTTGGATATAGTCTGCAAAATGGGTCGTGAGGCAGACGTTACTCAGTGGCAAAAAGGAGCCATCGTGTTTGGCAGAGCCCACGGACACAAAATGTCTGAAGTAGCCCAATTTGTTGGTGTGTCAACGCGTACTGTCCAGCGAGTTTACAAAGAGTGGTGTAGTTCGCAATCAACTGACAATCGACGGCGTAACTGTGGCCGGAAAAAAATTCTCGACAATAGGGGCCGCCGCCATGTTTCTCGTCTAGTAACTGCAAATCGTTTTCAAACCAGAGAACAATTGCTCCAAGAAACCAATGAGGTTCTCCAGCGACCAATTTCCGAACGGACATTGCGACGAGAACTGCATGCGATGGACATCTGGAGCAGGGTACCACGGAAGAGGCCGCTGTTAACAGCAAGTCACAAATTGGCACGTTATAAATGGGCTCAGAGGCACAAAAACTGGACTGCGGCAGATTGGAAACGTGTAATTTGGTCCGATGAGTCCCGTTTTTGTTTGTTCTCCAATGATGGGAGGCGACGAGTACATCGCAGGTCCAATGAAGCCTTTAATCCTGAATGCGTCGAAGGTGTTGTTCAGGCTGGAGGTGGTTCCGTGATGTTCTGGGGATGTTTTTCGTACCACGAAATGGGCCCTCTCGTTCCAGTGACGATGAATTTGAACCAGCAGGCGTACCTCCGCATACTAAACTCGCCGGATTCGTGCGGTTATCAAGGCCAGAGGCGCCGTCACACGTTATTAGGTACATTCTGAGAGGGGTGACTAATTTTTTGTCCGGTGTGCTTATATACATTGCATACATTTAAGTTGTGATAAATGGAAATCAATGAGCACTATACCTATACATATTGTATGTACATTTTAATATGTTACTTGTATTTGTTAATTAGGTAGCTATCTAGGTATACATTAAAAATTGTTTTCTCTTCTAGAAATCACAATAAATTGGGTGGCCCACAAGAATCTTGTCAACTACTGAAAACCATCACATACATGCACATTGCACAACATACAGGTGAGGTGGGTAAAGAACAAATATTTAAAAATAAGCATTTGCTTGTTTGTAGAAGGCTGCAGATAGTATGTAGATATGGGTTGTATTTGTAAGAGATTGAGCTGACCTTAGACAAAAATGGTTACTGACATACAAGGTCACAAAGTCATGACTTTTTGACAATTTTTGTATAAAATTACTTTTTTCAAAATGTTGCTTGAATTCATTATTTTTATACATTGAACTAGTTATCAGCCACTTACAGCTTCTTGGGATTTTGTTGTACGTGACTCAAGGTATTAATGTAAAAAAATTGAATTTTTTAGAAGGTATTTTTTTTTATTCAAGGTCAAAGGTCAACTTTTGAAGGGATTTTTTTATTTTTCACAGTAGAGATATTTAACAAGAGACAATAAACAAGGGGCTACTAAAGAGCTTTAAAATGAGACCAAAATCAATGCTCTAGCTTTAATAGCTTTTTAGTTACACCGTTTTGAAAATAGTCATTTAACGCAAAAAAGGTCAAAATGTCACAACTTTGTGACCTTGTATCTCAGTAACCAAAGGTCAGTCAGCTCTAATAATTTGGGAATTTAAGTTTGGCATGTATATCTGCTATTGTGCCAAGTATGAGCAAAATTGAAAGGGGCGAGTGTTTTAGGTGGCTGACTTGACCTTTTCCTTAGTTCATGTAATGAAGTGCTGTGGCCGGAAGATATCTCGTGTGCTTGTAAATAAGTGAAATAAGTGTAATCAAGCATTGGAAGCCTTTTATAGGCTACAAGGTCCTAATTATGTTACGTAAATTATAAATCCGTTATGTGATGGTGTAAGACTATACATTAAGACCTACAGATAACTGATTAGAATATATTATTAAATCTTTTAATTCCATTTGTGTCCATCTAAAATTTATACACAAGTGCATAGTTTGTAACAAAAATATCAAAAATTTTAATAGGTGTTTTAGTTCTATAGAACCTGCAGACCTGTGTATGGGAAATTTACTTAGTTTAGTGTGGTTTTTAACCAATAATTAGTGAAGTTCAGGTTTATTGAAATTAAGAAATGAAACTGACCTCTTTGTTTAAATTTTGTGTGCCGTAATTCTTTAGTCCGAAGCAATTTTCCTCCAATTTTATATTTGAGTAAACAACATTCATAATTACTCGCACACTTGATGGTAATCTGTAGACGTTTGTTCGTACAAATTCATCCTGCAAACCCGCCAATGTAGCTTAAAGGTAAAGCGCCAGGCTGTTATTCTGAAGGTCCTGGGTTCAAATCTGTGCCCGGACTTTATATTTAAGCGCATAATGCGCTTTGGATCTGATTTGGTGGGGTGGTGGTGGTTCAGGTCGCAAGAAAAATTAGGTCCTCCACGTTACATAACCTCGTATGAACATTGAACACATTACGAAGGAAGATGAACAATCCAAAACATAATTTTTAATCATTCTTACCTCTTCCTTCGTTTGAAAATAATCTTGACTAGATTTTGCGTACGCAGTGACCGGTTTTCAAATCTTAATTATTAAAAGTTACATTATTTATTATTTTGATTTAATTGGTAGAAAGTTAGTTTGAGTTCAAGGTTGGTAACTACAAGTAATTATGCAGTTTGTATCTTCGTGATAGGCATTTTGTTCGTTATTAGGATTGCAGACTTTTTTATTTATTTTCTTTCATGATTGCCTTTGTGAAGAAAATATCTCTGAACTCGGATTTAGTGTTTTATAAACCACAATTTTATTTAATTTTTCATGGTAATTTCTTCAAACACTTTCGCATTAATCGTCTTAACTCCGAGAGAATTTACTGAATTTAGCTATAATCGCGCGTGTTAATTCGATATGAATACCGATTACTGATTGATCGATATATTGTGGATATTACGTCTTCATCCCCAGTGGGCTACAATGTATATGTAATTATGTATTCGAGACATTCTTTAATAACTGAGAGACTACATTGGAGGAAAGTTATGTTGTGACTACTGCCATCTCTCCGAAACAGGTTAGGTTAGTTGTGCGTAATAAATATAGTTCCGGACATAAGAACCTGGCCCATCACTTACCTTAGACACATTGTAGTCCTACTCGATTGCATATCATAGTAAGTTAAAAGACTGGCCCCCCCCTCCCCGCGGGCGGTCTTTCTGGGGTGGTTCGCCCGCGGGCTTCTGCCTCCATGTGGCGAGGGGGGTCAGCCGCGGCTGGGGGCCCTGCCGGGTCCCCCGCCCGGTTGCGAAGTAGACTTTTAACATACCCTGCTATCCTACAGCCCCCTCTTTCCCCTCTTCCTTGCCCCCTCTGTTTTTTTTTTTTTTCACTTCGCGCGCCCCGTGGGCTGCTGGGGCTGGTCGCTGGGGGGGTCGCTCCCATGGCCGTGGCCGGACTAAGTTGGCTGGTAGGGTGCCCGGGCCTGGGACCCTGGGGGGCCTTGGTCTTTGCTGCCGGCGGGGGAGAACTCTCGATGCTGCAAGGGCCCCTTTTGAGACGGGGGTACCCGCATGGGACGAGGCACCCACCCCCCGCCGGCGTGCGCTTGGTCCCCTTGGGCCCCGGGTAATCGGTTCCCTGCGGCCCCGGGCGCGAAACAACAATAAAATTTTTTGTATGGAAACATTTACAAATCTAATGGACCTCGTTGACGACCCGGCTTGTGCATATGACCTCCCTCTGACTACCTCTTTGGACCGTGGGTCTGGTAAGGGCAGTCGGCAGCCCTCGCCCGCCCCGTCTGCTCTTCTTGCCGACACCTCCTCTCCCTCTCTTCCCCAGGCTCGTGGCGCCGCTGCCCGACCCCCGCCAGTAGCGGATGGACCTGCAGTGGACCCCCGACCCCTGGATCCCCCCATATTCCACGTCCCGATAGGGACCCACCTGCTTTTTCGCCCTCAGGTGGGAAGCCCGCGGCCCCGGTCGCCTCCCACTCCGGTCGGGCCTCATCCCCGGCCCCCTCGGCCCCTGGGGACGTGGGACCCGACGTCGCCGTCCGCCTTTCTCGTCTTCCCGCCCCCTCGAAGTTCCGGTGGTGTTTGGCCAGACGGCTTCACTCGGCCTTAGGACGATGGACAAGTTCCTCGTCCTCCGCCCCTCCTCCTCCAAGCCCCTCCCCACTAACCACGAACGCCTCTTTCGAGCGATCCATGGGAAGACGGGGACGGCGCGTTTTGACCTTCGGCCTCAGAGGGATGGCTCCATTTTGATAAGGTCGCGTTCCTCCGCCGAAACCTCCTCTCTGCTCGCTATCCCCGATGTCCTGGGCTGCGGGATGACGGTGACTCCCCACCCCCGCCTCAATCAGTGCCAGGGCACGATCTACGCTGCTCGTCTTCTACCCATCCCGGTGGAGGACCTCCAGACTGACCTCGCCTCCCAGGGTGTGGTGAGAATATACCGTTTTCCCGATAGATCGCGATCCCCATCCGTCCCTTCTCCTCGCCTTCTCCTTACTTTTGACTCACTGGTGCCCCCCGTTTCGGTATTCTGGGGCTTTGGTGAGAGACGAGCATGCGAATTCTCGGTTCGGCCATACGTGCCAGATCCTACGCGCCAGATCCTACGCGCTGTTTTCAGTGCAATAGGTTTGGCCACGTGAGCAGTTCCTGCCGTCAGCCGGCCCCGTTGTGTGTCCGCTGCGGCGGCCCTCCCCACCCCTTGCCCTGTACTGCTCCGCCTTCCTGCACCAACTGTCATGGACCGCACCCTGCTTCATCCCGCTCTTGCCCGTCCTTCCTCTATGAGAGGGAGGTTCGGGCCCTCTGTTCATCAGAATTTCTCACCGCTCGGGAGGCGCGGGACCGGTTGCGTGGCCGCGAGGCCCGGCGTGGTACCTCGTACGCCGAGGCTCTCCGTCCCCGGCCGCCGCCGGCCCTGACCCCGTCCTCACCGGCGGTTCCCGACGCGCCTCCACCCACCGTGTCCGCTACTCCCTGTCTATCCTCTGCCGCCCAGCGGACTCCCGCCGCGGCTCCCTGTACTACCAGCGCGTCCCCACGTGCTCCCTCCGCGAACGCCGATGCTTCGTCGGCAACCCCCCCCTGCCCCTTCTACGCCCTCTCCACCGGCGCTTTCGGCCACCCCCATTCCGGACCGTGACCCGCCGTCACCCATGCGGGCCGCACGACGGAGGGGAACGGGCCGCAAGCGCCGCGCCAATAGTGACCCCGAAAGGTTCGAGGCCATCCTCGCATCACCTTCCTCTCCCAGACACAAACGCCCCCTTCGCCCTACCATCCCGGTGTCCTCACCGTCCCCGCTGCGCAACCGTTATGGACGCTCCCCCCTGGGGTCCCCGACGACCTCGTGGTGGGGGCGGAGATACATCCCTCACCGGTTCGGTCGATGGACCCACTGGAGGGGAAACTCGACCGCCTGGTCGGCGTGGGTGGGATGTGCACGCCCCCGCGCGTGACCTGCCCCACCTCTCTCCTTGACCTGCCTATGCTCCGGGTGAGGTATCCGTTTTCCACTCCCCCTTGTAGTCCAGCCTCCCTGCACCTCCGGTGAAGGAGGGGCCTTCTGGATACCCTCACGTCCCCTTCTCTGCATCGCTCTCCCTCTGGCGTCCGGGTGACTCCTCTTCAGGAGGATTTGCCGGCGTCAGGTTCCACATCGCCCCCCCGTCGGGGTGACCTCGCCTTCGCCCACGTTCGGCGTCCCCCGTTGGGCCCCGGGGCTTTCCAATCCCCTTGTTAATCTCGGGCCGCCCGATCGGCCCACCCACCCCATAACCATCCGTTTCGCAGACTTTCCTACCCCTCCATATACTTCGCTCCTGCAGTGGAACATCCGCGGGCTCCTGGTAGGCCTCGAGAGTCTCTCTTCTCTCCTGGCCTCCAGGTGTCCGGCGTGTTTCTGCCTTCAGGAGACGATACTGGGCTCCGGTTCCCTCCCTCGAGTGTCCGGCTACTGCGGGCTCCCCTCCCCGCCTCTCGATGGGGCGGGTAGGGGGGGCTCCGCGGTCTTCGTGCACCGCTCCGTCTCTTTCCGCCCCCTCCCGCTCCGTACTGTCTTGCAAGCTGTGGCCGTGCGCCTTTCTTTGTGGCGTCAGCTCACGGTCTGCTCTCTTTACCTCTCCCCTAACGTACGCCCTCCACCCGGTGCTCTCCGTGACCTAATTCTGCAGCTTCCCCGCCCTTTCCTGCTTTCGGGGACTTCACAGTCGGGACCCGGCCTGGGGGACGTTGCTCCACCTTTCTCTCTCCGAGACCTTCTCTCCCTTATGGACGAGCTAGAGTTCACCTTTCTGAACGATGGCTCCCCAACCTGCCTCCACTCGGCCCATGACAGTTTCACCTGTATTGATCTTTCCCTGGTTTCCCTCGATATCGTGACGGAGTTCACCTGGGAGTCCTGCCGGATTCTTCCGGCAGTGACCATTTCCCTGTGTGTCTTACCCCAACCCGTTCTCCCCCCCGCACCTCTGTTCGCCCGAGCGAAATGGGCCTCATACACGAGGTGCACGGCGATCTCGCCGTCCATTCCTGCCTTTCCCTCCGTTAGTGAGGCCCTCGCCTTTCTCGAAAGCAAGATCCTCTCGGCTGCCACCAGTTGCATCCCCCTACCTCAGGCTCCCCCAGGCCGCGCAGCGTCCCATGGTGGACCCCAGAGTGCTCCCGTGCCGTTCAGGAGCGGCGCCGTGCTGGCCGTCGCTTCTACCGGACCCGCCAGCCGGAGCATAAGATGGCGTTTCAGCGCCTGAAGGCAGTGGCCCGTCGGGTCTTGAAACTAGCCCGGCGTACCTCCTGGCGGAGTTACGTGTCCGGGATCTCCTCCTCGACCGCCCCCTCGACTGTTTGGCGCAAGGTGCGTAGCTTTGAGGGGACCCGTGTCCCCCCTCGACCCCCGGTGCTTCGGGTCGGGGACGACGAGTTCGTGTCCGATCCGGAGGCCGTCGCGAACGCACTCGCGGCGCACTTCGCAGCCATCTCCGGTTCCGATTCCCCCACTCCCGCCGCGACCCACCGGAATTTCCACCTCATAGGGATGACCCCTATAATCACCTCTTCCACATGACAGAGCTTCGGGAGGCCCTCCGCCCCCGGCCCCGATAATATCCCCTATGACTTGTTACGGCACCTCCACCCCTCTGCTCTCAGCTTTCTACTGGACCTCTATAACCGGATTTGGTTGGAGGGTTCATTTCCGGACCGGTGGCGTGAGTCCATCGTCGTCCCCATCCCGAAGCCCGATAAAGACCCCTCACTCCCGTCGAACTATCGCCCCATTTCCCTAACATGCTGTGCCTGCAAGGTGATGGAGGCGATGGTCGCCTCGCGGCTGTCCTTTACCTTGGAGGCGAGTGACCAGTACCCTGCTACCCAGGCTGGTTTCCGGCGCTTCCGGTCTCCTTAGCCATGACGTGCAGGAGGCTTTCTCCCGGCGTCAATTTGTACTCGCCGTCTTTTTCGACCTCCAGAAGGCCTACGATACTACCCGGCGGAGCGCGGTCTTCGACTGCTTACGCTCCCTGGGTTTCGTAGGCTTTCTCCCTTCCTTTATTTATAACTTCTTGTCCGCCCGTTCTTTCCGCGTCCGCATCGGTTCTACCCTCTCTGACCGCTTTCCGTTGGAGGAGGGTGTCCCTCAGGGTAGTGTCCTTAGCGTCTTGTGTTTCTCACTCGTGATGAACACAGTCGCTACGGTCCTGCCTACATCCGTTCGTAGCTCCCTCTATGCCGATGACCTGGCTATCTATTGCTCTGGCCGCCTCCCGTCTTTGGCTGAACGTCGGCTCCAGCTAGCCATCAACGCGGTGGTTCGCTGGGCGTCCTCGGTTGGCTATGCTTTCTCACCCTCTAAGTCTTCCAGTATGCTTTTCCGTCCTCGGCGCCTCCGTCTGTCGCATACCTTCGCCCTTACCCTTGTCGGCACTCCTCTTCCCCTCGTCCCATCCGTTAGATTCCTGGGTATGACCCTCGACGGATTTTTCGGTTGGGTTCCACACCTTAGGCGGTTGCGGCAAACATCTCGCCGCACCCTCTCCTTTTTGGGTCATCTGTCCCACACGACCTGGGGGGCGGACAGGCGTACTCTGCTGCGCCTGTACACCTCCCTGGTGTAATCCCGTGTCGACTACGGCTGTGTGGTCTACAGCTCCGCCTCCTCTCCGGCACTCCGTATGCTGGATCCTCTTCTCCACCGTGGCCTTCGCCTGGCGTCGGGTGCCTTCCGCTCGTCCCCTGTCGCTAGTCTTCAGGTGGACTGTGGACACCCCCCCCTACCCCTTCGCCGGGGCCTTCTCATGGCGAAGTGTTACCTTCGCATCTGCCGCCTTCCGATGTCCCTACTCTTCTCCGCGATCTCCCAGGCGCTACCCGGCCTGACACGTGGCATTTCGCTGCCTCTCTGGCCGAGATTTTCTCGTCCCTGGGGATCCCCCCACCCTCTATTCTGCCGTTCTCCTTCGATCTGTCGCCCCCCTGGCGGACCACCCCTATCTGCCGTTGCCAGGCGCTCCGTGGCCTGCGTAAGGAGTCTCCTCCTGCCGTCCTCCGGTCTTCTTTTCTGGCCCATCTTCCCGTCCATTCGGACGACGTTCCCGTCTACACCGACGGCTCGCGCTCCCCTGCAGGTGTCGCGGCCGCCGTCTTCTCTCCGTCATTGTCACCTACCTCCCGGGGTATCCCCCTGCCGGTTCAGGCCTCCATCTTTTCCGCGGAGCTCTTTGCCCTTCTGGAAGCCCTCCGTCTGGTATCGGGTTGTTCGCGGTCCTCCTGTACCATTTTTTCGGACTCGCTGAGCGCCCTTCAGGCGCTCGAGCGCTATGATTCCCCGGACCCCCTCGTACGCCTTATTCAACAGGAGTACCATGTCCTGCACACCGGATCCGGGTCACCTTCTGCTGGGTTCCCGCCCATGTTGGTGTTTCCGGTAATGAGGCGGCGGACCGCATAGCCCGGTCCGCCGCCTCGCTGCCTCCCCTCCCCCGCCCGCTCCCCTTCTCAGACTATGTGCAGGTCTTTCGTTCCTTTTACGACCGCATGTGGCAACAGTCCTGGGACGATGCCACCGGAAATAACTCTGGTCCATCCGCCCCCGTCTGTCATATTGGGTGTCCTCTTTCCACCGCTCCAGACACAAAGAGGTCGTCCTTGCGCGGCTTCGCATCGGCCATACGCGCCTCACGCACGGCTATCTTATGTTCCGGCAGGAGGCTCCTCGTTGCGCCTCCTGCCAGTCGCCCCTCACCGTCTCTTACATCCTTGTGGAATGCCCCACCCTGTCGTCAGTACGTCGTCGCGCCTTCCCGTTCCTTTCTGATTTCCCCCTCCCCGAACGTTTACGCCTTATGCTCGCTGAGAGCCCTCTCTTCTCGCTTGACCGTCTTTTCCTCTTCCTCTCCCAATCTCGCATCCTATCTGAGCTTTAGGTGACTTCTCACCTGTAGTCCGCTGTTCTCCCTTTTCTAGTGCCTTTTCTCCGTCTCCGTTTCTCTTTCTCGTATTCCGCCTCGCCATGATATCCGCTACCATATAGCGGGAAGTGGCGGTAAACGCCCCAATACAAAAAAAAAAAAGACTGGCCGCCGTCTGTCGCACTTAATCAGTAGAGTTGGTATGATTTCGTATCTTGAGGAGAGAAGGGCAGAAGAGCGCATCGACATTAGTTTTCAGCTTGAATCCTGTTTAAATTCCTCGTACTATTCTCTGTTTGTGGCTTACACAGTGCTCTTTCATCAGTTTTCAACTTTTAAAACCTTCTTAATTAATCTTGAGGAAGTAACAAATGTCTTCAAATAGAAAATATTCCCGCTTAAAATGCGTATAAGGAGTTTAAATGCTCATGAATATTGAAAATTCTGTATGATTATTTAATATAAATATACATTTAATAATATATTATTTGTATATACAAAACTAGTATTGGATTAAAAAAGTTTTTCATTTACTATGTATCGTACGTTTTACAATTATTAGTGCCAAATGTTTCCATTTATTTTCCTACTTTTGGTTGAAAACGTATATGTGATCGTATATACACAACTTTCTACTGTTTCATGAAAGTTTCGAAAATAGAATTGTCGCAGTTTTAATAACTGTTTGGCAACAAATTACCGTAAATAAATAAAAAACAACAATACTTTTAGCATTTACGATAGTTTGCGATTCTCTTCATTTTGTAGTTTGGTCCGCAGGTGAAACTTTCAGATTTTGGTTTCTGCGCTCAAGTATCTCAAGAACTGCCCAAACGCAAGTCCTTAGTGGGAACTCCTTACTGGATGGCCCCCGAGGTGATATCTCGGCTTCCGTATGGGCCGGAAGTAGATATTTGGTCCTTGGGCATTATGGTTATAGAAATGGTCGATGGGGAACCTCCGTTTTTCAATGAGCCTCCCCTGCAAGCCATGAGAAGAATTAGGGACATGCCCCCTCCGAAGTTGAAGAATTCTCATAAGGTGAGAAAGATAATGAAGTGTTGGAAATGAGAATTTTTATCGCGCCATTTTTAATTCATTTGAAGAGAGTTTTGTTTATGATTTTAAAGGGAACTGTTCTTAATTTTTTTTAAGTTTTGCATAAGAAGTCTACCTAAAATTTACTACGTTTTAGGTTTCTCCTCGTTTGCAAGGGTTCCTGGAGAAGATGTTAGTTCGAGACCCTGGGAAGAGAGCTACTGCCTATGAATTACTACAGCATCCTTTCCTGCGGCAGGCAGGAACACCCCATCTGTTAGTGCCTCTGATGAGGTCGTTCAGGCACTCTCCATGCTAAGGCAGGAAAAGAAACTCAAACTCGTAAGAAGACTTCAAACTCATTTCTTACTCCGAACTGATAAAATGTCAAAAGTTTCCTTCGAGGAAGCTCGAGTCAAACTCACTCTTACTCCGAACTTTTTACGAGACTACTTATCCAGGAAGAAGAGTTCAAACTCGTATAGGAACAGGACTTACACTCGCTGTCCAAAACGACTTAAAATAATTCCATAAAATGAACGAGATTTCGTTATTTTGTCTTCAATTCATAAATATTTGTACCAGTTTTAATTAAGAAAGAAAATACATTAAGAATTATGCAGCGAAGTCTTTTCACACACACACACTCCTTGCTATAAATCTGTTTCGCTTCTATTTTGCAGCTTGAAAATAAATTATTTTCGTCTTTATAGCAAGTGTTAATACAGTGTGTTGTGGGCCATTTATTATTATTATTATTATTTTATTACTATTACATTGTATGCAAAGGATTATTTAATTTTTTTTTTTCACCCGTAAACACTCAACGAAGTTAAGCAGTCAGTCAGTCATTCTATTATTTTAATCTTGCCTTATACGAGTGTGTGTATATATATATATATATATATATATATATATATATATATATAATATATATATATATATATATATATATATATATATAAAATTAGTCACAGAACAATATTTTATTTCGTTTCACTGCTTTGAATCAAAATCTGTGGACACTGGACATTGTAGAAATATGTCTTGACAGTTTTATGCTCTAACAAAAACTTTCATTTTTAAATTTAGCTTTTACTTTTTAATATATATATATATATATATATATAAATATATATATATATATATAAATATATATATATATATATATTTTTTTAGTGACTATGAAAAAGCCCTCACGGGTGTACATATTTGTAAAATATGATTTAGTACATAAAAATACAATGAAAGTTGAACACAAATTTTTTTTAAATTTTGAGATGGTGTTAACATTCACTTGTTCGGGTGTGGGAACATTATAAAGATTGCACCGAGTCCATTCACCGTTTCTTCTCGTTTTGTGTTGGAAGAGACTCGCGTAGCGGCAGTCTATTATTTGTATTCTTTGGCTACGTTTGTAAATATATATATATATATATATACATTATTTTTTTGAAGTTTGTATTTATATATTTATCTTTTTTAACACATTTTTGTTTCAAAACACCCTTAAATTTTTTAATTTTATTGTTACAGTATTGAAGGTTATATCGTGTTTCCCGCGGTGTTTCGTGTATTGTAGACCCGAATACCGCGATTTCTTTTCATTAAGTTTGAAAGAGCGAGAAATGTTTATTGCGTTATAATAATTAATTAATGATGTATTGATTATAGTTGCGTTAATCTTGCGTTTAATTGTCACTGCGTAATTCCCCTCGCATTCACTGACCACGTCGTTAACTTTTTGTCATTACACTTTATGAATTCCATTGTATCAGAAATGAAGAAATAGTTTAACTTTGAATTTTTTAAAGTATTATTTTTTAACATTTTTATTTAATGTTTTTTGTCACGTTGTCATCGCAACAAAGTGTAGTTGCTGGAATTCACTGAAAGTCAAATTTGAGGTTCTTCGTTCTTTTTTGTAGGTATTCTTTAGTTTTCGGAACAACCCCCAAAAGCAGTTAGTTGACCAATCTTATTAACGTTATCAATTCCACAGTGCCAATTTTATTAAACTAAATATAAATTTTGTAAATGGCTTTAGGAAATAATTTTTTTTACTACATTTTAAAATGTGTATCGTTCATACTTCTCAAATTCTCAGGAAAATACAGTTGATTCGCAATCCATCCATTTTAGTGCCTTCGTGTAGACAGATGCTTCACACGCAGTCTACTTGACGGACATGTTGTGTAATTATTTGTAGACTTAGAGGAATAAATTGTAAATAGTTATTTAGCGATTTAATATATATATATATGTATGTGGGTAAAGTTATTTTAATATTAAACTATAAAACACCATCCTGTTGACCCCCCCCTAAAAGCAAAGTTTACCCTTTTATGCCTGATTTATATTTAAATTCATGCCACAAAAAAAAAAGTACTTACGTCGTTCTCCAATAAGCCTAAAATCACGTAAAATTTTATGGTCGCATTTGCGACCATACGGCATGAAAGGGTTAATTACTGATAAAGAGAAAGGAATTATGATGATGATGATGATTTAGCTTTAAAAGCAACTTCTCTCGGTCGAGGATTCGCACTCCAGTTCAAACTATAGGCAGTTAGTCGTTCACAGCTTCTGAAGTAGTTTCCTGAAGAGAACATAGCATTTACAAACATTCACTGGTCTTTAATTTAAGTGCCTTAGGGTCCATTCCGGGTGAAAATAACCCAAGGTCAGTTGCTATCCTTGCCTTTCTGAACGTGAACATTTTTTTTTGTTTTTTAGCGTTTTCTCGGTTGTAATGTAAAATAGAATTAAGTTGTTAATTTTGTAACAAAGGTCAAGAGTTGTTTTTTAAAACTGAAACAGTTGTAATTGCTTGGTAGTTCTGCGTAAGATATAGGGTAGAATATTTTCTTTGAACTAAATTGTCGCACCTTATAATTCAATATACTGTACATGAAAGACTTTTACAAAATTTTCGAAAAAACATTACTTTTGTGCCTGAGAAAAACAAAAATTACGAGTGAATTAACTTAAAAATATTTATTTTGAAAACCACTTCCTTATTATTACATTACTGCCGATTCTTTAGGGAGTATTTGTAAGTTTCTGTACTTAATAAATAAATAAACTTCCGAAGTAGGTTTTGTATAATTAATTTTTGTATTCTCCGTTTTATTTCAATTTTAGTATCATCAAAAGTCATTAAAGAAATGCGACGGCACCCGTTGCCATTGGTACCTCCTCGGTATGGGCCGCAAGGCCTTTTGAGGTACTTCTTTTCCTTGTAACTCCTTGTAACTCTCTCTCTCTCTCTTCGTATACTACTTCACAACAGGGTAGCTAGAAATTAAAAGGTAGCTGAGGACGAGTTCAGGGCGGCAAAATTTCTCTTACTGTATTTTAAAATGAACACTGGGAAATTGCTTTTCAAAGCTAAATTCAGTTGAATAGAGAGAGAGAGAGAGAGAAATATATACATATAGACTGGCTTTTTAGTGGAAGTGAAGATACAAATTTTTGTTGTTTTAAATTGGAAAGATGGTTTTAACAAGTATATATTATATGGGATGAATTTCACAAACGGGTGAAATAAACAAGTGATGCATACTCACAAGGAAAAATTAAAAGCGATTCCAAGACTTTTTGTGTATTCAGTAGTACACATTTCCTTGTGAGTGCATTATATATATATATATATACTTTAAGTAAATGTTATTTTTAAGTTAAAAACAGATTATTTCCCTTTTTTCTTGCCTATTATATTATATTTAACTAGAGATGATTGTGTAAAAAAAAGATTAAATATTTGTAATGTATTTTGCATGAAAGCGTGTGTATCATAGATGTATACCCAAAGATTATAATTTTTATCATTTGTAGTGTCTAATCTAATATTAGCCTTAAGTGTATACATATATATTATATATATATTTCATATTAATCTTAACTTGAATCAAATTATATTTTCATATCATTTTCAATAATAATGATGATAGTACGTCCAAGTATCTGAAATAATTTCGTACGTTTATTGATTTTGGAAGTGATGGACATTATATATACTGTGTATATATATAATGTAATTTTTTTTTTAACTGTCAATCAGTTTTTCAAAACTGGATTGATGACTTTCGGTGTAACTTTTAAAACTAGGTTGAAAATACGAGGGGTGATCAATAAGTCCGTAGCCTGATATACTCGCGGATAAGTTAAAGCAATAAAACTTCGAGGGCACGAACGTATATCTCTGTGATTGAGAATCGCGTAACTGATGATTTATTTCTGATTGCGTTTTAGCCAGAGCGAAAGCTGAAAGAGACCTAACTTCAGGATTTCAGGGAAAATGGATCATGTCGCAACGAACCGCCATTAAGTACCTGCAGAAAAAAGATTTAACTCCCGAGGCAATACATGCGGATATGGAAGCTACCTTAGGAGGTAGTTCCCCTTTGTATCCAATGGTTAAAAAGTGGGTAACCGAGTTCAAGCGTGGTAGGGAGTACGGAAGATGGGCCCAAGGGCCGGACGTACTGTTGAGGTGTCGACGCCAGAAATGATGGAGTGGGTGCGTGATAATGTGCTCCAAGACGGACGAGTAACTATTAGACATATAGCAGAGATAATAAATCATCAGCTTTGGTGTAGTACAATCAATCCTTTTCAATGTCTTGGGCACGCGCAAGTTCTCAGCGCCATGGGTCCCTAGAATGTTGACGGTGGACCAGAAACAAGCTCGATTGCCCATTTCTCACTCGCTTTTAGAGCGATACCAAGTTCTGACCCAAATAATTTTTTGGAGCGAATTATCACTGAGGATGAAATATGGGTATATCACTTCGATCCCGAGTCGAAGAAACAATCAATGAGCGGGAGCACCAACGGTCTCCACCACCTCGAAAGTTCAGGAGAACGTCATCTGCTGGAAAGGTTCTGGTGACAGTGTTGTGGGACTATGAGGGTGTGATCATGCTCGACTTTCTCGAAAAGGGAAAAACGATCAAGGAGTACTACTGTGATGAACTGCGCTGTTTGCGCAGGGCGATCAAGCGTAAAAGGTGTAGCAAACTGACGCGAGGCGTGCTGCTGCTCCTGTCCATTTTGGGGTTGGAAGGGCGAGTACTTCCCTCTGCTCCTTCTACCTTCCCTCCGTATCTGCTGCTGCTTCCTCTCTACTATACCAAAGTCACAGTTCCACCCTCTTGCCCTCCGTCAATTGTTTCTATCCCATTCTGATTCTATCCCTGTGTTCACTGACGGCTCTCGCTTGCCACTTGGGTGGGTTGTGCGGCAGCCTTCCTGTAGGTAGTTAAATCGCTATCCCTTCCTCCCCAGCGACTTCCATTTTTACGGCGGAACTCTCAGCTACTCTCTTGGCCCTTCGATTCCTCTCTCAATTCTCAGCTACGTCTTTTGTCATTTATTCCAACTCCTGTAGCGCTCTTGAGGCCCTTTACTCTCTCGTCTCCCTGCATCCGCTGGTGCGACAGATCCACGACTGGTTTGTCCTTCTTTGAACATGTAATTTGGTCGCCTTTTGTTGGTTACCTTCCCACGTCGGTGTTCCGGGCAACGAACGCGGGGACGCTCCGGCGAGGGAGGTGTCCTTCACAACCTCTCCTGGCGTCGGACTTCACGTGGGTTTTCCGGGATGCGTTTTTTTAGTGGTCACAACGCCAGTGCGAAGATGTGTCCTGGGATTTCCTAAGGGCCTTGAAGCCCACGATTCGTCAGTGTGATCGACGTTTTAAGACCGCTCTGGTACGCCTGCGCATTGGTTATACCCGCCTCACGCATGACCATCTTATGACGGGAGATATTTTCCCTTTTTGTCCTTGCGGCATTCCTCTCTCCGTTTCACATTTACTCTTAGTTTGCCCTGCCTTTTCCGTTGTTCGCTCCCAGTTATCTCCTTTTTGCCCTTCAGGCTCCACTCTTACTCTTTCTCTTTTGTTGGGTGACTCCACGCTTGTACCGAAGGACACACTTTTCTCCTTTCTCCGCCAGACTGGCCTCCTACTCTCTATTTGATGTGACTCTAGTATAATTTCTTCTTCGCTTTGCTGTTTCTAATGCCTTTTCTCTCCTTTCTCACGGTCTTTCTTTAGCTGCGCCTTCTCCAGTGTTTCTCTCTCCCCATTTCCTTGTGTTCTCTCTCTATTTTAGTTTCGGCGCGATATGACTTCGGCAGTCAAGCGCCGGTTAAGTACTGCTATTCATCTGCTGCTCCAAGACAATGCCTCCCCGCACACGGCTCAGTTTTCAGTGGCTACGAACTTCTACCGCATCCACCCTACTCGCCAAATTTAGCACCCTCAGACCTCTTCCCAAAATGTAAAAAATCACTTCAGGGAAACTGTTATGAGGACGACGCGGCAGTGATGCATGCTGTGAAGGAGTCCCTGGAAGTCCAGACTGAAGCGTTCTACAGAGAAGGCATCAAGAAGTTCGGGTATCGCTGAACCAAGTGTATTGCCATGAAAGGAGATTATGTTGAAAAATAAAATTATTTTATGTCCATTTCTTCTTTTCTGTCCCAGGCTACGAACTTATTGATCAACCCTCGTAATGATCAAAAAAATTTACTATTTTTGTAGATATATGAAATTTTTATATTTTTTTAATTGACTCAATAGCGTATGAAAAATGTCCTTTCATTACTACTAAAATCATAGACCAAGTTGTATGGTGTAGCTATCATTTTAACCACTTCTAAGTGTACAGGTTTGCATGTTTCAGCTCAGTTTTCGGAATGCGTTCAGCACTTTAATGGTATTGTAAGCTATATCGATGATTTTTAAAGGAAAGATTTTTATGTAGAGTCGTGTATCGTGTAAATAAGGAACATTTACCATAATATTCTGAATAAAATTTGCTTTCAGTATTTTTGTAATTTTACCCTTCTTCTTCTTCTTTTTATTATACTGGGTGTTCATTTATCATTTAACCAAAGAAATTCAAATAAAAAACAATAAAGAGGAGCGATAAATAATTCAGAGATACATTAAACTTAGTGATATAAGAAATAGCACATTTTAAAGTGTTGGCGTAGCTTTGCCAAGTCTCAGGCTTGTAAAGATGGCGTTAAGCTTGGAACTAAGTGTATTTGTTCTGGAAACTTATGTTAAAACGAGCATTCAAACAATGCCAGCGTGAATTTACTGCTGCTCTTACTGTTTCTCATTTTTATTTATGTAGGCAGGATGGGCAGAAAGCGAACCCCCACAAAAATGGCCCCAGCCTCCACATAGCAGTCTACCCCAGGGATGGCCACTTTGCGTGTTCTGACCCAGTGGGCTACGTCGACAGGGGCTCAGTCCCCGGAAGGGTCACCCATGCCGGGGGAGCCGGATTAAGAGCCATCATGGTCTTTGGCTCCCAATACGGTCTCCAGAGCTGGCCTCCTTAGGGCGTCACTATGTTGGCTGGTTGTGTGTCCGGGCCGGTGGGATTGGGGGGAATGGGGTCTGCGCCGTTGGGGACGAACTTTCGTATCACGGGGCCCCATTTTCAAACCGATGGTGTGCTCCCTCGGGGTGAGGTACCCCGCCACCTGCAGTTTGCGCTTGGCCCCCTTTCTTACCGGTAGGCAGTTTCTCGCGTCCCCTGGGTTCATTTTCTTTACTCTTCTATGCCTATGATTACAATTAACTCTTCTTCTAGCACTCGGGTGGTGGGCGACCAGGCCCTCGAGTCCTCTATCACTGAAAGACCACGTCTTGTGGGGGTCGTCCCTCGTCTGGGTGCGGAAAACTCGCGCTCTCCTCGTCCTAAGACTCCTCGTATGCCTTGTTGACGCAAGTCTCTTAAACCCTTCGAAGGGGCCGACGGCTCTGACCCTGAACGATGGCTCTCTTGTAGAAGTCTCCTCCAAGGCCCAGTACCAGAAGGTTTCGTCCCTCTCGACCCTGGTTTCTGGCTCTCCTAGACTGTCTCCTTTATTCTTCCTTTAACACTTGTACGGGTGTAGTTCATGTCCCCCGTCTTTTGGAATACTCGGAGTCGGATCTCCTCACCCGCCTCTCTTCTCAGAAGGTGACATGTGTTTACCGTCCCCTCCCTCCCCATATGGTCCAGGAGGCAAGGGTTCCAGCCCCCTTATTGATCCCGACTTTCGCCAGTTCCCGTTTACCTGAGAAAATTAGGGCCGGTTATCTCCGATTTCCGGTCCGCCGTTATGTCCTTAGAGCACGTCGGTGTTTTACGTGTTAGAGATTCAAACACGTCAGTAAGACGTGTCGAAGGTGCCCTGGTATTTGTGTTAATTGTGCGTCTCCGACGCATGGTTTCTCCTGCTTCAATCCTCCCCGCTGTGCCAACTGTGAAGGTCACCACGCCGCCTTCTCTTCCTCCTGTCCGACCTACTTATTTGAGCGTGAGGTTCTTGTCTGTCCAGAAGTGTGACAAGATCAGTTTCTAGGAAGCGAGGGCCCATGTTCAGTTCAGATTCTTTCCTCCAGGTCTTACCTTCGCTCAGACTCTACGTCCTTCCCGCCCTGCTACCTCCCTTTTGCCTCGAATTTCTGTCACTTCTGTGCCATCCTCTTCCTCGTCCTTTCGTTCTTGGAGTGATGTGGCCTCATCCACTCGTTTCCCTATCCCGTCCTTCATATCGACCTTCTCGTCATCCTCATCCCCCGTGTTCTCTTCCCCGTCCCCCCGTTCCCCAAGAACCTTTTACTACCACTGTTCCCATCTGCTCCACCTCTGTAACATCTCGTCCGTCTATCCATCCTCAAGAAACCCTTGATGACATTTCTGCATACATATCAACAACCGCTACCTCCTCTGGCCGCTCTTCTCCTCCTCGTTCTTCTGTTAAACGTTTGGGCCCTTCTGCCATTTTGCCAAGCTTCCCTGTTCAGGTTCCCGTCCCCCTCGTCCTCTCATTCCCTCCTCCACCAGTTCTCTTCCTCCCGCCTCCTGTGATCCCTCCCATTTTGCCGTCACCTCTGGGTTCCCCCGTTTCTCTTCGCGACCATCCCCTTCCCTCCTCCATTCCTGATGGTGATCATGCGGCTTCTGAACTTCGAGTTCAGGCTGACATCCACCCTCCTCCGCCTCGCTCCCTCTTTGACCTCCCGATGCCCCCGGCATTCTCTCCTCCCCACCCCGGAAATCGGATTCACCCCGTATCCCCCTTCTCGCATCCCCTCCCCCCCCGAAACCCAAACTCCCTCCACCTCCTTTCATCCGTTCTTTGACCTCCCTTCCTTAACCCCCCCCCCCCCCCCCCGTTTCGTCTGCCCATTCTTCTGGTCACACTTTTAAGTCTCGCCCGATCACGTCCCTCGCCTCCCCTGTTTTGTGCTCTTGATGGGATTGTTGTAGCCTTCTCATTAATTGGGAGGACTTCTTTCTCCTTATCCGAGATTTTTCTCCAGTGTGTGTCTGCCTTCAGGAGACCCAACTTGGGGTTCGTCCCTTGCGCCCTCTCCGCATGTTCTTTTCGTACCTCCTTCCCCTCCCTCCGATGCAGCTCCCCGTCGGAGTGCGGCCGTCTTCGTCCGGTTTGACGTGCCGTCCATTCCCCTTCCCCTCCGCTCTCCTCTCCAGGCTGTTGCGGCCCTGGTTTTCCTTGACCGATTATATTAAATTTGTTCCTTATATTTTCCCCTGTCACAGGAAGTTTCTGTTAATGATCTTTCTGCCCTCTTTTGTAGTTCCCTCCCCTTTTCCTCAACCTGCGAGACTTCAACGCGCGCTATCCGCTGTGGCACCAATCAGCGGGGTGGCGTTGTGGTCTCCCTTTTCTCAACTCTTTTTGTTTGTCTCCTTAACACCGGCCAGCCTACCGCTTTTCACTTCCAGACCCGCACCATTTTCTCCTCCTCCTCCATACGCCTCGGGCCCTCAGCTCCTCCGCTCTTCCTACCCGATTGTCTCTCACCAAAGCTGACTGGCCTCTTTTCCGGGCTGAAAGTCAAACTTTCGCATTTCCGAATAACTTTCCGACGGTCGATGCTGCTTCCACCTACCTCACCGATCATGTCACTTTTGCCGTTCTGTCCTCCATTTCCAAGTCAACATTTCCCCGCACCTCCGCCTCTTCGGTTCCATGGTGGACCCCGACATACGTTCTGGCCGTTCAAGCAAAGAAGTCGGTCTTTCGCCGTCTTCAGCACAACCCATCTCCTGCTAATTCAATAGCTTTCAAACGTTCACGGGCTGAGGCTCGTTGCACGGTCCGTGAAGCCCGCCGGTTTTCCTGGCGAACTTACGTCTCCTCCCTCACTTCCCATACCCCTTCCTCCCGAATCTGGAACAAGATTCTCCGGCAAATCTTCTTCTCATCCTCCCAGGACTACTTCTAAAACAATTTTAGTGGATGATTAAAATTTTTTTTTTTTGTATTTGTATTTGATCACAAATAACACAAATATATGCTCTTATTTTATTTTAGTAGGTGGGTGAAATCTTTCTGTACGTGGACAACTGTCCACCCAGCTAAGATTATACCTTCATATTTATTTGGATATTAGACGCTGAAATATAATTAAATATATTAATATTATTACTATCAATATTATTAATAACAATATAAATTATTAACCTTAATAATTAAGTAATACAATCAATATAAATATAATAGAATTAAATATTATAATTAAATATTATTGATATTAGTATTATCAATATCAATTATTAACATCAATAATTAATTATTAATATAATAAAACTATATATCATATACTTATTAATTAATTATAAATATAATAAGACTATACATCATATACTTAAATATTATACAGGGTGTCCCATAAGTCCGGCATCATAGGAAAAATAATAAAAAAAGGCAAAACAAAAGCTTTTATTTACAGAACGTGCTCAATATGTCCACCATTGTTTTCAATACACAAATTCAGACGTGATACCCAGTCAGCAAGCACACGGTGAATGATGTCAGGAGTAATGGTGTTACATGCCCCAATAATGCGCTGCCGCAAATGTTCAACACTCCTAATTTTCTCTGCGTATACCAGCGCTTTCAAGTGGCCCCAGAGATAAAAATCTAGTGGCGTGAGATCCGGGCTTCTAGCTGGCCATTCCACAGGCCCTCGACGTCCTATCCAATGACCAGGGAATTGTTGGTACGGGTATTCCCATACTTGGGTGCTGTAATGTGCGGGAGCGCCGTCTTGCTGGAACCATGTTGGGAAATTTCCTTCTTCGTTCAAGACACTGGGAAATGCTTCTTCCTTGAGCATACGTAGGTAGGTGCCTCCAGTGACATGTTCATCGAAAAAGAGGGGGCCTATGATGCGATCCTTCCAAATGCCACACCATACCATCACCCGAGATGCACCTTGTTCCTTTGAAGAGGTATACCAGTGAGGGTTGTTTTGAGACCAGTAGCGGGTGTTCTGTCGATTTACCTCACCATTTCCATAAAAAACAGCCTCGTCACTGAACAGAATGGTGGAAGGGAAATTGGCATCCCGAGCATATGAATTATGGTTTGTAAAAATAGAAAAATATGAATTTCTCCTATGATGCCGGACTTATGGGACACCCTGTATAATTAAAATGTCGAAATATTGAATACCTTGTTTACTGAGTTTCTTAACAACTTTATAAACCTTGACATTGCTCATATTTGGTTTTGTTTTACCGGTTTTTATTATTATTTTTGCTTAACTATATAAAAATATGGAAATAAATATGAGAACAAAAGTATGTAGTTTAATTTTATTAGTTTAAGAAATAAGACATGCGATACGCAGTTATGGCTTGTACGATGAGTTGATGAATTTGTCTTTCAGTTTCCTTTGCAAGAATTTTAGTTTCTGGATTGTTTTAGGTCTAGTCACACAATTCTAGTTACATAACTCGATTTTCTAATGTACGTGTCTGATTGTCTTCCGTTAAAACGGGGTTGCGTTTGGGAAGCTAATATTTCGTTTTGGATGATTTCTGATGCAGTTTTGTGGACGATTTGGTACATATATAAGGCAAAACTAATGTGGGAATCGTTTGAAACAGTATTTAGGACTATAAATGAGGAATGTGTACCGTACAAAATTAAGCGTGCGAAGGTAAACAACAAGCCCTTGTGGTTTACTTCTAGAGTAGGAGACATAATAAAGAGTAGAGACAGGGCTTATAGGCTACATAAGTGCGATAAAGACAATTTGTGGTTACGAAACAATTACATATCTCTAAGGCGTGAAGCGAAAAGTGTAATAAAAAAGTCCAAGCGCGAATTTGAAATCTCCATAGCTCGTGACGGTAAAGAAAACCCCAAGCGATTCTTTCAATACGTCAACAATAGAAATCCAGTAAAAAATGTTAACGGAGAGCTGGTTTCTGTAAACAAGGAAATGGCTACCTTGCTAAACGAATTTTTTACGTCAGTTTTTACTATAGAAGATATAACGAATATCCCTACGGTCATAGACATAATACTTTTTAATAATGGTAATATTTTGGATAATATTGTCGTTAGTGAAGGGGAGGTAATGCGCTATATTGATAAAATGAAAATGCGTAAATCACCGGGGCCGGATTCCATATATCCCATACAACTAAAAGAATTAAAAGATAGCATTGTTGTGCCGCTAACAAAGATTTTTAATGCGTCTATTTCTGAGGGGTGCGCACCAGATAATTTCAAGTTAGCAAATGTAACACCTATCTTTAAGAAAGGCGATAAAGGTGCGGTGGGAAATTATAGGCCAATCAGTTTAATGTCTGTTGTAGGTAAGCTTCTGGAATCAATAATTAGGGATCATATAGTCGAACACTTAGAATTGCATAACTTAGTTAGAAATACGCAGCACGGTTTTAGGCGAAATAAATTTTGCTTAACTAATCTTTTAGAATTTTTTCAAAGCGTGGTTGACGTTTACGATAGTCATCGGGCCGTTGATGTAGTGTATTTGGATTTTCAAAAAGCGTTTGACACCGTACCGCACAAAAGACTCATTGAAAAAAACTAAGGCTCATGAAATCAGGGGTGTAGTAATAAATTGGATAGAAGAGTGGTTGCGAGGTAGGAAACAGAGTGTGGTCGTTGATGGAGCGGAGTCGTCTTGGGCTAATGTAGCGAGCGGCGTTCCTCAGGGTTCTGTATTGGGCCCCTTGCTTTTTCTTATATATATTAACGATTTAGATGTCGGCCTAGTCAGTACAGTTTCAAAGTTTGCGGATGACACGAAGTTGAGTGGTAGGGCGATTAATGACGAATATAGAGGTAAATCCAGGAATCTGAATAAATCGTTGATTGGTCAGTCACATGGCAAATGAGATTTAACGTCGATAAGAGCAAAATTTTACATATAGGTTCGCGTAACGGTAATTTTGCGTATAGTATGTCAGGGAAGGAGTTAACAAGCGTAGAGCAGGAAAAAGATTTAGGAGTTATAGTTACTGGTGATTTAAAAGTAGCGAAACAAAGTACAGCAGCACTCAATAAAGCGAACAAAGTGTTAGGTTTTATAGCTTGGAATTTTGAGTACAAATCGCGCGATATTATTGTTCCTCTTTATAAATCATTAGTTAGACCCCATTTGGAGTATGCGATCCAATTTTGGAATCTGCATATGCGAAAAGATATAGACAAAATCGAGAGTTCAAAGACGAGCAACTAAGATGATTCCGTCGCTTAGGTCAAAGTGGTACGAGGATAGGCTTAAGGAGTTAAAATTAACTACACTCGAGACTAGGAGGCTAAGGGGTGATCTAATCCAGGTTTTTCAAAATTATGAATGGGTTCGATAACGTAGATAGAGATAGCTTTTTCGAAATATCTCAATATAATAGGACTAGAAATAACGGGTGTAAGTTGACAAGTGGAAGGTTCGAGACAGCAGTTGCCAAAAACTTTTTTACGCATATAATAGTAAATAGCTGGAATAGTTTGCCGGTAGAAGTAATTAGTGGCACGCCTATAAACATGTTTAAAAATCGATTAGACGCATATGTTGATAGATTGGGTATAGTTTAAGGTAGTAAAATTAAGGCTTTGTGGTTCGGAACAATGTAAAATTGTAGGTCCCCTCCGCCACCACGGAGGACATGCACAATACACAATTACGAATACAGTTAGGTAGACCAGCCATGAGTAGATCCTAGGGTCTTTGTTGGTCTGAAACATTATAACATTATAACATATGTTTGGTTTGTAAATTTCTCCTAGTTTGAGAATTTTTAACTCGTGGAACATTTGATCTGTACTTTCATTATGCTTCTTCCATTTATAGATTTTCCTAATTAATCTTTTTTGCATTACTACCAATGGCTGTATCTAATAATAATAATAATAATAATAATAAATCTTTATTGGTAAAAATATTACATTACCACAATTTACAATATTACAATAATCTTTTTCCGAATATATTTATTTATTTATTTCTAGCTAGGTATTATGGTTCTAAATTTAAGCTTGTAATAACAAGATATAAGGTACAGTACTGTCATATTTTTGTTAAAGGTACAAATACAAGATACAATTTGTATCTAAAATATAGTATCATCGATACTGCCCTCTGTATATATTTTTTCACGTGTTACCTTCGTGAAATAATTTTCATATATATATATATATATATTATATATATTATATATATATATATATATAATATATATATATAACCCGGGTGAACCAAAAGTAGGTGGACAGTATGTTGAATAGGGTTTGTGTTATATTATATTATAACTATGGTGTTCATTATAACTATGGTGTTTGTGTTATATTATATTAAATATTATAACTAAATTTATTTAAATTTAATCTTTTTTCTTTTCAGATAGTTCAGAGAACCCATAATGGCAAATAATCTAAATAATGATGCCAGAAAATGGGTGTTAAAAGAGTATTGGAAATCTCAAAATACTGAAACTGTTAGAACAAAATGGGTTGAAACATTTGGTACTCAAGCCCCAAAGAGACAAACCATTTACCGCATTCGTGACAAATTTGATGCCACTGGCTCAGTTCTTAATGCCCCAAGAACTGGTCGACCCAAAACAGTTTGAGTAGTATAGCCGCAAAAGGGGAGAGTGCAGGAATGTTGCAGGTTATTATGTAATGTTGCAAAGGGGGAGGGGTTGTTGCAAAGGGGTGTTGTTGCAAAGGGGGAAGGGGGTTGTTGCAAAGGGGGGTGGGGGAAAGGGGGGGGGAAACTTGGAGGCGGCGTTATCCCCCAAGAGAAAGGAGGAGGAGGAGAGAAAGGAGGAGAGGTGTTCACCTGGCAGGAGCCAAGTGCACATTAAGACTTCCAGCCGGGCTGGCGTTGTTTTATAGGCTCCTAATCAGCCAGTTGGCGTAAATGGCTTGAGTTGCCAGATACCGCGATACCATTGTATACATTATTATAGACTCCTAATCAGCCAGTTGGCTGGGTGTCAGATACCTCTTTTTAGCAGTATTATTGCATACATTATTATTATATACGCCTAATCAGCCAGTTGGCTGAGTTGCCAGATAGCGCCATGTATTCCATTGTATACACTATTATAGACTCCTAATCAGCCAGTTGGCTGGTTGTCAGATACCTCTTTTTAGCAGTATTATTGCATACATTATTATTATAGACTCCTAATCAGCCAGTTAGCTGGTTGTCAGATACCTCTTTTTAGCAGTATTATTGCATACATTATTATTATAGACTCCTAATCAGCCAGTTGGCTGAGTTGCCAGATAGCTCCATGTATTCCGAAGACAGAGTTGCCAGATACCATTGTATACACTATTATAGACTCCTAATCAGCCAGTTGGCTTAGAAGGCTTAAATATTGCCAGATACCTGTTGTATACAGAATACCGGTAGTAGAAGGCATAACAATAAACAACATTGCATCATTCTTTTTATTATAAATATATAGAAAATAAATATACATTTGAGGAATATGCGTATAACAGAAATATATACACACAATTATGGATATATATATATATATAAAATAAAATATACATTTCATATACATTTGAGGAATATGCGTATAACAGAAATATATACACACAATTATGGATATATATATATATAAAATAAAATATACATTTCATATACATTTCAATATGTACATAACAGAAATATATACACATAATTATATATAAAATAAATATACATTTCATATACATTTAATATACATTTCAATATGTACATAACAGTACAGGAGAAATATACACACACACAATTATGGTGATATATAAAATAAAATATACATTTCATATACACTTCAATATGTACATAACAGTACAGGAGAAATATCAAGCAAAATATATATATATATATAAACACAAATCAATAGAAATATGCGTATAATCGTCAAGCAAAATATATATATACAATTCACTTTTTTTTCAAAATACTAAAATCGGTCTTAATCGAGTTTACAATTACATCATTATTGCTCTGCATTACGCAGTCTATGCGGCTTAATAATATTTCACCGCTTAAAGTATAGGGAAACCTGTATTCGATATGAATGGCTTTCATATCGTTCAGTACTATTTTTGTCCCCACTTTACAACCGGTTGGCAAGTCATCTTTAAATACGTCTAGAATACAATCAAAAGCACGCACAAAGAGTTCATCGTTAGCTACATTATTAAACGCAAGTTTATAAGAATGCTTTTCCAATCGAGGGTTTATTTCTACCGACTCGAGCTTTTCAATCGTGAACTCTTCACTCAACATAACGGCAATTGAAATAATCTTCTAAATCGTTACGGCAACTGCGCGTTATATAAAGAAATAGTTCTTCAGGGTGAACGGTGTAGGTGAGCTCAGCCTTGTACCGATCAATTGCTTTGTACCAAAGTTCATGGTATTTCAAAGAGTCTAAACTTTTTAAATAAACATCCAGCACTAGACCATTCTCACCAGTCCTACACTCGGTAAACCCATCGAGCAGAGCAGTGTATGCGTATTCAAGAACTGTATCAAAATAAAGCATATCCGTAACACGCGCGTCTAATATAGGTTTCAGTTTACGGAATCCGACGATTTCAAACATTCTGTCGAGGATGAAACGGTTTCGCGTAGGAATAAGAGCGTTATTATCAGAAGCATTCTTCCACATAAGCCTTATATCAATGCATGGCCGATCGTTATTTATACACAACGTACATACAACGGCGTATGAGGGCGCGTCACTAATCTGCTCTCTTCTTGTACCTACGTTAGCAGGTATTTTATAACGATCTTCACACCACTTATCAACTATCACAAAGATTCTATTCATCTCCTCGATACTTAAATAAACCCGTTTGTTTGTCGGTCTACATTCCGTTTCCAGTACATAGCTAATGGTACCGGAATTACGCCTGAACACGCGCAACGATTTCGTCACGGACACATCGTACGAGGCGTTGAGAATGCTGCTCAAAGGAAGTTCCATCGTATTCGAGGAGCGCACGTCTACTCGGTTCAAGCTCTGAGATAACTATGAGCCGTGTGAGGCACAGGCAGGAACGGTTCGACGGGCGGCTGGCTCGATGATACGTGAATGGGCATGTTCGTACGACTCGAATTGTTGCACATATTTGTTTTTCCGTTTCGTCACTACCAGCCTACGCACTTTGGATAAGAACTAGGCGCTAATCATCTCCGCACTCCGGCGCACTATTTGAGAGGAACATATGCTCATATTTTTCCTTTCTACCCATCAAACGATACTCGTCTCTAAAATCTGTTAAAAACTCACGCATGGCACTAGCCACAACCTCACTATGAACCTCATCATGATATACGTTAATATAGTGATAAAAACACCTAAGATTGTCCATGATCACGAGATTCACATTTTCAGACGTAGGGTATGAGTAATCGACATGGTGTAGCATGACGTAATACCGCTTGTCACACCACCCATCCACAAGGCTCATTATCCATACCTGCTGCTTCTCTTCTGCACGCGTTGTTTCTTTTACTTCACGGTGTATGTGAGACTTTATAAAGTTTAGCCCTGCAGCATACTTCAGCACATCGTCTGTGCAACGAAAGCCTTCAACAGTCTCACCAGAACATCCGTAGAGTATTTGTACATCTTGGAACTTCGCACAATCCAATGTGGCTTTAAAAGAGGCATAGGAGGGGGGAATAGGAAGTTTTTCGGTATCCACCACATCCTCACACTTTACTGAATACCATTTCATAAACGTTGTGCAAGCGATATTAAAGGTAGCCATTTCAATATACGTCTGATCTGAATACACGTCTGATCTCTCGGGCTTACTGCGGTCGACTGACCACGCAGGGACTCCCAGATAGTAGCATGACTCACGCAGTGGGCGGAGCTTAGAACTTTCACCTACACACACACACACACACACACACACACACACAAAGGAGAAAGTGAAACGCTATTTGATTTATTGAGATATTCATATATTTACAAATACGATTCGAGATATTCAAGTTATATATATATATATATTTACAAATAGATACGATTATATACAAGACGTGTGAGTTAGAAGCATCATTGGTATCCAAAGCGTACGGTATCATAGGTGCCAGGTAACTGGTAACGTTTCCTATAGGTGTTACGGCACACCATCGTACCCCTAAGTTCCTTCACGCCTCCCATCTTCTGCGCCCGAAAATTGTGGGTGCCTACAATTAGTTGGTGAGGTTGCAAACATACTAGATCCTTCAACGACTCAAAGTTAACAACCTCCCGATTCGCATGGTTGAGCGTAATACCCTTTGCCTTCACGATATATTTCATTTCATTCCCTACCCTGACCCGTACCCCATAAGTCTTAGGTCCTGTTGAGATAAAAGAGTCGGCGTATGCGTCGTCCCCATACTCATCCTTGATCTCATCAGTGAGCTCGCCGAGGAACTCCCCAATAGCGGGCATGTAATCACCCTCCCTCTCTGTGAATATCACGCTATCTGTATCGGCATACAATACTCTCCGCCCAAGAGAATGCAATAGATATATTAATCTAGTCAGTAAAGGGCCCAAAACTGAAAATAAGATGGGGAGAAATGACCCTCCTGTTTGCACAATAACTCGTTTTTTCTTCGCTACAGTTTGACTTTTACGAGCGAGTGTACGTATTATGTTCTTGTAGCGGCGTAGGCGAGCCTTCTGATGGGTTTTCATTGATACATTGCAATTTATAACGTTAAGACAGATTTCACAGATGCATTTTAAAAAGTCGGCGTCGATATTTTTAATAAACATCTGCTGCATTGCCCGGGGCAGTCGATGATAGATTTTTATTAATTCATGGTATTTCTTTAGTCTCTTTGTCATTCTGGAATATACACCGTTTCAGGCTCGTTTGGAATATATTCGTTCGCAGAAGCACTCTAAACGTGTTTCGCGGATGAAGGTCGCAAAGCAAATATCCGTAACGCGTGCTTGTAGCTTCTTTATAAACTTCCAAAAACTCCTTACGCTGATTCGGGAACATTTGATTAGCTAATACCCCAATTTGTGATACATCTCTACGTTGCGCGAATAAGACTAGATATTGCGTATTTAACGACACATCGCGCATGTATCTATTTTTGAAAAATAGATTCTGATTGATGAAGAACACGCTTATGTTAAGATGGTGGGAGTATACTGTAAATGTCTCGGCAAACGTTTTATCCATCTCCAACATGAGATCGTCAATTACAATGATTGTATGTTCAGTTCCCTTTAGCGAATTAACGTCATATACACCTTTGTGGAACAAAATATCATCTTGGTACTCGTTGAACACTGATTGATACGTCGAATAGCACCATATAACTTTATGCACAAATTTCGAGAACATCTCGCCCTTTTCTTTAATGATTTTAAGCATAAACACAGTTTTACCACATCCTGTAGGTCCAGATATAATACATGTGGATGGGCTCGTGAATCTGAATTTTTCTACAGAGTCCATTTCTAACACGTCACACTCCTAAGTGGGTCATTTACAAAATATTACAAATTTTGAGTGCTGATCCTTATATTTCTTCTCCCACAGAACCGACGATGAGGTAGAGCACCCTATCATTACGGATGACGATGACAGTGTAGTTGTGATCTCCTCCCCTGAACCCTCACCAGCGATACAGGTTGCACGTCCAAAGCGGAGGTATGAGAACCCCACATCAGGTATAAAGCGGCCGAAATACGTACCTGTTGCAGCAGACCCCCAACCCTCAACCTCTTACGCAACAACCTCCCCAGCAGCACTTAATATACCCCCTTATTCCGCCCCCTTTCTGTTAAGTCTACAATAATAGATCCCCAACCCTCCTACGCAACAGGGCCCCCATCAGCAGCACCTAATATAGCCACTAATTCATCCGCCCCCCGTTCTGTTGAGGATGTTATTACGTTCGAGTTGGTGCGCGCCGCAGCCCCCACCCCCGCCTTGACTAGAAATCGGTATAGAGTCAGGGTCGACCATAGAGCCCTGTATAGCAATGGAATTGAGCGCGGGATACGCAGGGTAGTACAGCATATTATAGAGTTTGCTCTTCAGAATCGCGACGAGCGTGAGGTCAGGACGAGTCTGTCCTTTGGGTTCGGGTCAGATGACGGTGATGTAGACGATTATTGGGTGATAGTACCGTTTAGACGTTTGGCTGCTGAAGATGTAGAATATATATTAGGGCGTATAATGCAAGCCGTCCAAAGTAGTATAGCCTTCAATATGGACAACTTCACGGTAAATATTGACCGTGTATTCCGTGTTGCGGGTCATAGTGCCATACCGTACACTCTTAACTTCAATTCTCCAACTATTTACCGAAGGCATATAAACGTCGATCGTGGTTGCGGCTTTATAGCAGTACTCTTAGGACGTATGTTTACTGTACAAAATACACGGACTCAAAAAATTTGGCTGCCTACGATCGTTGAGCGTGCCCGTAAACTAGCTGTAGACTGTGAACTTGAATTTGACTGTAATATGGGTCCTGAAGAGCTGAGAAAGGTAGAACAGGAAATGAATGTGCGCATAGTTATATTTGGTTTGGATGATCGCCGCCGGACTGTGTATGTTTTTAAAAGCTGTGTGAGAGATCGTACAAGGCCCCTACTTATTTTAGGATTGTCAGGAACAACGTATCTCCCCATCCGTAATATAAGGGGGCTTTACGCGAGTTATGACAAAAGTCGAAAATATGGGAGACATCATGATTTGTGTAAGGGGTGCCTCGAGTTTGCGGATGATATAGTGAGACATTGTAAAGAATGTCACATGGTATGTGAGCAGTGTAAAAGCACCAAATGTGAAAGCCGTGTAGTTGAGAAGAGAGACTGTGATGTGTGTAGACGCACATTTTTCAATAATAGCTGCTTTGATCTCCATAAATCAATTGGTACGTGCAGGAAAATGAGAATCTGTGAATGTGGTATGTTTCACACAATGGATAATTGGGGAAAATTTAAGCACAAGTGCGACGTAATTCACTGTCCTACATGCCAGGAGGAATATAAGGCGGATGGAGTAAAGCATGTGTGTTATATGAAAGATGCTAAGCCTAAAAATAACCCTTGTATTACTGTGTACTACGATATAGAAACATATACGAACGCTGAAACCAAAGAGGTAATTCCACATTTACTTGTGAGCCAGACCATCTGTGATGAGTGTATGGGTATCGAATGTGACGAGTGCCCCAAATGCGGTAAACGGACAAACGTTTTTAAAACGAATGTCAGCGATAGTCCTGTGAAACTATTTGTGTCCTATATTGTCAAGTTAGCCGACAAGTTAAAAAAAAGACTGTGTATATTCTCGCCCATAACGGGGCAAAGTTTGACACGCAGTTCCTTTATAAGGAGTTGCTTGAACACGAATCCTCTGAGATATTTACAGGTGATCCATTGAAAAGAGGCAACAAATTAATACAGATGCAGATAAGAGGCAATGTACAATTTAAAGATACTTTATTATTCACACCTTGTAAATTAGCAAAGCTACCCAAGGTGATGGGAGTAGCAGCTGAAGTTTCCAAAGGATACTTCCCATACACTTTCCTCACCAGCGAGACTTTAAACTACGTAGGCCCACCGCCCCCAGACATTATTTTGACTGTATGGATGAACGTGAAGACTTTGATCGATACTACGACAGTTTTAATGAAAGTAACCCTTATAATATAGCTGATGAATGTGAGCGTTATTGCGTGAATGATGTGCGCGTGCTTAGAGTATGTTTCCAGGCCTTTAGAAGTATGTACATAGCCCGTTTCAAATGCGATCCACTGCAAGTCGCAACCACCATCGCATCATTATGTTTTACGGTGTTCAAGAATAACTTCATGCCTAAAGACACCTTAGCCATTATTCACCGAAACAACCCGCAGTTACGGACACAAGGCTATTTACTGGCTCTACACCTGCAGCAACAAACAGGTGTATACATAAAGCACGCCCGCAACACGGGTGAAGTACCCATTAAGATTAATGGACGTGTTTTTTTGGGTTGATGGGTTAAGTGAAAACCGTGTCACTGGTGTGAAGACTGTGTACTCCTTTAACGGTTGCTGGTGGCATGGATGCCCCCGCCCTGAGTGCGGTATCGTCGGAGATATCAACGGTAGGTCTCCTGCCGACTGTCTTGCATCGACCCGCACCCGCGATCAACTTATAGGATCACAGTTCACTCACAAGTCTTGTGGGAGCATGAATATGATGCACGGATGGAGACAGACGATGTATACCGTGAGGAAATAAAAACGATCAAGCGTTCAATGGTGCTGGATCCTCTCAAATGTGGTGATAGCTTTTTGGAGGACGTACAAATCCTTTCAGACTATACTTCCCACCTACGGAGGGCGTGAAGCTCCATTACTACGATTTCTGTTCTTTATACCCATACGTGATGAAGAGCAATCCGTACCCCGTGGGCGCTCCTGAGAAACTGGTGGGGCCTAGCCTACCATCCATCAATGAATTTTCAAAAAATTTGAATGATCATTACTTTGGGCTCTCTTTCGTAGACGTACTCTCCCCACGCAATTTATGGATGCCGATCTTACCTGTCGTTATCGACGACAAGCTCATGTTTCCCCTGTGCGTGAAGTGCGCGGAAGAGGATAACGGCGAATGTAACCATATACCCCACCAGCGTAAGATCAGAGGCGTATATACAAGTCCTGAGCTGGCCCTAGCCGTACGCCATGGTTATAGAATACTGAAGATACACGAGGTGTGGAGGTTTCAGAAGCTCCCCAACCTTTCACACCATATATAAACGCCTTTTTGAAGGATAAGGTTGAAGCATCAGGGTATCCGCGAGGAGTTGATACCGAAGATGAAAAGTCTGCCTATATTCAACGTTACCGCGACCGCGAAGGTATACAACTTGATCGTGTCCAAATTGTAAAGAATCCTGGCAAGCGCTTTAGTGCAAAGTTGTGTCTAAACAGTCTATGGGGAAAATTTGCGCAGAATACCGGCAGAGGGAACATTCATTTGGCACAAAGTTATAGCGATGTCTGGGATTATGCCAATGCCCCCGATAAAGAGGTCATGGAGATCGTGAATGTAGGTAATACTTACGTAATAAAGTACAACAACACGGAATTTGCCACAGATACCTCAAGGGTTACAAACATACCTGTGGCGAGCTTCACAACAGCCTACGCCCGTATAAAACTTTGGGGTCTATTGCATTCTCTTGGGCGGAGAGTATTGTATGCCGATACAGATAGCGTGATATTCACAGAGAGGGAGGGTGATTACATGCCCGCTATTGGGGAGTTCCTCGGCGAGCTCACTGATGAGATCAAGGATGAGTATGGGGACGACGCATACGCCGACTCTTTTATCTCAACAGGACCTAAGACTTATGGGGTACGGGTCAGGGTAGGGAATGAAATGAAATATATCGTGAAGGCAAAGGGTATTACGCTCAACCATGCGAATCGGGAGGTTGTTAACTTTGAGTCGTTGAAGGATCTAGTATGTTTGCAACCTCACCAACTAATTGTAGGCACCCACAATTTTCGGCGCAGAAGATGGGAGGCGTGAAGGAACTTAGGGGTACGATGGTGTGCCGTAACACCTATAGGAAACGTTACCAGTTACCTGGCACCTATGATACCGTACCCTTTGGATACCAATGATGCTTCTAACTCACACGTCTTGTATATAATCGTATCTATTTGTAAATATGTATATATATATATAACTTGAATATCTCGAATCGTATTTGTAAATATATGAATATCTCAATAAATCAAATAGCGTTTCACTTTCTCCTTTGTGTGTGTGTGTGTGTGTGTGTGTGTGTGTGTGTGTGTGTGTGTGTGAAAGTTCTAAGCTCCGCCCACTGCGTGAGTCATGCTACTATCTGGGAGTCCCTGCGTGGTCAGTCGACCGCAGTAAGCCCGAGAGATCAGACGTGTATTCAGATCAGACGTATATTGAAATGGCTACCTTTAATATCGCTTGCACAACGTTTATGAAATGGTATTCAGTAAAGTGTGAGGATGTGGTGGATACCGAAAAACTTCCTATTCCCCCCTCCTATGCCTCTTTTAAAGCCACATTGGATTGTGCGAAGTTCCAAGATGTACAAATACTCTACGGATGTTCTGGTGAGAATGTTGAAGGCTTTCGTTGCACAGACGATGTGCTGAAGTATGCTGCAGGGCTAAACTTTATAAAGTCTCACATACACCGTGAAGTAAAAGAAACAACGCGTGCAGAAGAGAAGCAGCAGGTATGGATAATGAGCCTTGTGGATGGGTGGTGTGACAAGCGGTATTACGTCATGCTACGCCATGTCGATTACTCATACCCTACGTCTGAAAATGTGAATCTCGTGATCATGGACAATCTTAGGTGTTTTTATCACTATATTAACGTATATCATGATGAGGTTCATAGTGAGGTTGTGGCTAGTGCCATGCGTGAGTTTTTAACAGATTTTAGAGACGAGTATCGTTTGATGGGTAGAAAGGAAAAATATGAGCATATGTTCCTCTCAAATAGTGCGCCGGAGTGCGGAGATGATTAGCGCCTAGTTCTTATCCAAAGTGCGTAGGCTGGTAGTGACGAAACGGAAAAACAAATATGTGCAACAATTCGAGTCGTACGAACATGCCCATTCACGTATCATCGAGCCAGCCGCCCGTCGAACCGTTCCTGCCTGTGCCTCACACGGCTCATAGTTATCTCAGAGCTTGAACCGAGTAGACGTGCGCTCCTCGAATACGATGGAACTTCCTTTGAGCAGCATTCTCAACGCCTCGTACGATGTGTCCGTGACGAAATCGTTGCGCGTGTTCAGGCGTAATTCCGGTACCATTAGCTATGTACTGGAAACGTAATGTAGACCGACAAACAAACGGTTTATTTAAGTATCGAGGAGATGAATAGAATCTTTGTGATAGTTGATAAGTGGTGTGAAGATCGTTATAAAATACCTGCTAACGTAGGTACAAGAAGAGAGCAGATTAGTGACGCGCCCTCATACGCCGTTGTATGTACGTTGTGTATAAATAACGATCGGCCATGCATTGATATAAGGCTTATGTGGAAGAATGCTTCTGATAATAACGCTCTTATTCCTACGCGAAACCGTTTCATCCTCGACAGAATGTTTGAAATCGTCGGATTCCGTAAACTGAAACCTATATTAGACGCGCGTGTTACGGATATGCTTTATTTTGATACAGTTCTTGAATACGCATACACTGCTCTGCTCGATGGGTTTACCGAGTGTAGGACTGGTGAGAATGGTCTAGTGCTGGATGTTTATTTAAAAAGTTTAGACTCTTTGAAATACCATGAACTTGGTACAAAGCAATTGATCGGTACAAGGCTGAGCTCACCTACACCGTTCACCCTGAAGAACTATTTCTTTATATAACGCGCAGTTGCCGTAACGATTTAGAAGATTATTTCAATTGCCGTTATGTTGAGTGAAGAGTTCACGATTGAAAAGCTCGAGTCGGTAGAAATAAACCCTCGATTGGAAAAGCATTCTTATAAACTTGCGTTTAATAATGTAGCTAACGATGAACTCTTTGTGCGTGCTTTTGATTGTATTCTAGACGTATTTAAAGATGACTTGCCAACCGGTGTAAAGTGGGGACAAAAATAGTACTGAACGATATGAAAGCCATTCATATCGAATACAGGTTTCCCTATACTTTAAGCGGTGAAATATTATTAAGCCGCATAGACTGCGTAATGCAGAGCAATAATGATGTAATTGTAAACTCGATTAAGACCGATTTTAGTATTTTGAAAAAAAAGTGAATTGTATATATATATTTTGCTTGACGATTATACGTATATTTCTATTGATTTGTGTTTATATATATATATATATATATTTTGCGTGATATTTCTCCTGTACTGTTATGTACATATTGAAGTGCATATGAAATGTATATTTTATTTTATATATCACCATAATTGTGTGTGTGTGTATATTTCTCCTGTACTGTTATGTACATATTGAAATGTATATTAAATGTATATGAAATGTATATTTATTTTATATATAATTATGTGTATATATTTCTGTTATGTACATATTGAAATGTATATGAAATGTATATTTTATTTTATATATATATATATCCATAATTGTGTGTATATATTTCTGTTATACGCATATTCCTCAAATGTATATGAAATGTATATTTTATTTTATATATATATATATATATATATGTATCCATAATTGTGTGTATATATTTCTGTTATACGCATATTCCTCAAATGTATATTTATTTTCTATATATTTATAATAAAAAGAATGATGCAATGTTGTTTATTGTTATGCCTTCTACTACCGGTATTCTGTATACAACAGGTATCTGGCAATATTTAAGCCTTCTAAGCCAACTGGCTGATTAGGAGTCTATAATAGTGTATACAATGGTATCTGGCAACTCTGTCTTCGGAATACATGGAGCTATCTGGCAACTCAGCCAACTGGCTGATTAGGAGTCTATAATAATAATGTATGCAATAATACTGCTAAAAAGAGGTATCTGACAACCAGCCAACTGGCTGATTAGGAGTCTATAATAATAATGTATGCAATAATACTGCTAAAAAGAGGTATCTGACAACCAGCCAACTGGCTGATTAGGAGTCTATAATAGTGTATACAATGGAATACATGGCGCTATCTGGCAACTCAGCCAACTGGCTGATTAGGCGTATATAATAATAATGTATGCAATAATACTGCTAAAAAGAGGTATCTGACAACCAGCCAACTGGCTGATTAGGAGTCTATAATAATGTATACAATGGTATCGCGGTATCTGGCAACTCAAGCCATTTACGCCAACTGGCTGATTAGGAGCCTATAAAACAACGCCAGCCCGGCTGGAAGTCTTAATGTGCACTTGGCTCCTGCCAGGTGAACACCTCTCCTCCTTTCTCTCCTCCTCCTCCTTTCTCTTGGGGGATAACGCCGCCTCCAAGTTTTCCCCCCACCCCCCTTTCCCCCACCCCTTTGCAACAACCCCCCTTCCCCCCTTTGCAACAACCCCCTCCCCCTTTGCAACATTACATAATAACCTGCAACATTCCTGCACTCTCCCCTTTTGCGGCTATACTACTAGTTTGCACAGAGGACAATAAGCAACTTGTGCCGAAGCATTTGTTCACAGTCCCAAAAAGTCCACCAGAAGAGCCTCAGCAGAACTGGACATTTCACAAACCTCTATTATACGAATTCTGAAATCTATTGGGTTGAAAGCTTATCGTCCACGGCTAATTCATGACTTATTGGAGGATGACCCAGACAGGCGGCTGCAATTAGTGAGATCATGCTGAACGAAATTGAAGGAAATCCAATAATTTTAGATAACATTGTGTGGACCGATGAGGCTTCTTTCAAATTATCAGGTCATGTTAACCGACATAATTGTGTTTACTGGTATAGTGAGAACATGCATTTAACATTAGAGCAGCAACTAAACCAGCCTGGTGTCACTGTTTGGGGTGGTATTTCAAGTTCTGGTGTTTTAGGACCAATTTTTGTTGATGGAACAGTCACAGGTGATAAGTATCTCGAAATTCTAATGAATGAAGTTGTTCCACACTTACAACAACAGCCTAATTCACATGACCTCTATTTCCAACAAGATGGGGCCCCTCCACATTATTCAAGAGCATTTCCGTGAGTATCTTGATGAAACATTTCCCGAGAAATGGATCGGCCGAAGAGGTCCAATTGAATGGCCTGCACGTTCACCTGACTTTACCCCAATGATTTTTTCTTTTGGGGAGTACTCAAGGACAAAGTTTATAGCCGAAAACCACGAAGTGTTGGTGATTTGAAAAATTACATCAGAGATGCATTTCAAGAAATTAATGCACAAAGAAACTTGTGCAAAAATGTTTGTCGAAGTGTGAAAGGTAGACTTCAAAGCTGTGTAAATTGTGATGGACAGCAATTTGAGCACCTGCGTTGGTAAAATTTTCAGTGCTTTTGTTACTCAGGCGGTTTTGTATTGTATTGGTATAAGTTTTTTTTTTATTATTTTGTATTATAGTATACAAAAAAATTAAATATAATTGTATATGTATTCTCAAGATAAACGTTATCATTTACTGTCCACCTACTTTTGGTTCACCCGTTATATATACACCAGGTGTCCCCAAAAATGTCCTTACTTCTAAATAAATGTTTTAAGCTAAAAAAAAAATACTGAATCTAGACACAGAGACAAACGCAATAGGTACGTAACCCATATAGGAGTTTATTAACTTTAATTAAATAACGTGTTCAGTATAATCGCCATTTTTTTCTAACACAATATTCAACCTTACGCAAATGGTTGGCATAACTTTTGGCAGTGTTGTGCCCACTAACTCTTAACGTTAACGCCGCTGACACTAACGCAAACTACCATAAAATTTAGCGTCGCTAACGCTAACGCTAAGCATTTCAACAGTTTGCGCCTCCAACACTAACGCTAATTTTTTTCTAAACCACCCCAATTTATATATGTTCTGCCTTCCGTTCGTAACAGGCAACGTGGTTTTCTACAAGCAGAGCAGTGGATATACAGATTCTGTCCAACGAGTTACAGCTTACAACTTCTACATGCTGATATCATGATCAACTTGTAGTTAGTGTTGCCTCAGTCTTTTATAATGGAAAGTGCAGTAGGCGAACCAAGTTTTAGTACAAGTGATTTTGAAAAATTAGCGAATGACTTTCTCTAAACACTTAACGCCGCTGCCTGTTTCGCTAACAATTTTGAAAATTAGCGGCGCTAACAGTACTGCTAATAAAAAGTTAGCGGCGCTAATCCCAGCACTGGAAATAGCTCAGCTGTAATGTTATAGATTACCTCATAAATTTTGGTCTTTAGGTCTTCGAGTGTCTTAGGCTCGGTAGAATAGATCTTGTATTTTATGTAGCCCCCACAAAAAAAAAGTCACGGGGGTATGAGAGGTCAGGTGAACATGGTCCCGGGACCATTCCACTGGCCTATGAAGGGAGATAAATCGCCCCAAAAAATACTTCCTCAAAAAGTCGCGAGTTTCACAAGCAGTGTGTGGAGGTGCTCCTGCTGAAACTACTGTGAATCTGGGGTAATGCAATTATGGTCTTACTAGGTTATAGTCTATTGGTAGCGGCATCGTCTTTTCGTAATTTCTACGAAATTAGGAAAAGTTCTCGCCTTAAGTATGAAATGGTGAAAGAACAGTTTTAACATACAATATTTATTAGTTATTAAGAAATGAAACATTAGAAATGTATATATATATATATATATATTATATATATAAGGAATAAAACTTTCATCAATCTGTTACCTTTCTGGAGAAGAAACCCCAATAATAAAATATGCGTTCATTATAAAATAAAAATAGGGACTTTTGAGGGGGAGGGAGAGAATATATATATATATATATATATAAAATGAGCCCCGGTGGTGTAATCGCTGATTACGAATCCACCGGGCCCTCGGTTCGATTCCGGGCGACGGAAGTCGTTGCGCAGCAAACGCAATTGGTTATCCTTCCATGCTATAAAATTGGTTGGTAGATAAATGGATAACCTGGGTCGCCTAGTGGTTAAGACATTGGGCTGCTGATCGGGAGGTCGTGAGATCGAGTTCGGTCGAGAACTTTGTAAGTTCTGAACACCCAGAACTCATATTCCACGTTAAGTTGTAGGCAGTGGCGGATTATTATTACTGAGGCTATTGAGGCTGAAGCCTCAGGCTACCATGCTTGAGCGGCCCCCCCCAATCAACTGAGTTTCGATGATACAATTCGAGATTTCGCAAACTTCTTTGATTAAATATGACAGAGTACACAAACTGACAAATTCCCTGTTTTATTTTATGTTTTATAGGCCCTAAAGTAAAGTTTGTTTAATACTGTTTGGTTTTGGCAAACGGCAAAATACACTGTGTTAAGGTTCTTTTAAGTTTTTCTCAATTAGCCTAAGCACCATACATATAATTCGTGTAAATGTACTATGTACTGTACATGTACATGTATTGTTAATAAAAAGCTATAGAAAAGGGCTCCCATATTCTTCATTGCCCCGGGGCCCCGAGGTGTCTTAATCCGCCTCTGGTTGTAGGTCTAAAAGGTGGAGCAACAAGCTGAACGTTCGTCAGAAGGAAGCAAACCCAAGGTTAACCAACGTGTGTATATATATATATGTATATATGTGTTCAAATACCTTCGTCGATATAATTATTTGCTGATGCTGATATCCCATATATATATATATTATAAAAAGTGCAATCTTTTACATAATTTTGTCAGGAATGTTACAATTTTAGAAATTAAAATTTTTATGAATGATCGATATAAAATCTAAAAATATTGCGAACTATGTCAACTTAAAATATATAAATAACATACCTACAAAATTCACGAACGTATTGAACGCCCAGGTTACCAGTTGCTATCTTAATACTGCCTTGTGATTGGTGGATAGGCGAAGATGTGTTGACGAAAACGAATCATAATTGGTTTCTTCTTAGCAACCGGGTGTGGTGGTTCGTTGTCATGAGCTACGAAATGTAATACTAAAAAACATTTTTTTTTTTTTATCCTTAATCTTCCGTACTGTGAGGTATCTTAACCTTGCATTAGTTTCTGTTAAAACAGTAAAAAAAATCAATGTCGTCTGCAGTAACGTGCAGACTGCAAGTTGATACATAGTGCACCACAGTAGTTTTTCGTATGTGGATGTGCAGTGTTTAATAATTGCTCTGAACTTAATGAAGGTGTAACCATAATAACTTTGCGAATATATAAGTAAAATGTTTTAAATACTATTAAGTATTGAAGCTATATTTCGTGCTATCTGAGCAATCAATGCAAATTCATTACAAAATTAAATTTAAAGTTTTGTATTTTGGCTACATACTCATTGTCCTCTACCCTTAAAAAGGAAATATTCCAGCATAATTTATTCGTTTATTTTTACGATTTTTAAAGAACAGTAAAGCGAAACATTCTTGCAATCAATTTTATGAGATTTGTTATCGAATTTAATACATTTTCACTGCAACAATTATTTTCAAAATTCGTTCCATATTTAATCTATTTAAACTTTAATAACAAACTACGGTCTTCAAAACTATTATACAGACGGTTTTTATAATAATAATAATAATAATAATAATAATAATTATTATATTATTATTATTATTATTATTATTATTATGGCAGGAGAGATTATGCTGCTTATACATACATAAATACACATGAAAGATTTTATATTAATACTTACATGTGATGTACTGTACAATGCCTTTATTGTCGGGGTGGATGTTGAACGCTATAAGCTAACGAAAATATCACGACTTAACCTAACCAATCGTCAAGGGCATACAATTAACCTAACCGGGCATTCAATTAACCTACCCGGGTATTCATTTGACCTAACTGGGCATTCAGCTAACCTACCCGGGCATTCAGTTAACCTAACCGGGCATTCAATTAACAACCGGGCATATATATATATATATATATATATATATATATATATATATATATATGTTAAACACAGACCGTGCATGGAACAAGGAACTCTTCTGGGAAAATTAAATCCACTATAGTCGAATAAGTAATGGTAAATGACAAATACCATAGTTTTTCTATGGGATCTCTTTGCGAGAGACCCGTTGCCCACGTCGGGCTAGCATCATGAAAAAGAAAAACTATGGTATTTGTCATTTACCATTACTTATTCGGACTATAGTGGATTTAATTTTCCCAGAAGAGTTCCTTGTTCCATGCACGGTCTGTGTTTAACATATAAATTTCTCAGGGGACCATTCTGAGTTTGTGTGTATATATATATATATATATATATATATATCGTTCAACGTCCACCCCGGCAACGCCGGGTTGCTCCGTTAGTTTTAATTATATGTGAAGCTCAAGATTTTCATGACGGTGTTCTTATCTATAGTTTTATTGACCAAATAATTAGTCATGAAAATCTTAAGAGTCAGAAATCTTGACACAATGTGAAGCTCAAAATTTTCACGGCTGCGTTCTTTTCTGTAGTTTAATCGCGGTGCTGGGCCTTCGGGCCCAGTAATTTTAATTATTTAATTTGTTAACACCCAGGTGCACAACCTGATGACCTAATCAATATGTGTGTGAAGTTTCATGTTTGTAATTGCTTCCATTTTGGAGTTATGGCTGGAACACACACACACACACACACACACACACACACACACACACACACGTCCCTTTATTATTATTATAGATTACACCGAAGTTTTAAAGTATTTGTATTGTTACTTTCATTTTAGTTGTTGTTGTTGTTTAGCCGATCAGCCCACCCTGATCGAGCAAGCCGGTGGCACGCAGGTAACCGATCGCCCTCTCCGGAGTGGACCAGAGGTTCAGCGCACTAGTGATGTTGTGTTGTGTTCTATGTTGTGCTAGAGTGGTACAGTCTGTCATAATGTGTTCAATTGTTTGTGGTGTGTCCTGGCACAGGTGGCAGGTGTCGTCTATGGAGTTGTCTAGTCTGTGTTTATATGTCCGTAAGTTGGGGTGATGTCCACATCGGAATCGTGCTAAGTTAACTCGATCCGATCTGCTCAGGCTGATCTCTGACCCGTTAATGGGTGGCGGCTTCGTACCTAGGACCGCATTCTGACCGAGTCGTGTCAGTGCTTTGTGGGTTAGGTGTGTGTGTATGTGTTTTCTGTACTGTGTGATGTCTGTGGGGCGTGGTATGGAATGGAGTATTTGGTTATAATGTCTCTCTGGTGTTACCTTAATGGTGCGAGGTGTTGGTGCATGATTGTACATGTAGTGGCAAGGGTGTTGTGGGTTAGTTGTCGCTGCTGCCATGAATTGTGTTCCCCTTATGTCTAAATGTTCCCTAACTTTCAGTATTTTTGTTTCTGTGTGCAGGTGTTCTATTGGTGTTGTTTGGGTGCATCCTGTAATGATACGAAGTGCGTTGTTTTGTATTGTCTGTAAGGTGTTTATGTGTGTGTTTGAGATAATGGTTGGCCAGCATGAGCTAGAGTAGTCCATAACTGAGCGAATATATTGTTTGTATATGAGTGATGTTGTTTCCTGCTGGTGTCCAAAGTTTGTGCCTGTTAGTACCCTAAGCGTGTTGTCTTGACGTACATTTGTTTTTAATGTCCTGATTGTGGTTTGCAAAAGATAATGATGTGTTGTATGTGACCCCAAGTATTTTGGTCCTGTGAATGTGTGGAATGTTGATGTTGTTTAGTGTAGGCTGTGGAATTACCTGGTGTTCTTTTGTGTTGCTTGTAAGCAAGGTGATGGTTGATTTTGTGGGCGCTACTTTGAGTCTATTGTGTGTGAGCCAGTCTTGTATACTGTTTATGTATGTTTGTAGGTTATTTGTAGCGGTGTCGATGTTGTTGTGGGTGGATGTTAGAGTGATGCCATCTGCATATGATGATAAGGTAAGCTTGTTATCTATGGGTGTTGGAAAGTCATGAGTAGTATAGTGGTAAAATGTCGGACAGCAATGTATCAATTTGAAAATTTCCCCCCTCACCGTCCTTCATGGCGGTCCTCCACCGTCCTTCATGGAGGTCCTCCACCGTCCTTCATGGCGGTCCCTCCTTTATGAGGTGTCCTTCATGGTCCTTCAAAAAAAAAAAAAAAAAAAGGGGAAAAAGGAAAAAAAAAGAGGGGAAAAAGGGGAAAAAAAGGGGGGGGGAATAAAAAATAAATTTACAAATAAATTTAAAAAAATAAATTTAAAAAATTAAATTTAAAAAATTAAATTTTAAAAATGATTCGTCTTCACCTTCCTTCAAAAAAATTTAAGAAAGGGTTGAGCCTCGCCTTCCTCCTTCAAAAAAGTTCTTTCATGAGGCAAACAAGAACAAATATGAAAAAACATACATACATTCAAGTACTTTCTGTTCAGGCAAGTCAGAAGACAGTAGAAATGGAAACGAATATCTGAAAGGTTTTAATAAGCCTAACGAGATTGCGCATTAACACCCAATTTTCGTCTGTTAACAAATTGCGAACAATACATAAATGAAAATCAGAGTGATCATATTTTAAATCGAAAACAAGTTCTTTGTTTAAGATCTGTATTATGAAAAATAAAATGAATATTTATTATTAATTTAAATAAATTAATTTCTCTCTTTTTTAAGGGAAACTGGCTTATTTTCAAACGAGATGACCTTCAAATACAATATATACATATAGTACACTCATATTTGTTTATTTACTTTTAAATATGTAGTTTTCTGTTATTTACACCGATATATACCATTACATTCACTTTCACATGCTATCTTCTGGTATGTGAATTAATAATTTTACTATCAGCAAATTTCGTTATAAAATTGCATATGTTAAAAAGAACATCAAGCTGCGTAACACAGCTTTGAAACTGAAGCATCAATTCTGTTATCCTCCTCTAAACATCCACTTAAATATTATTACTAATATTGATTTATTGTTATTATTACATATATATATGTACACGTGTTAAGAGTATTTAAATTAAATATATTGATTTCAATTCCCTTCGTAATAAAAGCATCTGGCAACTATACCCCCAATCTTGCTATATATTTCTCTCAGTAATTGTTTTCAGGTTAGTTGTTAAGTTTAACTTTCTTCTAAAGACTATTAGCTGAACTAATCTTGTTATTATTATTATTATTATTATATATATATATATATATATATATATATATATATATATATATAACATCCAAATAAGTAGGTTCGGGTAAAAAAATTTCTTATTAGATGCAATTAAAGAAAACGGGATGTCGAATTTTGTGGGTTGTCATTTTTAAATAGATGCAGCGGGAAATAGGTACTGAAAGTTGAGAGATTTTTCATTAAGAACCTTTCTACTTGTAGTTATAGTTAGGACTATTCACATTACTTTAATTATCATTTCTCTAATTTAACGGCTGTTCACAATTCCTCATAATTCTCATAATAAACGTATTTGTTTTCACACCAGTCAGGCCACTGTTTACATCAATCACACAGAATGTTCATGCTTATTGTTTTTGTCATTAGCTGTACCAATCATGTCTTTACAGACTGAAGCCTACCGTTACACAACGTTTAAAATGTTATAATTAATGCTTTATGATATCAGATCTCGTATAAAAAGCATTATTTTCTGTACAAATGGCCACAAAAATACTTTCAATCCTAATATATGTACGTATAGTATGCAACATACGCCTTTTCACCTGTATTAAAAACGTAAAAGTATCATCATGCGATCTTAGTTTCCGCAATGACGTGAGCCCTAACATTTAATTTAAAATTATTTAACAGATCATTCGAGGGAACTGTACATCGATCTCATTATAACTTCTGACTCATAATAACCGCCATACATATTTACACGAGTTCAATTTAAATATATATATATATATATATATATATATATATATTATACAGTGGTGTAGTGCTAAATAAAGAAGTGAGGGAACGCATTTTGAAAGTGTTACTCAGATGCGGGGGGGACAATAGCGAGCGCGGCGAGCCCATACAGCTGGGGGTCCGGGGGCACTGTAAGCCCCCGGGAAATCTTTTGAAATCTGACCAATTTCAGGGATATTTTGAGGTCATATGCACTGGATATTAGGATATATTCCAAGGTTGAAGATGCAGTATTTCCAGTGTCATTAGATATATGACATCCAGTACGATCAATAAAAATAGCTAACAACTGGAATGATTAACTAAAAAAAAGTTAACAACTGGTACGCCGTGGTGACTGTTTCATCAGATCTTTATAGGCTAGCATTGCCTCAGTCGAAGCTAAAAGAAATGAAACAGTTAATGATTCTTATATTTCTTCTAGGGGTGGGAATTAAAATTTCATGACGTTAGAGATTTGTAAGTTCGGATTTATTTGAAATAGTGAGGGAACGCCGTTCCGTCTACCAAAAAAAAGTAAGGGAACGCCGTTCCCACAGCACTACAATATATATATATATATATATATATATATATATATATATATATATATATATATATATAAGGAGTTTGTATGTGCCATTCCAACAGAAGGCAGGAAGTGTCTGAACCCTGTTTCTCCCATCACTGTCCTCTTCATCTGGCCTTTTTACATGTCACGTCTACCCTGTGAGCAGCCCAGCATACTCTCAAATACGCGCTTCTCTATATTCCTTACTACACACGCATGCATCTTACACACTACACAGTCTTTTCAAAAAAGGTGTAATTTCAGTAGTCTCGGAGATTCGCGATTGTCCCCTCCTACATTTTCTCAGTAATTGTTTTCAGACTAGTAGCTAAGTTTAACTTTCTTTTAATGACTATTAGTTGCTACTAATCTTCTTCTTCTTTATTATTATTATTATCATTGTATATATATATATATATATATATATATATATATAACATCCAAATAAGTAGGTTCGGGTAAAAAACTTTCTCAGTAGATGCAATTAAAGAAAACGGGATGTCGAGTTTGTGTGGATTGTCATTTTTAAATAGATTCAGTGGGAGATAGGTACTGAAACTTGAGAGATTTTTCATGAAGAACCTTTCTAGTTGCAGTCATAGCGTCCATTCACATTACTTTAATTAGCATTTCTCTTATTTATCGACTGTTCACAATTCCTCATAACTCTCATAATAAACGTATTTGTTTTCACTTTTCTTTCATGCCAGACAAGTCTCAGTATTTACATCAATCACACAGAATGTTCATGCTTATTGTTTTTGTTACTAGCTGTACCAAACATGTCTTTACAAATTGAAGCGTACCGTTACACAACGTTTAAAATGTTATAATTAATGCTTTATGATATCAGATCTCGTATAAAAAGCATTATTTTCTGTACAAATGGCCACAAAAATACTTTCAATCCTAATATATGTACGTATAGTATGCAACATACGCTTTTCCAACTGTATTGAAAACGTAAAAGTATCATCATGCGATCTTAGATTCTGCAATGACGTAAGTGAGCCTTAACATATAATTTAAAATTATTTAACAGATCTTTCGAGGGAACTGTACATCGATCTCATTATATATATATATATATATATAAGGAGTTTGTATGTGGCATTCCAACAGAAGACAGGAAGTGTCCGAACCCTGTTTCTCACATCACTGTCATCCTCACCTGGCCTTTTTACATGTCTCGTCTACCCTGTGAGCAGTCCAGCACACTCTCAAACACGCGCTTTTTCACTATATTCCTTACTACACACGCATGCATCTTACACACTACACAGTCTTTTCAAAAAGGTGTAATTTCAGTAGTCCAGAAGACTCGCGATTGGCCCCTCCTTCCTGCATGCATCGTATATATTACGAAACAATTTATAAAGTTCTCTCTTATTGCTTTCCTTATTGTAATGGGTATCACAACCGATTTTTCAATATTATTTAAGTATTATGTTGAGCAACATAACCCCCCCCCCCCACAGACTAGTTTCTTAGCATAATCATGAAACATGAAACAAGATTATATTAATATATATGAAAATGAAAATGAAAAGGTTTATTGGCAGACTATAGTCCATATGACAAATATTATTAATACAATGACAGTTCATACACTAAGGATAGAAATATATACAATTGATTAGAAATAATACTGCACTGTCGAAGTTAAGTGGAGCTACAGACAGACGTTTTCGTACCAAGAAGTCCATAGCTTAGAGGATAAATGGCAGGACTCATGGATAGCTTGGATGATCGGGTTGGTTGACTTTTTAATTCTTTGCATTAGACTGTGTTGAGCACGTCTTGTTACCTCCGGGAAGCTCGGAACATTGCGGGTAGCAAACATTTGCGAAGCTGAGCATCTCGGGGGTAATTTATGTAAGAGTCTAAAAGACCTGTTGTACATCAAATTTAGGGTTCTGCCAGAACCTTTTTTATAATTCACCCAGAGTTGCTGACCGTATATATTACTGCAGAAAGCACGAAAGAGTGTCTTTAGCTTCACTTGTACAGAAACGAAAGTTCCTTATGGTATGTGTATCTATATATATATATATATATATATAATATGCTTTCATGTGTGTGTATATATATATATAATATATATATATATATATATACAGGGTGGGCCGTAAGTTTCCATACATAGGAAAATTTAAATTATGGTCTTCACGTGCGTCGGTATTTGGATCAGCAGTTTCCGGATGCTTGGATTGGTCGGCGTGGTCCTGTGGAGTGGCCTCCCAGATCCCCAGATCTCACTCCCCTTGATTTCTATCTTTGGGGGCACTTGAAGGCCATGGTGTATCAGGAAAAGATACGAGACATAAATCATCTAAAGGAACGTATCACCAACGCCATTACAAGCATAACGTCAACTGTGCTAATGCGTGTTCATCAACAGTGGGGAACACGTATTGAAATGTGTTTTCAAAACAATGGCAACCATGTAGAGCATATTATATAAATAAAAATGGTTGTCCATAAAAAAAATGTTTATTTTTCCTATGTATGGAAACTTACGGCCCACCCTGTATATATATATATATATATATATATATGTATATATATATCCAAAAGTAGTTTGAAGGCTTATTCCATCTCACGACTGACTATAATTATACACTTTAGAGGAGTTTGAAAATTGCATATATTTAGACAAAAAGTATTAGGTCTTAAGCTGATTTCATGTCAATATCAGCGTGCTTCACTGCCCTTTCAGTCATTGTGACCTTAGATCGTACCAGAACTATGGTCTTGACAAAGCACAATGTGTTAAATTTACCAAACAAGGATTACCTATGTTCAGAACTCTGGACATTTCCATACTCAACATCAACTATGCCCATTTGATCGTACCTTTCTTTATGTACATGCAATAGCATCAATTGGCTAAGCTTTCTCTGAATCGTGTTTGAACTCAGATAAGATTTAATACGCACGATATTACTAAACGAGCGTTCACTACAACACGTAATGGAGGCAGGCATCACTATAATTAACTTTGTTTACGTAATCACAGAGGAGATAAGAAATTACTGGTCAGGTGTCAGTGATTGCACGTGTGTAACTACATTACGTAGGATTAACTGCTCAAGGGATTCGTGAACACAAAGTTCATACAGAGGTTGTTAGATGAGTATGTAGTCTTGCAGGAAGGAAGTCTGAGCCCTAGAATGAAGTTACACTCACTAATTATGCTGTGGACGTCTATCCTTTGCATCCTCGAGAAGCAAATCTTTACACTGGACATACATTTTGCACTATACTTCGTTAAAACTCTCAGTTATGGGTATTATAATGAGATACAGAGCTTCATAATGTGCCTTTCTGTAATGATCTTCAGATGCATAGCTACCTTCCGGTGGAACACAATCCTCTTCTAGCCTAGCTGGAACTCTTCTAAATCGAGGCTGTGAGGGTACATCTACCTGACAGGAACCTAGTGACTGTACATTCTTTCAGAAAAGACTAGCCCCTTCATCAGTGCGCATATTTCAAAGAGTTTTATCAGTCATACCACCAATAGCTTATATATATATATATATATATATAGAGAGAGAGAGAGAGAGAGAGAGAGAGAGAGAGAGAGGTTGCAAAGAATGATGATGCGAAATTTGAATCACAAAATAAGATAGCAGTATACAGAGTAAAGAGAATAACGGGGCAGATATTGATAGTCTTTAAACGGTGGGATAGGAATATAAGGATTCCTATACTGAAAACCCTGATCATACCCAAATTGGAATACTGCTCGGTTCTAACATCCCCATATAAAAAAGAGGACATTAGGCAGCTGTAAGGGATTCAGAGAAGCTTCACAACCAAGATCGATGGGGGGGGGGGGTGCAAAGAACTAAATTACTGGGAAAGATTATGAAAGCTATTCATATTTTCACTGGAAAGGAGGAGAGAAACACCATTATTTACACTCGGGAAATAATGAAGAAACTTATCCCTAATCTTACTCTGAACCCTGTAACTTCCTAAACAACGGTGGAAAGTAGAAAAGGAAGACTGCGTCGTGTTCCCAAATTAAAGGCGAGACAGGAAACATCCTTAACCCTGAAAAAAATTAGTTTTGTGGTGAGACGACCAAAACTGTCTAAACAAAAGCCCAAAGACCTAAGGAACATGAAGGGAGTTGCTGTGGACATCTTCAAAAGATGATTAGACGCCTGGCTCAGAACAATCCCCGATGAACGGGACGTACATGGCTATGTGAGGTGGAGAGTACAAGAAAGCACTCGCCCCTCGACCAAGACAGGCCTAGAGGGGACACCAGCCTGACCTTCGTGTGAAGAGAGAACTACGCACGGAACCGCAACGTTGCGTATACACACACATTTATTCGTGCATTTATCCGTGATTCACTGTCGTCAATTGAATTAACATAACCTACTAATTGTTACCACTGTACACTTAACTGTGATCGTGACATGGTGCTAGCCGTGATTTGAGGGTGTTTACATTTGGGGGTCTCCTCCCGCCATCCCACACAATGCTTCTCAGTCAATGTCTCTCAGCGCAGCCAAAGACAATATTACGGACGATACAAAGATCAGCAGAAAAATCAACGAGTGGTACAAAACTTCAAAATAAATCCAATTACCTTCCAAACAACACAGGACAATAGGAAAGTCAGAATGTGTAGTGTCCCCAAACTAAAGGCCTGACAAGAGACCTCCTCAACACTGAAGGAAATTAGCCTGGTTGTCAGTGGGCCAAGACATTTTAACCAGCTTCACCTTCATGTGAAGAGAGACCGACGCAGAGGGGGGGGGGCACTACCATCGAGTATAGCAATTTAACTTGAAGTAGTAGCATTATTAAATATTTAAATTAAATAGATGATTCTTTCGCAATAAAAATTAGGTGGTAACCTACATCTTAACACATAGCTATCATATCTACAGCTAATTATGCAAAAGTACATTTCTCTTTCATATTGAGTTGCCAGATAGCAATATTTATTAAATTAAACCATATATTTAAATGGATGATTAATATATGGTTTAATTTAATAAATATTGCTATCTGGCAACTCAATATGAAAGAGAAATGTACTTTTGCGTAATTAGCTGTAGATATGATAGCTATGTGTTAAGATGTAGGTTACCACCTAATTTTTATTGCGAAAGAATCATCTATTTAATTTAAATATTTAATAATGCTACTACTTCAAGTTAAATTGCTATACTCGATGGTAGTGCCCCCCCCCCCTCTGCGTCGGTCTCTCTTCACATGAAGGTGAAGCTGGTTAAAATGTCTTGGCCCACTGACAACCAGGCTAATTTCCTTCAGTGTTGAGGAGGTCTCTTGTCAGGCCTTTAGTTTGGGGACACTACACATTCTGACTTTCCTATTGTCCTGTGTTGTTTGGAAGGTAATTGGATTTATTTTGAAGTTTTGTACCACTCGTTGATTTTTCTGCTGATCTTTGTATCGTCCGTAATATTGTCTTTGGCTGCGCTGAGAGACATTGACTGAGACGCATTGTGTGGGATGGCGGGAGGAGACCCCCAAATGTAAACACCCTCAAATCACGGCTAGCACCATGTCACGATCACGGTTAAGTGTACAGTGGTAACAATTAGTAGGTTATGTTAATTCAATTGACGACAGTGAATCACGGATAAATGCACGAATAAAATGTGTGTGTATACGCAACGTTGCGGTTCCGTGCGTAGTTCTCTCTTCACACGAAGGTCAGGCTGGTGTCCCCTCTAGGCCTGTCTTGGTCGAGGGGCGAGTGCTTTCTTGTACTCTCCACCTCACATAGCCATGTACGTCCCGTTCATCGGGGATTGTTCTGAGCCAGGCGTCTAATCATCTTTTGAAGATGTCCACAGCAACTCCCTTCATGTTCCTTAGGTCTTTGGGCTTTTGTTTAGACAGTTTTGGTCGTCTCACCACAAAACTAATTTTTTTCAGGGTTAAGGATGTTCCCTGTCTCGCCTTTAATTTGGGAACACGACGCAGTCTTCCTTTTCTACTTTCCACCGTTGTTTAGGAAGTTACAGGGTTCAGAGTAAGATTAGGGATAAGTTTCTTCATTATTTCCCGAGTGTAAATAATGGTTTTCTCCTCCTTTCCAGTGAAAATATGAATAGCTTTCATAATCTTTCCCAGTAATTTAGTTCTTTGCCCCCCCCCCATCGATCTTGGTTGTGAAGCTTCTCTGAATCCCTTACAGCTGCCTAATGTCCTCTTTTTTATATGGGGATGTTAGAACCGAGCAGTATTCCAATTTGGGTATGATCAGGGTTTTCAGTATAGGAATCCTTATATTCCTATCCCATCGTTTAAAGACTATCAATATCTGCCCCGTTATTCTCTTTACTCTGTTTACTACTATCTTATTTTGTGATTCAAATTTCGCATCATCATTCTTTGCAACCTCTCTCTCTCTCTCTCTCTCACTCTCTCTCTCTCTCTCTCTCTCTCTCTATATATATATATATATTTATATATATGTATGTGTGTGTGTGTGTGTGTGTCATATATATATATATAAGCTATTGGTGGTATGACTGATAAAACTCTTTGAAATATGCGCAATGATGAAGGGGCTAGTCTTTTCTGAAAGAATGTACAGTCACTAGGTTCCTGTCAGGTAGATGTACCCTCACAGCCTCGATTTAGAAGAGTTCCAGCTAGGCTAGAAGAGGATTGTGTTCCACCGGAAGGTAGCTATGCATCTGAAGATCATTACAGAAAGGCACATTATGAAGCTCTGTATCTCATTATAATACCCATAACTGAGAGTTTTAACGAAGTATAGTGCAAAATGTGTGTCCAGTGTAAAGATTTGCTTCTCGAGGATGCAAAGGATAGACGTCCACAGCATAATTAGTGAGTGTAACTTCATTCTAGGGCTCAGACTTCCTTCCTGCAAGACTACATACTCATCTAACAACCTCTGTATGAACTTTGTGTTCACGAATCCCTTGAGCAGTTAATCTCCTACGTAATGTAGTTACACACGTGCAATCACTGATACCTGACCAGTAATTTCTTATCTCCTCTGTGATTACGTAAACAAAGTTAATTATAGTGATGCCTGCCTCCATTACGTGTTGTAGTGAACGCTCGTTTAGTAATATCGTGCGTATTAAATCTTATCTGAGTTCAAACACGATTCAGAGAAAGCTTAGCTAATTGATGCTATTGCATGTACATAAAGAAAGGTACGATCAAATGGGCATAGTTGATGTTGAGTATGGAAATGTCCAGAGTCCTGAACATAGGTAATCCTTGTTTGGTAAATTTAACACATTGTGCTTTGTCAAGACCATAGTTCTGGTACGATCTAAGGTCACAATGACTGAAAGGGCAGTGAAGCACGCTGATATTGACATGAAATCAGCTTAAGACCTAATACTTTTTGTCTAAATATATGCAATTTTCAACCTCCTCTAAAGTGTATAATTATAGTCAGTCGTGAGATGGAATAAGCCTTCAAACTACTTTTGGATATATATATATATATATATATATATATATATATGACACACACATGAAAGCATATATATATATATATATATATGACACACACATGAAAGCAATATATATATATATATATATATATTATATATATATATATATATATATATATATATATATATATATGAAAATTATTTCACGAAAGTAACACGTGAAAAATATTTATGATGAATAAAACCACGAAGGAAAGGAAACACAAAATGGTGCTCAAGCGCTTTCGTCTAATGACATCCTCAGGAACACTGAAGTACATAAAAGGGTAACAGCCTATATATAGGTTACAGAAAGAAAAAAAAAGAAAAATAAATAACATACATATACATACATAACACACACACACATATATATATATACATATATATATACATATACATACTACATATATATATATATATATATATATATATATATATATATATATATATATGCAATAAACGGAGAAGTAAAAATAAAAATAAAAATTAAAAATTAAAGGATTACACTGGGCAACACGTATTTTATTGAATGATATCTGACACTTGATTCTAGGTAATTTGGGTGCGCTGAATACGAATTTCAACTCGGTTTGGCTCTATCAGGTCCTGATTCTTGTCGACAGCCTATGTGCCATTTTCCAGATTTTTCAAATTAGGACTAAAAAATTAAGTCATGTGTTAAATTTTTTTTTCAAGTTTCATGAATACAAGCAGTTCAAACTACAGTAAAATTACATTATAACGATAGAAATGACTTAAAATAAAAAAACAAACAGATATGAAGCTTTCACTGTGGCAAAAATTTTCTTTTGTAAGACTTTCTAGCGTATTTGCTTGTTGATGGCAGGTCTCTTTTCAAGCACCAGCAGTAATCAGCCATCATGTGGGAATCCCAGCGGCCTTGGTACCGTTCCTCCATAATTTTGATATCTTGGTGGAATCTCTCCCCTTGTTCGTCACTTACATCACCTAAATTACTTGGAAATTGGTCAAGATGGCTATTCAAAAAATGCATTTTTATGCTCATATTGCAACCTAACTCTTTGTAGTCCCTTAAAAGTTTTTTTACGATTTCTTCGTAGTTATCTGCCCTATAATTGCCTAAAAAGTTTTCTATCAAGTCCACGAATGAGAACCAGCCATTTTTTTCGCGTTCATTCATGACATTAGGAAAATTGCTGTCTTTAATCATTGTTCTTATTTGTGGACCGTCGAAAATTCCCGCCTTGATTTTTTCATAACTTAAACTTGGAAATTTTGAAGTTATGTATTTGAAACACTCGCCGTTCGTATCTAAAGCTTTTACATATTGTTTAATGAGGCCTAGTTTTATATGCAGAGGAGGAAATATGATTTTATCTCTGCTCACTAAAGGTGGATTAATTACGTTTTTTTCTCCGACAGTAAGTGATGTTCGTGCTGGCCAGATTTGTTTGAAATAATGTTCTTCCTTGGCTCTGCTGTCCCATAAGCAAAGGAAGCAGGGATATTTAGTATACCCTCCTTGTTGTCCTAGCAGAAAATTAACCATTTTTAAGTCAACACATATGATCCACTCGTGCTCCCTATATTTGATAAGATTTAAAACCTTTTCTATATGTTCATACTTTTCTTTTAATTTTGTTGAGTGCCCAATCGGTATCGAGCCGTATAGATTGCCATTATGCAACAACACACACTTAAGACTTCTTTTCGAACTGTCTAAAAACAAGCGCCAATCATTTGCATCGTAAGACTCAACCCCCATCTTCTTTAACAAACCAACTATGTCGCAGCAATATACTAAACTATCCTCTGTTCTAAAATATTTAACAAGTTCTTCTTCTCTTTTTCTGTAAAATGAAATGTATGTGTTTGAAGTAAGCAAGTTTTTCTCTTTAAGTCTTGAAGCTAAAATTTCCGCAGCCTTTTTTGGCAAATTTAGATCCCTTACAAGATCATTCAACTCGGCCTGGTTAAACTTTTGCGGATCGTTTTGACTTTCAAATACGCTGGGGTCAAAATCGGTGTCTGACTCCTCAAAGTGCATAACAATATTTTCAGGAACATCTTCAACTAATTCTTGAGTTGGCAGACCCTTAAATTTTGGAATGGGGATCTCATTTGAATGTAGCACAGGTCGTATCGCGGTGTCGAAATTTGGGTACTCGATACAATGTTTATTTTTCTTAGTGAAGCCCGAAGTCTTGACAAAGCAAAGGTAGCAATCGGTCTCGTGGTTAGTAGGCTCTCGCCACACCTGATATGGAAAAAAAATTGTAAAGCGTTAACAAAAGCGACGAGAGACTTGTTTTTATGAATTTTATCAAAAGTTATCACCCAAACATTTAACATTTCTATGTGTTTCAACCTTATGCAATATTTGAGATTCTTATAAACATTTTCTGTAAATTTTTGTTTATGTACCTAAGTTACAATTACATTTAGGTAAGTTACAGTATACTAGTGATTAAATTACGTAGTTTTATGAAATCATAAACTTACCATCGGAACTCCAAAAGGTATTTTTGAATCCGAACCCTTCGTCCAATGTCGCAGTCTTTCAATGCATATAGTGCAGGCTTTATGTGGAGCCCACGATTTATCTTGGTCCCCCAGTTTTATGCCAAAATAAGCTAAGTAAGCTCTTTTTACGAAGTCAGTTATATTTGCTCGTTGATGTGGAAGTGTAAAATTTCCACATATATAACAGAAGGAATCAGGGTTGTTTTTGCATTTGAACTTTCTAGTGCTTGATGACATATTGCTTGATTGTTCTGCCAATTTGTAAAGGTATTTAAAGCCCTTAATTCATATAAATTTAAGAAAATCTGAAATATAAACACAAAAATTAGTTTAAATAGGTACTTATTATGAAATAGGTACTTACAATCTATGAAATTAAACTAGAAACACGGATGAGTAGGTACAATATAAATTACGTCTAATTAAATCAACTATATTAAATCACGATGACAAAATTACTCACTAAATCATATGCCAATTCAAAATTATGTTAATGCCCAAACTTAATTAACTAACTCAACTGACTGACTGACTGACTGACTGATTGAATTGACTGATTAACTCTGGAAACGAGTCGCTTTTATATATTTTAGTTGTCCCTCTAGAATACTCTACAGAGAACAGGAACGCTCGAGAAAATTTTAGAATTCTATGATATTTTTAGCTTAATTTACTAATATTAAAATGGGTTAAAAATGACAAAATTAAAAATATTTTTAGGGTGTTACATATAAAAATATACATAATACAACAATACCATAACAATAGGTACAAATACCTAGATAAAAACCTAGTTGCATAATGTGTAACTGCAAAAAGACAGCGAGTATTGAGAAAAAAACCTTTTTATGAATACGACGAAAGAGGAGGGGTGTTGAGCAAAATCAGGACCTGATAGAGCAAAACCGAGTAAAAATTCGTGCTCAGCGCACCCAAATTACCTAGAAGTAACTGTCAAATCTAATTCAATAGACAAAAATTTGAAATTTGTTCCCCAGTGTTATCAGTGAGGCGTACAGATTTGTAAGGAAAATATCGATTTTTAGCACAAGATCAAATGGATTATAAAAATACAAATTTATACTGGAAACTGCCCGGGTTTTAACACTCTGCCTATGGTCAGGTTTCGATATATAAAAATAAAATGCAAATTAAAAGTTAATAAAGTAGCAGACAAGTTTACCAAAGATTTAGTGTTCTACCCTTCTTATCTAAATCTGTTTTGAAGGAATTCAAAATAACAGGATCGAGTTGAAAAAGACCTTTGCTTATGTTGAAGTTATTTGAAAGTTGGATAATGGCAGACTCAAGAATATTTCTATTAACAATGTTGCTAGAATGGAATAAAACTGAAGCATTATTCCAATCAATACAGTGGGCTAACTCTGACAAATGGACAAAAAGGGCACTGGACAACTGTCCTGTTCTAACGGAATATTGATGCTGTTTTATACGTGTGTGCAAATCCTTTCCCGTCTGACCTATGTAAAAGGAATCACATTGTTTACAACCAATTTTATAGATAATGCCTGAATTATTGGTAGGGCTATTTTTTACTATGATATTTTTCACAATATTGTTATATGAAAATACTACATTAATATCCAAAAGTTTAAGTACATTAGCAATGCCTAAAAAGCCCGGGAAAAATGGAAGTACTAAAATATTTTTTGACAAAGTACGAGTGTTATTATTGACACGATAGAAAGTTCGTTTTGCCTTGTTGAGACAAGATTCCATAAACGCAGATGGATAACACAAATCACTTCCAATACCGTTGATTTTTTCCAATTCGGCATCGATGTATTCCGGACTGGCGATCCTAAGGGCGCGGAGAAACATTGATGAAAAAATGGCCTTCTTAGTGGGGGTGTCATGTCCCGAGTAAAAGTGTACGTAGGACAAATTTTTGTTGTTTTCCGATAGATACTAAACTTAAAACCTGGGCTTTCCCTATGTACACGCACATCCAAAAATGGGATTGAATTGTCTTGTTCCACTTCTAAAGTAAACTTAATGGAGGGGACTTGATCATTTAACTGAAGGAGGAAGTTATCCAGGTCACGATTCATGGGCCAGATACACAAAATATCGTCGACGTACCGCAACCACGGGATGCCAACCCCCAGGATTCTCGGAATATAAGTAATTTCGAAAAACTCCATATAAATATTGGAGAGGAGGGGCGATAAGGGGTTGCCCATGGCCATCCCAAAAACTTGTTGATAATACTCGTTATTGAAAGTGAATTTACAGTTTTACTCGGGACATGACACCCCCACTAAGAAGGCCATTTTTTCATCAATGTTTCTCCGCGCCCTTAGGATCGCCAGTCCGGAATACATCGATGCCGAATTGGAAAAAATCAACGGTATTGGAAGTGATTTGTGTTATCCATCTGCGTTTATGGAATCTTGTCTCAACAAGGCAAAACGAACTTTCTATCGTGTCAATAATAACACTCGTACTTTGTCAAAAAATATTTTAGTACTTCCATTTATCCCGGGCTTTTTAGGCATTGCTAATGTACTTAAACTTTTGGATATTAATGTAGTATTTTCATATAACAATATTGTGAAAAATATCATAGTAAAAAATAGCCCTACCAATAATTCAGGCATTATCTATAAAATTGGTTGTAAACAATGTGATTCCTTTTACATAGGTCAGACGGGAAAGGATTTGCACACACTTATAAAACAGCATCAATATTCCGTTAGAACAGGACAGTTGTCCAGTGCCCTTTTTGTCCATTTGTCAGAGTTAGCCCACTGTATTGATTGGAATAATGCTTCAGTTTTATTCCATTCTAGCAACATTGTTAATAGAAATATTCTTGAGTCTGCCATTATCCAACTTTCAAATAACTTCAACATAAGCAAAGGTCTTTTTCAACTCGATCCTGTTATTTTGAATTCCTTCCAACAGATTTAGATAAGAAGGGTAGAACACTAAATCTTTGGTAAACTTGTCTGCTACTTTATTATCTTTTAATTTGCATTTTATTTTATATATATCGAAACCTGACCATAGGCAGAGTGTTAATACCCGGACAGTTTTCCAATATAAATTTGTATTTTTATAATCCATTTGATCTTGTGCTAAAAATCGATATTATTCCTTACAAATCTGTACGCCTCACTGATAATCCTTTAATTTTTAATTTTTATTTTTATTTTTACTTCTCTGTTTATTGCATATATATATATATATATATATATATATATATATATATATATATATATATATATATATATATGTATGTATGTATATGTATATATAGATATGTATGTATGTATATATTTGTGTGTGTGTATGTATGTATGTATGTTATTTATTTTTCTTTTTTTTTCTTTCTGTAACCTATATATAGGCTGTTACCCTTTTATGTACTTCAGTGTTCCTGAGGATGTCATTAGACGAAAGCGCTTGAGCACCATTTTGTGTTTCCTTTCCTTCGTGGTTTTATTCATCATATATATATATATATATATATGACCATAAGGAACTTTCGTTTCTGTACAAGTGAAGCTAAAGACACTCTTTCGTGCTTTCTGCAGTAATATATACGGTCAGCAACTCTGGGTGAATTATAAAAAAGGTTCTGGCAGAACCCTAAATTTGATGTGCAACAGGTCTTTTAGACTCTTACATAAATTACCCCCGAGATGCTCAGCTTCGCAAATGTTTGCTACCCGCAATGTTCCGAGCTTCCCGGAGGTAACAAGACGTGCTCAACGCAGTCTAATGCAAAGAATTAAAAAGTCAACCAACCCGATCATCCAAGCTATCCATGAGTCCTGCCATTTATCCTCTAAGCTATGGACTTCTTGGTATGAAAACGTCTGTCTGTAGCTCCACTTAACTTCGACAGTGCAGTATTATTTCTAATCAATTGTATATATTTCTATCCTTAGTGTATGAACTGTCATTGTATTAATAATATTTGTCATATGGACTATAGGCTGCCAATAAACCTTTTCATTTTCATTTTCATATATATTAATATAATCTTGTTTCATGTTTCATGATTATGCTAAGAAACAAGTCTGTGGGGGGGGGGGTTATGTTGCTCAACATAATACTTAAATAATATTGAAAAATCGTTGTGATACCCATTACAATAAGGAAAGCAATAAGAGAGAACTTTATAAATTGTTTCGTATATATACGATGCATGCAGGAAGGAGGGGCCAATCGCGAGTCTTCTGGACTACTAAAATTACACCTTTTTGAAAAGACTGTGTAGTGTGTAAGATGCATGCGTGTGTAGTAAGGAATATAGTGAAAAAGCGCGTGTTTGAGAGTGTGCTGGATTGCTCACAGGGTAGACGTATATATATATATATATATATATATATATATATATATAATGAGATCGATGTACAGTTCCCTCGAAAGATCTGTTAAATAATTTTAAATTATATGTTAAGGCTCACTTACGTCATTGCAGAATCTAAGATCGCATGATGATACTTTTACGTTTTCAATACAGTTGGAAAAGCGTATGTTGCATACTATACGTACATATATTAGGATTGAAAGTATTTTTGTGGCCATTTGTACAGAAAATAATGCTTTTTATCGAGATCTGATATCATAAAGCATTAATTATAACATTTTAAACGTTGTGTAACGGTACGCTTCAATTTGTAAAGACATGTTTAGTACAGCTAGTAACAAAAACAATAAGCATGAACATTCTGTGTGATTGATGTAAATACTGAGACTTGTCTGGCATGAAAAAAAGTGAAAACAATACGTTTATTATGAGAGTTATGAGGAATTGTGAACAGTCGATAAATAAGAGAAATGCTAATTAAAGTAATGTGAATGGACGCTATGACTGCAACTAGAAAGGTTCTTCATGAAAAATCTCTCAAGTTTCAGTACCTATCTCCCACTGAATCTATTTAAAAATGACAATCCACACAAACTCGACATCCCGTTTTCTTTAATTGCATCTACTGAGAAAGTTTTTACCCGAACCTACTTATTTGGATGTTATATATATATATATATATATATATATATATATATAACAATGATAATAATAAGAAGAAGAAGAAGAAGAAGATTAGTAGCAACTAATAGTCATTAAAAGAAAGTTAAACTTAGCTACTAGTCTGAAAACAATTACTGAGAAAATGTAGGAGGGGACAATCGCGAATCTCCGAGACTACTGAAATTACAGCTTTTTTGAAAAGACTGTGTAGTGTGTAAGATACATGCGTGTGTAGTAAGGAATATAGTGAGAAGCGCGTATTTGAGAGTATGCTGGGCTGCTCACAGGGTAGACGTGACATGTAAAAAGGCCAGATGAAGAGGACAGTGATGGGAGAAACAGGGTTCAGACACTTCCTGCCTTCTGTTGGAATGGCACATACAAACTCCTTATAATATATATATATATATATATATATATTGTGTAGTGCTGTGGGAACGGCGTTCCCTTACTTTTTTTTGGTAGACGGAACGGCGTTCCCTCACTATTTCAAATAAATCCGAACTTACAAATCTCTAACGTCATGAAATTTTAATTCCCACCCTAGAAGAATATAAGAATCATTAACTGTTTCATTTCTTTAGCTTCGACTGAGGCAATGCTAGCCTATAAAGATCTGATGAAACAGTCACCACGGCGTACCAGTTGTTAACTTTTTTTTAGTTAATCATTCCAGTTGTTAGCTATTTTTATTGATCGTACTGGATGTCATATATCTAATGACACTGGAAATACTGCATCTTCAACCTTGGAATATATCCTAATATCCAATGCATATGACCTCAAAATATCCCTGAAATTGGTCAGATTTCAAAAGATTTCCCGGGGGCTTACAGTGCCCCGGGACCCCCAGCTGTATGGGCTCGCCGCGCTCGCTATTGTCCCCCCCGCATCTGAGTAACACTTTCAAAATGCGTTCCCTCACTTCTTTATTTAGCACTACACCACTGTATAAATATATATATATATATATTTAAATTGAACTCGTGTAAATATGTATGGCGGTTATTATGAGTCAGAAGTTATAATGAGATCGATGTACAGTTCCCTCGAATGATCTGTTAAATAATTTTAAATTAAATGTTAGGGCTCACGTCATTGCGGAAACTAAGATCGCATGATGATACTTTTACGTTTTTAATACAGGTGAAAAGGCGTATGTTGCATACTATACGTACATATATTAGGATTGAAAGTATTTTTGTGGCCATTTGTACAGAAAATAATGCTTTTATACGAGATCTGATATCATAAAGCATTAATTATAACATTTTAAACGTTGTATAACGGTAGGCTTCAGTCTGTAAAGACATGATTGGTACAGCTAATGACAAAAACAATAAGCATGAACATTCTCTGTGATTGATGTAAACAGTGGCCTGACTGGTGTGAAAACAAATACGTTTATTATGAGAATTATGAGGAATTGTGAACAGCCGTTAAATTAGATAAATGATAATTAAAGTAATGTGAATAGTCCTAACTATAACTACAAGTAGAAAGGTTCTTAATGAAAAATCTCTCAACTTTCAGTACCTATTTCCCGCTGCATCTATTTAAAAATGACAACCCACATAAATTCGACATCCCGTTTTCTTTAATTGCATCTAATAAGAAATTTTTTTACCCGAACCTACTTATTTGGATGTTATATATATATATATATGATAATAATAATAATAATAATAACAAGATTAGTTGCAGCTAAGTCTTTAGAAGAAAATTAAACTTAACAACTAACCTGAAAACAATTACTGAGAGAAATATATAGCAAGATTGGGGGTATAGTTGCCAGATGCTTTTATTACGAAGAGAATTGAAATCAATATATTTAATTTAAATACTCTTAACACGTGTACATATATATATGTAATAATAACAATAAATCAATATTAGTAATAATATTTAAGTGGATGTTTAGAGGAGGATAACAGAATTGATGCTTCAGTTTCAAAGCTGTGTTACGCAGCTTGATGTTCTTTTTAACATATGCAATTTTATAACGAAATTTTCTGTATAGTAAAATTATTAATTCACATACCAGAAGATAGCATGTGAAAGTGAATGTAATGGTATATATCGGTGTAAATAACAGAAAACTACATATTTAAAAGTAAATAAACAAATATGAGTGTACTATATGTATATATTGTATTTGAAGGTCATCTCGTTTGAAAATAAGCCAGTTTCCCTTAAAAAAGAGAGAAATTAATTTATTTAAAGTATAATAATAAATATTCATTTTATTTTTCATAATACAGATATTAAACAAAGAACTTGTTTTTCGATTTAAAATATGATCACTCTGATTTTCATTTATGTATTGTTCGCAATTTGTTAACAGACGAAAATTGGGTGTTAATGCGCAATCTCGTTAGGCTTATTAAAACCTTTCAGATATTCGTTTCCATTTCTACTGTCTTCTGACTTGCCTGAACAGAAAGTACTTGAATGTATGTATGTTTTTTCATGTTTGTTCTTGTTTGCCTCATGAAAGAACTTTTTTGAAGGTGGAAGGCGAGGCTCAACCCTTTCTTAAATTTTTTTGAAGGAAGGTGAAGACGAATCATTTTTAAAATTTAATTTTTTAAATTTAATTTTTTAATTTTATTTTTTTAAATTTATTTTTAAATTTATTTTTTATTCCCCCCCCCCCCCTTTCCCCCCTTTTTTTCCCCCTTTTTTTTTTTTTTTTTTTTTTTTTTGACCATGAAGGACACCTCATAAAGGAGGGACCGCCATGAAGGACGGTGGAGGACCTCCATGAAGGACGGTGGAGGACCGCCATGAAGGACGGTGAGGGGGGAAATTTTCAAATTGATCCATTGCTGTCCGACATTTTGCCACTATACTACTGCCATGCATGTATAAGTTGAACAGTGTTGGTGAAAGAACAGAGCCTTGAGGGAGCCCGTTCGGAAAAAGCTTGTTTTTGGATGACTTGCCATTAAATGTGACATGTATCTTCCTGAAAGATAGTTGCTCAGTCACCTTTTGGTGTTATTGTGCATGTTTGTGTTGAGTATTTTGTTTATGAGAGGGAAGCGTGGGATAGCATCAAATGCTTTACTAATGTCTATTGTTGCTAATAGTGTACGTTGAGCTGGTCGTCTGGAGTTGATGCCATCCATGATGTGCTGCGTGAGGTTAGTGAGTAATGTCGTGGTTGAGTGGTGAGGTCTGAATCCATGTTGAGTAGGCGATAGTGGAATGTGTGGGTTGGTGATTTGTAAGATTAGTCTTTCTGTTACTTTGGAAGGTATGCATAGTAAAGTAATGGGTCTATAGGTAACTGGTTCTGTTGGATTTTTGTTTGGTTTGAGTAGTGTAATAATTTTACCTTGTTTCCATATGTCAGGAATAATAGTGTGTTGGTATGAATATGTGCTGATATTTGTGAGAGCTAGTATTCCTTGTGGGCCCAAGTGTTTAAGGTGTATGTTAGATATGTTGTCTGGTCCAGTAGCCTTTGAATTCTTAATGTTTTTGATGATCTTGGTGGTCTGGTCTGTACTGAAGGGTGTAATGGTCGTGTCGAGTCTGTAGGTTTTCTTGTGTTTGGCTGTTTGTCTGTCTGCGTGTTTCTGGTTGTTGTCTCTGTTTAAGTGACTTATCTTTGCGTAGTGATTAACTAGAATGTTAGCTTGTTGTGTGTATGTTGGGATATTATTTTGGCTGTGACAGATAGCCGCGTGTGAGGTGTGAATGCCGCTGTTAGAGTGGGTAATGCTGTTTATAGTCTTGTATAGCCTGGATGTATCTGTGGAGTGGTTTAGTGTTGTTATGGATTCCCTGAATGTTTCTGTTTGTTTTTCTTTGAGTTTGTTGTTTATTTCTGTGTTGAGCTGTTGTATCTGCTGTTTTATGGCTTCTGTGTGTGGTGTTTGTGTGTTATATTTGAGGTTGTTACGTTGCCTTATGAGGTGGGCTATTTCTCTAGTGTAATTTGGGTTGTATTTCCTAATGTTGCCCTTGGGTATGTATTTGTTTGCATTATTGATGATCTGATTAAATGTCTTGAGTGTTGTATTGATGTTTATGATGGGTGTGCTGTTTAATGTGGTGAATTGTTCCTCAGTCTATATTTTGAACTGTTCCTAATCAGCTTTCTTGTAATTTCTGTAAGTGTGCCTAAGGCTGTTGGGGCAGAGTGTAGAATGTGTTGTAATGATGATGGGCAGATGGTCTGATGACAATTGTTTTTCTGTTCTCCATTGTGTATGTGTTGCTAGTGAGGGGGAACAGAACGTTATGTCTGGGGAGGAGTTTGAGTATCCTGCTTGATGTGGTATGTGTGTATGTTCTTCTGTATTGTTAAGAATGAAGAGGCTGTTTAGTTGTGTGGCTATATTGGCGCCTCTGGTGTTGCTTTGATTGTGCAGGTACCAACTAGTGTCTTTAGTTGGTATCCTTTAATGTTTAAAATCAATGAAGTGTATGAATAGCTAAATTTTTGTCAACAAAATTTAGAGATACATTAATCTGCCAGTGGTACGATAAAGAAAAGGAAAAGCAGTTAAGTTCGAAATAAAAATAAATCTAAAAATTGAATATTTTTTAAACATTGATTGACAAAGAAAAAATGGATCCTTAATTTAATTCTTTTCTACAGATATCATTTCTTGTTTGTTTTTTAACACTGTTTCATAGAGGTCTTCCCTCTGATTGAATAAAAGCATCTGGTATTAGCCAAAATTAAATCAGTGAAGTGAACGCTATGCGTTTCGGATTAATTTTACTTGAGGATAACAAGAGAGTAGAGCCAAAACGTTGTTGCTTTTTTACACTTTATTTTATTCAGTGAAAAATTATGCCCAAATCACGGAAGAAATACCCTGAATAACACTCGTAACCTAAACGAACCTAACCTCACTTGACATAACTTGACCCATAGGGTCAATATTCTGTCGGGATTATGTGAATCTGGGGGTAAAAGGGGGATCTTGGAGTAAGAGTCCTTGCGTGACTTCTTGACTTTAATACTCTCTCTCTCTTGATAAGCTTTCTTGCCTCCAATGATCTTCCTTTTATTTTGTGTATATGGATACCGCCATCTAGTTAGTCCATGGCCATATTATAACGTAAATAATTTCATGCAAACGATTTTGAAAAAGTTTTAAGCCAGTGAGACCTTAACATTTACTTCAAGTTCACGAGCTACTTACTATACATTTTGACTGAAGCCTCACAACTTTTGACCCACTAACTTTGAATGCGAAACTCAAAATTTTGATGGCTGTGGCAGTGTGGCATGTTTGTAAATTCGTTTACTGATTGGCTTTTCCTCGATTTTACAATAATATGAAGGTTTGTACGAGCGTGGTATGACTAACTATAGGTAGGCTTTGGCTTGACATTTACTTTAAGTTTATGAAACATTTAGATTTTAAATGCAGCTTCCTAAATGTTGACCCGCTAGCTTTAGATGTGAAGCTCAAAATTTTTATATCTGCGTTCTTTGGTAAATGTACTGAACGAGTGGCTTTTTTGTAGTTTATAAAAGTGTATGAAATTTTGTTGAAATGTGGAGGACGCTTGATTGGTTAATCTGTAGAGTGTAGACTTTGTATGAATTTCATGGTTGAGAAAAATAAAGAAAGAAAATCAACTATGTAGTAAATATAGTAAATAATATTTTGTTTGTTTATTTATTATTGTGTTTACCGACTTATTAAATACAGATATACGTGCAGAATGTTAAGAGATATTCACGCAGGATGATTTCCAAGTACCAAAAGACTATTTTTACGCATTTTAAATATAATTTATATACATATAATTATAGTGATTAGTCCCAGTTATTACATAGTTATTATTACTATGGTTAAACCCTATTGTTTTTCAGAATAAAATTCGCAATTGGTTTTAATCGATCAAAATTTATATATATATATATAAAACATATCTTAAATTATATATAAAACTAGAAAGTATTGACTGCCAAAAAGCAACTCTCATGATGACAACTGTTCCATCTTTCTTATCTCTGTCGTGGCTCACAAGTTTCTTCCACGAAAGTCCAAAGATTGCATTTTCCGCCACTTTGGGCGCAGGTGTTATTATCTATTATTTATTTGAAGTTGTAAAGGTAAGACATTCATTTAACTTTTAAACTTTAATTAATGTGCATGAGTCAGCCAATCTAACCTTAATCATGCCATTTCACGAGCATGTAAGTAGAACAACCCAGTATAAATAATACTGATAATAGCAATAATAATACTAATAATAACCAGCGTGGCTGGCTATGAGGGCAGGAAGAGATCAGATAGCAATTCCCTCCTTCACCAGATCCCGCAAATGAGGCGGGATGCTGCAGAGGGGTCGACCGCAGGTCGATCCTGAACCGTCGTTCGAACACACACACACACACACACACACACACACAAAGTAAATATGTAACGTGGTTACATCTTGGTTGTTCTTTCTCGCCTGTGATAACCCTAATTAAGCAAAGGGCTACGTCGCAGCAACGTCGTCGCAACACCGCTTCCCGCTAGATGAGCAAGTTTAAGCGACATTAAGTCCGTTCAGTAATTGGATGGGTGACCATCCTCTGTATTTAGATGATGTAGCTGTAGTGACCGGTGGTTCGCACCTCGCATAAAGTTGTAGGTTTCCTCCATCACATGACCTTTGTCTTTACGAAGAAGGTTAAACAACCCCGAATAATTTTTACGAAGCACCCAAAATTCTCTTTTGTCGAACTGATACCATTTCCTTGAAATGTAAACGAATCAACGTACCCAAATCATTGAGAATCAACGTACCCAAATCATTGAAAGAGTAAGTCATAAAAACTTAATTTAACCTAATTTGAAGAGGTTTCATATACGGTGACTATTTCATATAAACACGAACGAAAAAAACACGAGTAAAAATATTTAGAAACCTCTATCAGCCTATTCCATTAGGTCCTATCCCTATATCAGCCTATCAGCTATCCCATCAGAGTGGTACTTTTTTTATGTTTTCGCTGCTTTACAATTATCTTTTGTTTTACACCAGACATAAAAATAAATTCAGGGCTTAAAGTAAAAATAAAAAAAGACTATTGATAACGGACCTTTAAATGTAGAAGTAAATCGAAAATTTTCAGTAGCCAGAATTTTTTATGAAAACTTACATGTCAAGGGATAAATTGCATAAGACCATGATGCAACCAGCGGTATTGTCGGGAGAATATCTGAAAAGTTTCGCTTGAGCGATCCCGAAAATCAAGTGTCATCTTGGTCGGAAAGTATGACTAACGACATACCCCTATGGAAGCGATTATTTTACCCCTGTTCAAACAAGGATATGAATGTCCTGTATGCATTCAGAAATAGCGTATATAAATGTGTGGAAAAAGCAAAGCAAAAATGTGTGTTTTTCCGTGCAGTTCCAGTTGAGTAGGTCGTACCCCTAAAGATTTCGATATTAGCCACACAAAACGTAAGTCTACCCCCACTGTGAAATATATGCCGGTCAATACATGCACTGGTATACCTCTAAAAAATAGCTAAATAATGGAAGAGAATGGTAATCTCTCTCTCTCTCTCTCTCTCTCTCTCTCTCTCTCTCTGTTCTACCTTCATAACAATTAAGAGTCAAGAAAGAGATTAGGATTACTGATTTAATATAAGCTTTGGCCAGATAACTTCGAATCAATCATTTTATCAAGATAGGCCCAAGTGGCTTCATGTTTTCCTAATGTAATGAAAAAAAAAGTCAGAGACACCATTAATATTAAGCTAATATAAAATTATTACCTTATAAGAGGACTTAAATTCAAAGCTGGGCACAAACCGTTAATCCGTTAATCGTTAATTAACGAAGTTAACTTTTTCGTTAACGATTTAACTTTTAAGTTAACTTTGAAAATCATTATCGGACTAATTAACTTCCGTTACATTTAACTTCCGTTAACTCAAGTCCGTTAACCCAAAAAATTCATAAATAAACGTTTAAAAGTTTCTATTATTTTCAGTGCTGAGCAGGTGCGCAATTAATCCGCCACTGTTAATAGTGATGAACGAATTTCCATTTCCGCAGTGCAAAATCAGGCGATATATTTGTTTCCGTCGCCACAATTTGTGTCTTACCAAATATGGTAGTTATTTATGGCATTGGTTTGAGCAAAACATGGTCGACTGTAAAATCAGGCGGAAAGATTTGCCATTTGAGTTGAATGTTTCAACTTCTTTCAAGAAATATCACGAGCATTTTAAGGCACTTTCAATAATATATACTTATGTAACAATTACAACAAATAACTACATTCGTTTCATTTGCAGTCTGTCTCTTGCGCAACATGTTTGTGCTAGTGAATATTTAAAAATAATCGTTGTCAAGTAAGTCATGTATATTTATAATATGTCTGTGAGTACCTTATTAGTAGTCTCCTTGATACATTTCAAGAATCATAAAACTGATCAGGTAAGATTTCAATTCTCATGTCACTTTGATGACATAAATTAAGTCAATCGATGTCTTACAATGGGAGCGTTTTCACCTTAACCCTTTATGTCCTGGCGGGCAACATGCATCTCATGGACAAAATGGAGAACGAGAAGAAGAGGGAAAATTAAATTATATATATATTGTGTTTTTCATTTTTTTTATAATAAAAGTTAACGTTAACGGTTTATCGGTAACTTCCGTTACATGTTTAACGAATTAACGGATTAACGGTTAACGAAGTTAACTTTTTGGTTAACGGATTAGCGGTTAACGAAGTTAACTTTTTGGTTAACGGTGCCCACCACTGCTTAAATTACTCCTGAATGTATCTTTAATCTCAAAGAAAAATGGAGTAAATCCGGAATTAGTGCTTTTCAGACACTAACTCCCTTTTTACTCTAAAATAGTTGTTGGCTTCCAGGAGAGAGCTTCCTAAACACTCTATCTCTGAAAGAACAACAGGAATCACTAAATACACCTTTTTCAAGTAGTATTCAGTTCATCTAATTACAAAAGAGTCCCTTATGTCCCCCAAATTTAAAGAGTTTATAGTGATCTCTGGGATACTGTCTGACTCGACATTAAAATTAAATAGTTACGAACCTAGGCACTCATTAAAATGGTGTTACATACGAATAGCTATGGAGTAACTAATAGAAAACCATATAGTCGATCTTCACAAGAGCAGACCCACACGAGTTTGAAAGCCTCTACTGCAGTAGGGAATTCCCAAATAAAAAGCTAAATGATTTTACAAAAGTGCTTTAAAGGCTTAAGAGACTGTCAGAGCAATAGAGCAATCAGTTTCATTGAAATAGCTTATATCATTGCATAACCAGGCAAGTAAGGACCCTAAAAAGTAGATTATTTTAATCAACCTTCTTAAAAAACAGCACACTTCATTCCAAAATAAGATTAAGTAAACATCTATTAACCCATTAGTGCCCAACATCACTTTACTAATTTTGTTCTGGCTAACGCCAGACGATTTTATTCAGTCTCGGAAAAGACCTCTGGCACTAATGGGTTAATTAAGCAAACATCTACTAAGTATTAAGCAAACATCTATTAAGTAGTATCTGATATAGTTCTCATTTGTGATCAGCAAAACTGTCTTTTCAAGATCTATGAAAATGGAAATAAAAAAACCTCATTGCTGAGTTCAACCATAGTCTAATATAATTAGGCGACCAAGTCTCCTCATCTAATTCATGAGGTGTCATACTAAAATGAAATCTACAATTTACGCTTACTATTTACGTTTGTACAAAAAATGGGGAAACGAACAAAACTGATACGCATTCGTACATTTTTTTATTTATACTCTCCCAACTTTATAGCCCAGAAAGTAATGAAAAGTTATACTGCCCTTATTTCCTTGGTAATAAGGACATGCACTGATAACGCAACAATTCGTGGCCCTAATGTGAAATTAGCAGCCATTCCAGACTGACGTCCATTTACCTCAATTACATAACTAACACTGTTGAATGGGATTTGTAATTTGTGCTGCTCACATGGAAGAGTGCTGCCACTCAGTTTACGTATGAGCATTCTTTAATGAAATTAAACTTTATGAGGAGACTTAGTAATTATTCAACATGCGAAAGTTGGCTCTGGTTGCCCAAAAATGTGATATCGAGCAGTATATCTATGAAACATCAAGGAAAACTTCAGGAGAATGGAAATAAAATAAAAACTAATAGCAGAAACAATGAATGAAATGCAAATTAGGCTTAAGATTTCATGTAAACGCTCTGTAGACACTTTAATACTTTTATGACCCTACCCGGCTACAGTAATAATCCAAGAGTTAGCACAATGGGCAGCATTAATGTAGTCTGGTCTGATTGGTGTGTAACGTTTTATTCGAAGTTATCGAAATAAAAATGACCCCATCATCAGGACAGGGCAGTGATTCAGAGGAATCAGCATGTTTAAGTACAATGAACTCCTAATGTAGCAAATGTAGGTTAAGGTGCTATTGTTTGATGCGGTTGTTTAAACTCTTTCGCAAGACCTAAGTTCATACGACGGAGGGGACCTACAGCTTTATGTGAAATCCGAACCACGGGTCACTACATAATCTGGACGCAGAGAACGGTCACCCATCCAACTACACTACTACCTAAACCCAATGTCGCTTAACTTCGCTGATCGACGGAAGCGGTGTTACGACATCGGCCATAACGTAGCCAGGTTAAACTACTAATAATAAGTTAGGATGAGTATTAATTTTAAGTATAGAATAATTTTAAAGGCTGCTTTATCTCAACAAATTGATACGATATAGTTCCGTGATCGTTATTTCAGTGTTTGAAATAAATCGTCAAAGTCGGTAGAGTCACAGGGCGTTTGTTAGAATGAGGCGTTGGGGTAAGGAGAGGATTGTTTAAAAGGATGCAGGTCCCTTTTTTATGGGTATTCCCGGTTGAGCATCCACTATTATGTAATAGCATGAAGTATAACAAGCCAATTCTTGCTTTTGTGTTTTTAAAAGGCAGTAAGTGGCGTATGACGAAGAATAATATAAAAGTAATTTTTTGCCATCTCATCTTGACTTTCGTGTAGGATACTTAATGGTAATAGACAATGCAAAAAAATACAACATATAATATTTTAGTCCAAGTTATATTATACAACAAACAAAGTACTTGAAGGCTACAGCTCTTAAACGGATGTACGTAAATATTAATGAACAAATTAATTAATTATTATGAGCGGGAGATAAAGTCCAAAAATGTAACAGCATCGTTCGACGTTTGAAAGTACTTTGACACAAAGATCAGTGGGGCAACTAGATTTTTTTTCTTAACCAGTATTGTGCCTAAAGTGCCAAACCTCATATTACCCCCCCCCCTCCCACTTTTCCTTTTTTTAATTTAAATGAATAATTAAGGGACGTTATAAATATAGAGTTATTATACTTATAGACCATTATAGTTATATAGTATTATAATTACCTGCTTGTGTGATTCCCATTTGATTTTACCTGTACACTGTAATGGATGTTCATTTCTTCCCGGTGCGGCGCAGACCTCTATATATATATATATATATATATATATATATACTTTCACTGCTGACAAAGATACAACAAACAGCAGCGCCATTCCTTCGAATCAAATCATTGTTACGAGTTAGCATTGGCCTGACTGATATAATAGCTTTCGGATGAGAACGTAAATTGTTTGTTTTTTGATATGTTGGTATGAAAATTATCTATTTTCGTCCCAGTAAGAAACTTATTACAACTGTGACTATGAAAGGAGCCCCCAAATTTTCATACTTTCCCTTTTTCAAAAACCATTCTTTATTGAAATTAGAAACAATTAGTTTTAAGAAAAAATTGGACGCGTTTATAAATGAAAGAGAGTTTACAAACTCTGTTAATAATGGGTATTTTAGCTCAAGCTACTTCGGTAGCTCTGTAAATAGTTTTATGTTAACAAGCTGACTTGAAATTGGCAGTTTGCAAAATTTTACAATAAAATATAGTTTATGACTCGATTAACCTTGATAGGCCCGAGTGGCCTTGAAATGAAATGAAACGGCAATGTAAATTGTTCTATTTTACGCTTTTAATGACACGTAAATTTAGCTCTTCCTTAACAAGGCGTATTTGCCTGTAAATACCTCAGTGAAACCCTTTTTTTTTAATCTTCGATGCTTCAAAATACATATGATGTTATTCACATAGTTTTATTCGAATTATAAATGTTAAATTGAAGTTTTGTCCCTTGAAGTAGAAGTTAAATTGTTTGACGACGATGAATTTACCCCTTTTCATAGTTATACAGAATGTTCATAATTTAACTCCTCCTTTTATCGTACATTGCTTAATCCATATTAAAAATGACATAACGTTCTTTACAATAAATATAATAATATATTAAATGATAGAGGACAGTAATTATTATTTAAATAAAGAAATGATAATTATTTAATCTCTTTCTAAATCAGCGTCCAATCTTCGTGTGCCGTCCTAACAGTCAGTGGAATACTTTCCTGCAGCGCCACCTACTGATCCTTCAGGAGAAGTATTGGCCGACCCCTTGGTGCTTTGAATCTAGAGCACAAACCATTCTGGCATCCGTTTTTAGGTCAACATTGCCCAACATTCAGTACAAGAGGTAAATAAACAGAATAACATAAAAAATGTATAGAGTCGTTTGTACAAATTTCACCTAAAGCTTATGTTGGAGGATTATGGTTAGGCCCCTACGACGCCACCATCTGTAGCTCAATGGTAACACCGTTTCCAAATAAGCGAAGTAAGACACTGAGGTCAGGGGTTCGACTCTCGATGATGCTGGTAATAATAATCAGGAAGTTAGCTCCATGAGCCGCATTAAGTTGGCCTGAGCGCTGTGCCAGTTTCTGGCCCTCCTGACTGATTATTATTCTATTAAAATTAATTCTTTCCCCTCACTCTATGCCTTATACCCATTAATAGGTCCGGATGACACTTTTAAACAACTATAAATCTTTATTTAAGAGTGAATCATTGATGGCCACTGCAGTTACATTAATTTGGAACTATCAAAGACTGTCGAAGCAAGTGATATATATGTCCATGAAAGAGATGACATCTTTCGTGTTAGGGATGAGTAATTTTTTGTACTTAAGATATTATTATTATTATTATTATTATTATCATCTCATTTTCGAGAGCATGTCAAATTGTAAATAAAAGGCAGAACAGAAAGGAAAATTCTATTTAGAGACATGGCCTTTCGACCAGGGCCGTTTCTAGCCATTAGGGGGCCCTAAGCAGTACACCCATTTGAGGCCCCACCCCTCCATCCACCAACTCACGCCTTACTACATCACCTCAGCACACACATACAAAAAAATGGCTGTGTTAATAAAAAACAATTATGAAACAATTTTAATGGAACATTTATGTCCAAAACAACAAATATGTACTTTCAGAAGACAAACAGAAAAAATACTCTTCATGAAATTCCTGAAAATTAGCTTATACATTATTTAGAATAAATGACACAGAAGTATGTATAAAAAAGAATGCAATTATCAACTACCAAACAATTACTAACTCTACGATACAATCGTGTAATAGCTAATAGTTATACAAAACAGTTTGTATCTTCAAAATTTTTGCCTCCTAGATTTTTTCTGGGCGAAATCTGGGCCCCCTAGTAGCAGCGGGGCCCCAAGCGGCCGCTTAGTCCGCTTATGCCAGGAAACGGCCCTGCTTTCGACCAATACTAGGATCTTCTTCAGGCGTCTATTTAAACTCTTAAAATTATATATTTTCTACGCAAATAGACATTAAATGTTTATCATTATCATATATATATCAAATATCTCCCATCCATCGGCTTTAAACTCACCTGTATATGACCCCATACATAACTCCATTTAGGTGTAGAATACCTTGAAAATTCAAATACATACTTTATCAATCAAAAGATTCGTGATTTTACAAATTGTTGCTCAGTTTGTCATTAAAACTTAACTAGTCAATGAGTGGACACTGATCATAACATTTCAGCCTTTCCAGTAATGGATATTTTTCGTTGTAAAGCGATAGATTTTGAGACAAATTATATAATTTACATAAATATGCAATCATTTTCGCATACGAACGCATAATAAAGGTTAGGCTGGTTAGGTTAGGTTAGGTTAGTAATGCCTAATGCCTGTCACACGGTCACAGGCATTACGCGAAATGTCTGAAACTTTTAGGCATCATGTGAAATGACTTCGGTCGGACAAACTTGCAATTACGTCAGGGCTGTACGCAGGATTTCTGCATTGTGGGGGGGGGTTCAGAAATCGAAAATTTCTTTATGATCGGGTTTCATTCGCTTAAGATAACAATGTAATTGTTTAATACTTGTGATCATATGGTGACACATATTTTAGTGAGTTAACGTTATTTTAATCATTATTGTAAAATAAAACGCAAATCTGGAAAATTGAATATTTTGACCAAATTCGGTGGGATCCTCCCCTTAACGAAGGCTTCGCCACTGATAAATACGCACAAAAAATATAAGTAGTGTAACAGAATACTAATTAATAAGCCTTATGCAAAATTAGAATAAAAATATATATAGGCTATCAGCCTATCACTCGTCCATTAGGCATATGCAAATACCAATAACTGAGGTTAAAAAGGCATCTTACCTGCCGAGGTTCTACATGGTCGTCCATTTTCTCTTTCTTCGTAAAATAATTAAATATGGTCTTTTCCATTTTCATCCTTTTATTCATGGTCACTTGTTTTTAATTAAAATTGCAAACGACAGAAAATTTAGGCCAAACTATCACAACAATAACTAAACCAGTGTTGCCAGGTGACTGAAACAGAAAATCACAATATTTTAGCATAAAAATTCAGGAAAATTACAGAAATTCAGGTGTGTGTATATATATATATGTGTGTGTGTGTGTGCAATGCAAATTCTATGTAATGTAAGGTCTAATGTAAATTTATTCTCAATGAGGGGGTTTTAACCGCCAAACCCACCCACCCTTGCGTACGGCCTTGAATTATGTCATCCTCATTCAAGGTTAAAGGTAAACTGACGTATCTATTATAATTAGCAACGGGAAGAGCTTTTATGATGTCTCATTCTTTAATCGACAGCGCGAACTTTCCTACTGTATGATTTCCCACTTTAAATTATATATATATATATATATATATATATATATATATATAGGGTGTGGCGTATGTCTGGAGACATAGGAATAAATTAACACCCTGTGTATATATAAACTATCCCTCACATGCCTCTTTTTAAACGTTTTCCCAAATCTGGAATTGTCGCTTCGAACATTCCCACTTTCGGACCATGGATGAGAATGACAAATAACACTGAGTGGGAAATAATCAGTTTGCCTCACTTCCTCGTATTTACTGCAGGATGTGCAGAGCAATATATATATATATATATATATATGAAAATTATTTCACGAAAGTAACACGTAAAAAATATTTATGATGAATAAAACCACGAAGGAAAGGCAACACAGAATGGTGCTCAAGCACTTTCGTCTAATGACATCCTCAGGAACACTGAAGTACATAAAGTTTTCCTTACAAATTTGTATGCTCCTCCCACAATCCTTTAATTTTTAATTTTTATTTTTATTTCTCCGTTTATTGTACTGTATATATATATATTTTTTTTTTCTGTAACCTATATATAGGCTGCAACTCTTTATGTACTTCAGTGTTCCTGAGGATGTCATTAGACAAAAGCGCTTGAGCACCATTCTGTGTTTCCTTTCCTTCGTGGTTTTATTCATATATACAGGGCGTCCCAAAAAATGTATACACACTTTAACAGCTGATAGCTCAATTGATGTTTCTTTCTTTCCAAGTTAAACCCATTAGAATTAATAATGGCAGTCAGACTAAGCTTTGAACAAAGGAAATTCATTCTAAAATGCTACTGGAAGTGTGAAAACGCAGTTGAAGTGCAAAGACAGTTTAGGAGGGAGTTTCAAACAGATCCACCAACGCGACTTTCCATCACTCGAATTAGAGATAAGTTTGAAGCCGATGGAACTGTTCAGAATGTCCACAAGAAGCGTTCCGGAAGACCACGGACATCGACAAGCCCCACAAAGCAAGAAAGAGTACTGGAAACGTATCACCAAAGTCCAAGAAAATCTGTGCGGCAAGCGAGTCGTGAGGTAGGAATTTCAGAATCGTCTGTCCAACGCATTTTGAAGCGCTGTCAATGGAAAAGTTACATTCCAAGATTAGTCCATGCTATTAATGAAGATGATCCGGACCGAAGAGTGGAGTATTGCGAGTGGTACTTGGCACGATGTGGATGTGGATTGGACGAAGGGGTTTCGTAGAATACCCTCCGCGTTCACCAGACCTCACACCACTAGACTTTTTTATGGGGATACTTAAAAGACAAAGTCTACGCTATAAAACCTGCAACAGTCGCTGAATTGAGAGCAGCCATTGAACGAGAATGCACACAAATACCAAACGAAATGTTTCGTGATGTTTGCGATTCCATTGCTTCGCGTTATCAGCAGTGCCTGGACCAGAACGGACGTCAGTTTGAAAACAGGCGTTGACAAAACAATTAAATAATGTCTGTAGATTTTATTACATTTTGAAAATGAAATGTATTTTAATAAACACTGCCTTTATAATTATTTAAAGTGTGTATACATTTTTTTGGGACGCCCTGTATATATATATATATATATATATATATATATATATATATATATATATATATCTATATCGTAAATACGCATAGATGAAGGTTTGAAGATGACTCGCATATCAAAGCATGGATTCGATTAAACTAATTCAGACGAAGTTGTAAAGTGGTAAAATTACTGTCATGTAAACCCGACGAAATTTAGAATTATCCACTTTATGGTGAGGACGAAACAAAAATAGTCCCGTGCGTTTATGTGGGCGAGATCACATTTTCCCCAAGTGCGATCATGTTGTGAAATCTAGGAAAGAGGGAGAAAAAAGGGGCTTCTACTTTAAGGATTGATTTACGTAAGAAAGGAGAAACATCAGCTAAGCGATACTGTTTAGGGATGAAGGCTGCGTGCGTTTATTCTCGCGAAATTCTTCAAGCACATTATCGAAGTGGTTCCATCCCTACCAAAACATATATACAGTATCTAGTGTTAGCATCGTGTCAAGGTTTATGCTTACGAGTAGGTTCTTAGGAAATTTTAGAAGCTGAATTTTCTTTGAGGTATGAGAGTATGAGTACCGCATATCACATGGAATAAAATTTTAGATGTTTTGAACTCGATTTATGTATCAGTCACTGACTCACTGTCGTTTTAATTTCTGATAGCTTCTCCTTTTCTTACGTTGGTTCGAACTTATTGTGGTACATTTCACTGAAATCTCATTAAGATATTACGAGAAGGGTTGGATAATGCGTATATATAATTCTTTGATTGAGTAACTTTGCCCTTTTAGTTTGACATTAATTACACGGTAATGAAAGTAAAAAAAGAAGGTCGATATTTTTTTTTATTTTGTAATAAAGTCATAAGAAATCAGACTTTGCTCATTTAGTTCAACTGTCTATCGTGAGCCTAAAATGTCCTTCCAACCTCTACGAGAAAGAAAGTTAAACTTTGATGACATCATAAAGCATAAGATTAACAGCCCAAAATAGAAAATTTCGTTTACTATATTTTATTAGTCGGGGTAGGTTGTAGAATTATGATTTTTGACGACTTTACGATAGGAATTATAGGTTCTTTTAGTCAGATCCACTTACTCATGACTTTCTCGCATCTTGAAGTTTGACTATGGTGACACTTGAACACAATTAAGAAATTTTAAACCTGGTTAACCGAATTATATCTTAGTACTAGTAATGATAGGCTGTTCATTATAAAGTGAATTTTACGCTCTTTGTTTTAGGCTATTAATTATTATTATTATTATTATACTGAAATACTGCGCTTGGTATTTTAGGGTGCTACTTTATACAAACTATTAAAGGAATACTTTCCCTCTTCGTTTGTAAAATGGAATGAATATGAAAGATGCATTCGCGTGATCCATTACCCGTTGTCGCTTTTATTAACAACAGCGGAACTCCAAATGCACAATATTCAGACTGACCGCCGAACCCGCGAATCCGAGCTCAACTTCTTCTTTCGTTCAGCCACATTATAAATAATCCTATTTTTCAATTTCCCTCTCCTCGAACACTTCCTCCCTCGTACGATCACGTTAAAATTAATTCTAAATATATAATCGGAGACAAAACAAAAATCTTTAAAATTTCCTTTAATTGCGACAATCAATATAATTTTAAAGAAAAAGTACAACAGTACATGTTCCAATCGAAGTTTCGAATATCAAAGTCGCGAATCAAAGTTGCAAGATGAAAGTGTTACAATTCCATGATCAACTCCTGCCGATGGAAAACAAAAAATAAAAGCTAATTATATTACAAATAAATAAATATAAAATCCAGTTTTTTACTAATGTGTTTTGTTTTTTATTTTCTGATGCTTTTGAATAGATTAGTTTTATGAGTTTTACGATATTGTTTGACATCATTGCATTGTGTAATATATATATATACAGGGTGATTCAAAAGTCAGGTTGCATAGGGCGTTTCTGTTTCTTTGCAGGTAAATGAGTTATGAGATGTTATCGAAGGAGGAGCGCATTGATGTGATATACCTAGCTGGCTGCACAAGTGCATTGCCGTTAACGGTGGCCATATCGAACATGTGATGTGACTATTCCCCTGTATCATTACATAATACAGTATTTCCCTATGTAACCTGACTTTTGAATCACCCTGTATATATATATATATAATGATGAATTTCACAATTAAACACGTGAAATTAATGAATGCTGCAAACCCACAAAGAAAAAGAAAAACGATTCCAAGGCCTTTCGTGTATTCAGAGCTACACCTCGTCATTCTGACGAGGTGTAGCTCTGAATACACGAAAGGCCTTGGAATCGTTTTCTTTTTCCTTGTGGGTTTTCAGCATATATATATATATATATATATATATATATATATATATATATATATATATATATAATATTTGTCATTTTTGCAAAAAACTGCGTTATAGATAACTTGTCCAATCAGGAACCATGTTTCATTTCTTCTAAAGACTGACCAATCAGAGGATGAAAAATATGTTTACACCGTAAATCCGGTACTATGTATAAATGTAGGATGATTATAATCCCTGCGCGGATCGCATTCAGTCGGGAAAAGAGTCAAGTTAAGAGGAAAGTGAAGTGTTTTGTAATGAATTAAAATATTTCGGTTATCCATAAATAAATAATAAACGATTAAAATAGTTGTAAATGTAATCGCGGATGCACAAAAAAAAACAACTCCTTGGATACAACAAAAAAAAAATATATATATATATATATATATTATATATATATATATATACAGGGTGTCCCGTAAGTCTGGACCCATAGGGAAAAATAATAAAATTACAAAATAGTCCAAAAATTTATTACATAATCTGTTCAAAGTGTCCGCCGTTGTGTCGCACACATAGTTGAAGACGCAATCTCCAATGCGACAGCACTTTCTGAATCACAGTCGCAGAAATTTCTTGACACGCCTCCACAATGCGTGCTTTAAGGTGGAAAATGTTCTGAAGTTTGACCTCGTACACTTTAGCTTTCAAGTGGCCCCACAAATAAAAATCATAATAAAAAATAATAAAAAAATAATAATAATAAAATAATAATAATAACATAATAAAAAAATATATTATAAATCCCTATGGGTCCAGACTTACGGGTGTAGAAATGGTTAATTAACTCGTCACCTGACTGGTCTAACCATATTTCCTGGTATAACCATAATTCCTGGCATGGTTAGAATTAAACATCGCGTGGTTGAATTAACCATTTTGGATTGGCTGTCAAAACATTTGGTTATCGTACTTTTTTAAAGGAGCCCATAAGTTTTCCACATTTTATAAATAAAGTACAAAATGGCGCCAATGCCAATTCTTTACAATTTCAACTCCTTATTTTTTGTATGGAACCTAAAATAAAATTCAATTCTCTCTGCTTAAAAATATTTGTATAATGATGGCATCTTGGATGAGCAAAAGTTTCAACTAATTCGTCAGTACAGTGTCCATACGCGTCATAAAATAATCCTTACCAGTGTCCATTTTGAATGTGGAGGTATATAGCGGGAGGGTCATCGAGATGTTGGGTACTCGTTTATCTCGTCCTCGCATCACTCATAAATTTCGATACCCCAAGAAGTGAATTGATGAGTTCAGAATTTCTCTTGTTCGTTGTTAGAGGGCTTTCCATGTGGTGATTCATTCGTGTTATACGCAGCATGAAGCTAGCCAGATTTTTTACAACCTGTCAAAAAAGCATTGGTGCTGGTTAAGTATGCGGTCTACCATCTGAGTTTTGACAGAATATTTTCGTTAAAACTAACGAAAATATCACGACTTAACCTAACCAATTATCAAGGGCGTACAGTTGATCTATTACACTGGGGAACAAATTTCAAATTTTTGTCTATTGAATTAGATTTGACAGTTACTTCTAGGTAATTTGGGTGCGCTGAGCACGAATTTTTACTCGGTTTTGCTCTATCAGGTCCTGATTTTGCTCAACACCCCTCCTCTTTCGTCGTATTCATAAAAAGGTTTTTTTCTCAATACTCGCTAAGTCTTTTTGCAGTTACACATTATGCAACTAGGTTTTTATCTAGGTATTTGTACCTATTGTTATGGTATTGTTGTATTATGTATATTTTTATATGTAACACCCTAAAAATATTTTTAATTTTGTCATTTTTAACCCATTTTAATATTAGTAAATTAAGCTAAAAATATCATAGAATTCTAAAATTTTCTCGAGCGTTCCTGTTCTCTGTAGAGTATTCTAGAGGGACAACTAAAATATATAAAAGCGACTCGTTTCCAGAGTTAATCAGTCAGTCAGTCAGTCAGTCAGTCAGTCAGTCAGTTGAGTTAGTTAATTAAGTTTGGGCATTAACATAATTTTGAATTGGCATATGATTTAGTGAGTAATTTTGTCATCGTGATTTAATATAGTTGATTTAATTAGACGTAATTTATATTGTACCTACTCATCCGTGTTTCTAGTTTAATTTCATAGATTGTAAGTACCTATTTCATAATAAGTACCTATTTAAACTAATTTTTGTGTTTATATTTCAGATTTTCTTAAATTTATATGAATTAAGGGCTTTAAATACCTTTACAAATTGGCAGAACAATCAAGCAATATGTCATCAAGCACTAGAAAGTTCAAATGCAAAAACAACCCTGATTCCTTCTGTTATATATGTGGAAATTTTACACTTCCACATCAACGAGCAAATATAACTGACTTCGTAAAAAGAGCTTACTTAGCTTATTTTGGCATAAAACTGGGGGACCAAGATAAATCGTGGGCTCCACATAAAGCCTGCACTATATGCATTGAAAGACTGCGACATTGGACGAAGGGTTCGGATTCAAAAATACCTTTTGGAGTTCCGATGGTAAGTTTATGATTTCATAAAACTACGTAATTTAATCACTAGTATACTGTAACTTACCTAAATGTAATTGTAACTTAGGTACATAAACAAAAATTTACAGAAAATGTTTATAAGAATCTCAAATATTGCATAAGGTTGAAACACAGAAATGTTAAATGTTTGGGTGATAACTTTTGATAAAATTCATAAAAACAAGTCTCTCGTCGCTTTTGTTAACGCTTTACAATTTTTTTTCCATATCAGGTGTGGCGAGAGCCTACTAACCACGAGACCGATTGCTACCTTTGCTTTGTCAAGACTTCGGGCTTCACTAAGAAAAATAAACATTGTATCGAGTACCCAAATTTCGACACCGCGATACGACCTGTGCTACATTCAAATGAGATCCCCATTCCAAAATTTAAGGGTCTGCCAACTCAAGAATTAGTTGAAGATGTTCCTGAAAATATTGTTATGCACTTTGAGGAGTCAGACACCGATTTTGACCCCAGCGTATTTGAAAGTCAAAACGATCCGCAAAAGTTTAACCAGGTCGAGTTGAATGATCTTGTAAGGGATCTAAATTTGCCAAAAAAGGCTGCGGAAATTTTAGCTTCAAGACTTAAAGAGAAAAACTTGTTTACTTCAAACACATACATTTCATTTTACAGAAAAAGAGAAGAAGAACTTGTTAAATATTTTAGAACAGAGGATAGTTTAGTATATTGCTGCGACATAGTTGGTTTGTTAAAGAAGATGGGGGTTGAGTCTTACGATGCAAATGATTGGCGCTTGTTTTTAGACAGTTCGAAAAGAAGTCTTAAGTGTGTGTTGTTGCATAATGGCAATCTATACGGCTCGATACCGATTGGGCACTCAACAAAATTAAAAGAAAAGTATGAACATATAGAAAAGGTTTTAAATCTTATCAAATATAGGGAGCACGAGTGGATCATATGTGTTGACTTAAAAATGGTTAATTTTCTGCTAGGACAACAAGGAGGGTATACTAAATATCCCTGCTTCCTTTGCTTATGGGACAGCAGAGCCAAGGAAGAACATTATTTCAAACAAATCTGGCCAGCACGAACATCACTTACTGTCGGAGAAAAAAAGTAATTAATCCACCTTTAGTGAGCAGAGATAAAATCATATTTCCTCCTCTGCATATAAAACTAGGCCTCATTAAACAATATGTAAAAGCTTTAGATACGAACGGCGAGTGTTTCAAATACATAACTTCAAAATTTCCAAGTTTAAGTTATGAAAAAATCAAGGCGGGAATTTTCGACGGTCCACAAATAAGAACAATGATTAAAGACAGCAATTTTCCTAATGTCATGAATGAACGCGAAAAAAATGGCTGGTTCTCATTCGTGGACTTGATAGAAAACTTTTTAGGCAATTATAGGGCAGATAACTACGAAGAAATCGTAAAAAAACTTTTAAGGGACTACAAAGAGTTAGGTTGCAATATGAGCATAAAAATGCATTTTTTGAATAGCCATCTTGACCAATTTCCAAGTAATTTAGGTGATGTAAGTGACGAACAAGGGGAGAGATTCCACCAAGATATCAAAATTATGGAGGAACGGTACCAAGGCCGCTGGGATTCCCACATGATGGCTGATTACTGCTGGTGCTTGAAAAGAGACCTGCCATCAACAAGCAAATACGCTAGAAAGTCTTACAAAAGAAAGTTTTTGCCACAGTGAAAGCTTCATATCTGTTTGTTTTTTATTTTAAGTCATTTCTATCGTTATAATGTAATTTTACTGTAGTTTGAACTGCTTGTATTCATGAAACTTGAAAAAAAAATTTAACACATGACTTAATTTTTTAGTCCTAATTTGAAAAATCTGGAAAATGGCACATAGGCTGTCGACAAGAATCAGGACATGATAGAGCCAAACCGAGTTGAAATTCGTATTCAGCGCACCCAAATTACCTAGAATCAAGTGTCAGATATCATTCAATAAAATACGTGTTGCCTAGTGTTATTAATTATAACATTGTTTGTTTTCTGGAATAGTATTTACTATTTACTAATAGATCAACTGTACGCCCTTGATAATTGGTTAGGTTAAGTCGTGATATTTTCGTTAGTTTTAACGAAAATATTCTGTCAAAACTCAGATGGTAGACCACCGCATATTTAACCAGCACCAAAGCATTTTATAACTTTTTATCACATCGCGGTTTATGTATCTATTACTGATTTAAAGAGAAAATTTAAATTAATTGCTGCATAAAGATGATTCAAGACTGTATAACGATAGGGATAATGCCTTACAATAAGTGTTCGCGATCACTCTAATAAAGCTACTGAAATTCATACCTCTCTTTCGATGGGGGTGAAATTTGTAGTCTGGCCTTTTACTGACCCTACGAGGAAAACCGAAACCGCTACGATGACAAAAATTCCGAAGAACGAGGAACGTATCCTGGAACAATTGATTATTAATAAATGGAAATCTCTCCTATTTTAAATTAGAATCATGGCCAATAGTAAAACCAATAAAAATCGCTCCAAATTATGCGTACGTTAAGAATTATTGGCTAATTTATTTCCAAAGTCAGATTTTGTCGCAGTAAAAGTAATTGGTGCTACTGTAGTATGCGGTCTACCTACGATTCGGCGGTCTACCTTTTAATTATAGTTTCTTATCTTGTTTACATCCCATTGTCAATCGCCCTTGACGATTGGTTAGGTTTAGTCATGATATTTTCGTTAGTTTTAACGAAACTATCATGACTAAACCTAACCAGTCGGAGGTAGACCGCATACTACAGTAGTACCAAGTAATTTATATTAAATACCGGTAGTTTTCGAAACAAAACTGAACATATTTGAAACTTTATCAAATGGTTTCAATCAGAAAACCAAATTAATACCTAAACACGTCGTTTTATTAGTCTTTAACTATATAAAAGGAAAAATTAGGACATATTAATTGTTGCCAACATATCTTAGCATCTAAACTATAAATAACTATCTTAGGACCTTTTCCAGTTTGTGTACCGTTTTTCATATAATTTATTTTTGAGAATATTTTTGTTAAAACTAACGAAAATATCACGACTTAACCTAACCAATTATCAAGAGCGTACAGTTGATCTATTAGTAAATAGTAAATACTATTCCAGAAACAAAAAATGTTATAATTAATAGATCAACTGTACGCCCTTGATAATTGGTTAGGTTAAGTCGTGATATTTTCGTTAGTTTTAACAAAAATATTCTCAAAAATAAATTATATGAAAAACGGTACACAAACTGGAAAAGGTCCCTATCTTATTTATATTTAGTACCTCTAATACCTATATTTTAATTCAATTCGGTATTATAATTATGTAGTAATTAATACATAATAATAATAATAATGATAATAATAACACTCTCAAAAGGACGTGAAAATATATCCTACTTAAGGTTTGTTTCAGTCTGCTGACGTTAATATAATAATGATTCTGCATCTTCCACCTTCCTGTCGCAAACTGTTAATGTCTGCTTGGTGAAGAGTGGTGCTCATTATATTTATATAGTATTGCTTACTACGCAGAAGGCGCTGAAATCTGCATGCCCACGCGAGTTGATCCGCGGTCGAATGGGTTCAGTAAATTTGTTTCATTTACCTCTGCATAGACGCGATGTTCCAAGGGATTTTTGAAAACTGTTCGTGCTCAGGCTCGAGCGCCCTCTGGTTTTCTGATCGGTTAACAATTTTGTATAAGAGACAATACGTTTTATTTCATGGACCGATGAACCAATTCTGGGGTCAAACACTGTATCACAATAGTCTTTCTATAATTACAAAGACTTTTATTTTGAAGAAACAAAGACCGAATGAAATAGTTCTCCATCTTTTCAATATTATTTTATTGTGTTTATTGTTTTATTTTATTAATTATGAAGTTAAAATACATGAAAACTGAGATGCGTTTTCTATAATATGTAAAATGGGGTCACGTTTGGAGTTTTTTTTTTAAATGCTGTACAGCCCTTGAGACCCTTTTAATTATTATTATTATTATTATTATTATTATTATCGTAGTGTAATATCAGCATTGCTATATAATGGCTTAAATGACACTTTACTATCGTATGACAATTTCAGAGATATCGTTAAATTACGCGATGGTGGGGAAGTTTGTCTCGATTGGCTTAACCCCCCTAAGGAAGAAATGAAGCCCTCATTGAAGAGGATATGGCCCCGATAGTAGTCCTCCTGCCGGGGTTGACAGGACACTCTCAAAGCGAATATATCAAAAGTTTCGTTGTCTCTGCCAACATGGTCGGGGCTCGATGTGTCGTCTTCAATAATAGAGGTCAGGGAGGAATTGCGCTCAAGGTAAGACCCATGACTAGTTAAGTGAAGTTATTTATAGCCAGTCAGCTTACTATTAACCCTTTAAGCCCTGAAGTTTTTGTAGGGTTAAGTTATGAATGCATGTATTTGAAACGTTAGCAATTTGTACCAGTCGTCCTTAAAGGGTTAAGTCGAGGTCAAGGTCATCAGATTAGGTCTATTTCCTAGTCTATAATTTAACTTAAAGCAGAATGCCTCGTCAGAAAAAACGGGTCCTCCTCATTCTTCGTTCTCTCCGCAGACTGCCCGAACGTACTGCGCGGCGAACAGCGATGACTTCGAGGAAGTTCTGGAGCATATTAAGAGCAAGTATCCAAACGCGAAAATCGTTGCAACTGGAATATCTCTTGGAGGGTGAGGAATTTAACGATTATAAGCAAATGCGATTTTATTTATTTCTTATTTAGGTGTTGTTCTCTTTTTCTGTTGTAAGATATAATCTAGGCTATATGGAATCACAGAGCGGATGAAGAACAAATAAGCAATATATTTTTAGAAAAAATAGAAGCAGTATTTTTTCTAAATTGTGTGAATGTTACATTTTATTTACGCCCCAAACTCCTCTTCGTCAGGATGATTCTGGGAAATTTCTTGGTGACACGAGGGGAAAAGGCTTCAAATTACTTGGAAGTGGCAATGGCTCTTTCTATTCCATGGAACATTTTCGTTGGCACAGAAAGTTTAGAGAAACCCTTCTGGAACCTTCTCCTTAATCGTCATCTCGCCCAGTGCCTTTGCGATTCAGTACGACATATGAAGGACGCCTTGGAAGGAAACCACCCGTGGGATTTAGATCTAGTTATGCAGGTCATTAAATTTTAATACTCATTTGTTTATACATCGAGAACTATACATTCTTCCGTAGCACTTAAGAAGAAGAAAAACATTCTTATAATCGAAGTTTTGACAGTGAGAGAAAAGTACAGTATATTTTGAGGTTATGGACATGTAATTTAGTCTGTAAAATTCCTCGGCCTATAAGGTTTGAAAATGAATATATACAGGTAAAATTTTCCATTTCACAGTTTCTGTATGCAAAATCATTACATTATCTCCTTTAAATTATTTTTAAATCATAGTTCTAGCTAAAGCATACTGCCACTAATAATTATAGCATAAGTACCTTTAGAAGTACTCGTAATTTAGTTAAAATTTTAGATAATTTAAAGTAGGGTAACCTTAAATGCCCAATGTTAAAAGTTTGAGTACTAAATTTCTGTTAATATCAATTGGTCAATGTTGTGGCCAAGTCCTAACACCACTTCCCGTTAGATCAGCGAGGTTAAGCTACTTCCGGTCTAGTTAATAATTGGATGGTCCACTGTCCTCTGTGCCCAGATGATATAGCGACCAGTTGTTCAGATTCCAAGTTAGGCCGTAGGTCTGTAGAACATATGATCCGCCCAGCTCTTAGTATACGAAGGACAAATCAAGACAACAAGAAGAACAACTGTAACTATTAAATACTACTAAACGTATTGTCAGTATCTTATTTCCATACTTGAGCCAAAAATTAAAATTTTCTAGAGCAAAACAATTCGCGAATTCGACAGTCGTTTCACAGCCATCCAGTTCGGATTCAGAGACGTAGAAGACTATTACAGAACCGCTTGTTTACATGACAAACTGCACAAAATTCGCGTTCCCCTCATTTGTCTGTCCGCGGCTGATGACCCATTTCAACCCATTCAAGGTAAGAAAAACTGATTTCTATTCACACAATTAAATTAATCGATACATTTTACTCATGTATTCACGTATTAATCATAGCTACCCATGAAGAGATAGTGTCTTTTAATTAATCTGAAAGTCCAGTAAAGGTTAAAGGAGGCCAAATTGGGTAAAAAAATAAATATCAAGAGTCCAGTGAACGAGTGGAGTGTATGCTCCATGTCAGAATTATTGTAGCTGTAAACGTTGTGATATTGTAATATATATATATATATATATATATATATATGCTGCAAACCCACAAGGAAAAAGAAAAACGATTCCAAGGCCTTTCGTGTATCCAAAGCTACACCTCGTCATTCCCTGACGAGGTGTAGCTTTGAATACACGAAAGGCCTTGGAATCGTTTTTCTTTTTCCTTGTGGGTTTGCAGCATTCATTCATTTCACGTGTTTTAGTGTGAAATTCATCCCATATATATATATATGATGAATTTCACAAATTAAACACGTGAAATGAATGAATGATGCAAACCCGTGGAATCATTTTTCTTTTTTCTTTTCCTTGTACGTTTGCATCATCATCATATATATATATATATATTATATATATATATATATATATATATATATATATATATATATATATTATTTCACGAAAGTAACACTGAATAATATTTATGATGAAAATAACCACGAAGGAAAATTAAAACATGAAAAAGTAGTACTAAAACGCTTTCGTTTAATGACATCATATATACGTATATATTTCATATAGAATAACAAAAAATACATGATTGGATGCGGAGAATATTGGAGGAGGAGCATACAATCCACGTGAGAAAACTACCAGAGCTTTAGTGCTTTGCCCCTCTTATCTAAATCTGATCTGAAAGAATTCAAAATAACAGGATCGAGCGAAAAAAGGCCTTGACTAAGGTTGAAATTGAAGTGAATAATGGCAGACTCAAGAATGTTTTTATTAACAATATTGCTTGAGTGAAACAAAATTGAACAATTATTCCAATCAATACAGTGAGACAACTCTGACAAATGGACCAAAAGGGAGTTCGACGACTGTCCCGTCCTAACAGAATATTGATGTTGTTTTACACGCGAGTTCAAATCTTTTCCCGTCTATCCAGTGCGAAAGAAGTCACGTTGTTTACGACCAATTTTATAAATAATGTCTGAATTATTGGTAAAATTATTCTTTATTATGACATTTTTTATAATATTGTCATATGAAAATACTACATTAATGTTGAAAAATGTAAGTACATTAACAATGCCTAAAAAGCCGAAAAAAAGGGAGTACGAAAATATTTTTCAACAAAATGTGAGGGTTTATCATTCAAACGATAGAAGGTTCGTTTTGCCTTGTTAAGGCAATATTCCCAAAAAGTAGGTGAGTAACACAAATCGCTTCCAATATTGTTGATTTTTTTTCTAACTTAGTATCCATGTATTTGGGGCTGGCGATCCTAAGAGCACGGAAAAACATAGAAGAGAATATAGCTTTCTTGATTGGGGGTGTCATGTATGGAGTAAAGCAACATTATTAATAGAAACTTACAAAAACTTACAAAAAATTTCACAGAGCTGTGCCTAGCGGCGCTAATTAGCGACGCTAGTTAATTATTAGCGCATCCATTAGCGGCGCTATTTTTCAAAAGAGTTAGCGGAACAGATAGCGCCGCTACATTTTTGGGCAATGTTAGGCGCTAACCGCTAAGCGCTAATATAAATTAAAATGAATAGAGTCTTAGAATGGTATTCTCTATATTACGTTGCGTTTCGTGCATAATGCTGAACGCAGAATGTATAATAATAAACAGTTTCCTGAACTGAGTATGTAAACGAGAACAATGTCTTTCCAATAAATAAGTTTAATTATAAATATCAAATTACACAATTTTCTTGAATACCCAATAGTCATTTAAAAGATATAATTTTGTTCCCATTTGACACTAAAAGATAACAACAAATAGCATTTGATGCTATCCCACGCTTCCCTCTCAAACAAAATACTCAACACAAACATGCACAATAACACTAAAAGATGGCTGAGCAACTATCTTTCAGGAAGATACTCACATGTCACATTTAATGGCAAGTCATCCAAAAACAAGCTTTTTCCGAACGGGGTCCCTCAAGGCTCTGTTCTCTCACCAACACTCTTCAACTTATACATGCATGACATTCCAACACCCATAGATAACAAGCTTACCTTATCATCATTTGCAGATGACATCACTCTAACATCCACCCACAACAACATCGACACCGCTACAAATAACCTACAAACATACATAAACAGTATACAAGACTGGCTCACACACAATAGACTCAAAGTAGCGCCCACAAAATCAACCATCACCTTGCTTACAAGCAATACAAAAGAACACCAGATAACTCCACAGCTTACACTAAACAACACCAACATTCCACACACTCATAGGACCAAAGTACTTGGAGTCACATACAACACATCATTATCTTTTGCAAACCACATTCAGGACATTAAAAACAAATGTACGTCAAGACTTAACACGCTTAGGGTACTAACAGGCACAAACTTTGGACACCAGCAGGAAACAACATCACTCATATACAAACAATATATTCGCTCAGTTATGGACTATGCTAGCCCATGCTGGGCACCCATTATCTCAAACACACACATAAACACCTTACAGACAATACAAAACAACGCACTTCGTATCATTACAGGATGCACTCAAACAACACCAATAGAACACCTGCACACAGAAACAAAAATATGAAAGTTAGAGAACATTTAGACATGATGGGAACACAATTCATGGCAGCAGCGACAACTAACCCACAACACCCTTGCCACTACATGTACAATCATGCACCGACACCTCGCACCATTAAGGTAGCACCAGAGAGACATTATAACCAAATACTCCATTCCATACCACGCCCCACAGACATCACACAGTACAGAAAACACACACACACACACCTAAATAGCCCACAAAGCACTGACACGACTCGGTCTGAATGCGGTCCTAGGTGCGAAGCCGCCACCCATTAACAGGTAAGAGATCAGCCTGAGCAGATCGGATCGAGTTAACTTAGCACGATTCCGATGTGGACATCACCCCAACTTACGGACATATAAACACAGACTAGACAACTCCACAGACGACACCTGCCACCTGTGCCAGGACACACCACAAACAATTGAACACATGACAGACTGTACCGCTCTAGCACAACAACGAACACGACACAACATCACTAGTGCGCTGAACCTCTGGTCCACTCCGGAAAGGGCGATCGGTTACCTGCCTTCCGCCGGCTTGCTCGATCAGGGTTGGCTGATCGGCTAAACAACAACAACAATAACAACAAATAGCGAACACATATAAATATATACAAATGCATTATTATTATTAAAAAATAGTACTTAGCTATACATTTCATAAAAATTAGCGCCAAAATTAGCGTTAGCGTTAACACCGCTAATTTTAAAAAGTTAGCGTTAGCGGCGCTAGAATTTATTTACATTAGCGTTAGCGTTAGCGGCGCTATATTTATCAGTTAGCGCGCACAGCTCTGCAATTTCAACCTTAGCCAAGACCTTTTTTCGCTCGATCCTGTTATTTTGAATTCTTTCAGATCAGATTTAGATAAGACGGGCAAGGAGCTAAAGCTCTCGTAGCTTTCCCACGTGGGATGTATGCTCCCCCCTCCAATATTCTCTGCTCCAATCATATCATTTTTTGTTATTCTCTATGAACTGTATGCATGACATGTCTCGATCTTGTTATTAATTTCAGTATTCCTGAGGATGTCATTAGACAAAAGCGCTTCAGCGCTATTTCGTGTTTTGATTTTTCTTCGTGGTTATTTTCATATGTTGGTTGGTCGGTTTGCTCATTGTATCAGTTGCTCGGAGACACTATATATATATATATATATATATATATTATATATATATATATGTGTGTGTGTGTGTGTAAGTGAACACCATTGGTATCTAATTTATTTTGGGACCCAACAGGGATACCTATTGATTCTGCCAAGCAATCTAGTCACGTTGCCATAGTAATCACGTCCCGCGGGGGTCACATAGGATTCATGGAGGGCATCCTTCCTTCGAGTAGCTACTACAGCGATCGTTTGTATACCCAGCTCCTTCATGGCATTTTCAAAGATCCAGACACTATGACCAAAGTAAAAGAAGAATGTAATAACTATGTCCATCTTGAAAAACAACCAAATGGATGTTCTTAACCGACCTTTTACATTAGTTATGTTTACTTAACACGAATCAGCGTCTTAGTTTATTTTATATGTAATTCAGCAGTTTCCGATCTTTTTCATTGCGATCAATTTTGTTTCCAAAGGCCTCTATATTAATTTATGACGAGAGAATTTTTTAATCATTCACAGATACATTTCAAACGTTTGTCGTATTGTTATTGTTGTTATAATGTATAATTACAGCCTAGAATGATTTCCATTTTCATCATTTTGTGTACACCCTCATCAAGCTTCATCATGGTGGGTATTAACGTTTCATTTTTAAGGGATTATATAATGGTAACAATAAACACACACAAAAGTTCACTTATGATACGAAGACATTGTTATTAATATTTTTTAAATGTTTTTTAAAATTTTAGAAGCCTGAAATAACTGTAAACGCACACCTAGATTTAAATAAAGGTTGGACATACACGGCCATGCAATAAGCCATAAGGGAATTTGGATATTTTTAGATATTTCTGCATCAAACTGTAAAATCCATTTCAATAATGAAATCTTATGACAATTTTTCATAAATCTCAATAAGGTACACATAAAGACTGTCACAAGCAATTTCGCTTTTGTCCATCAATTCACCACAACTCAAAAAGAAGAAAAAAATAATGATGAAGTTAATAGGGTCTACTTCGAGGCCTAACTAACGTTTCTGAAGAAATTCCAGTCTCGTATCAAATGAATGAATAAGATAAAATTTAAATTCTTACCACATCATTAACCATTCATTTTATGCTTCATGACATTCTCAAAGATTTTTTTTTTATATACGCAGATCAACGGAGTAATGTCTGAAAATGTGTTCTCAAAGAACGAATGATAACCTAATCAGTTTTAAGGTCATCTTAATAAAAGTCCAAGATCACTGAAACCTCCACTCACTTAAGCTCAATTTTGCTTAAAGAATAAAGAAAAAGTTGTACAAGAGAATTAAAGTCTTCAGTCTAGATTTTACTTGTTAATGAAGTTATTATATTTATACATATACACACAGTATATAATATATGAAGTAGTGTTTATTGACTTTATTCAGATTAAATGTAACGTTTTCGAGGATAAATTTTTAACCAATTTGTATTTGTAAATAAAGAAATAGATAATTGTTTATGGATTTATCTACTGTAAGCTGTAACTAAATTAGATTAAATACACTATTTGAATTAACTCTAACTGAATAAGGTTGATACTTTAATTTAAGTATGAAAGACAATACACCTGTATATTTATTTGCCTTACATTACAATCATTTAAAATATGATTAGAAATATGTCCGTTGTGAAATTAATATGTTTGTCACGTGACGTTGTTTTCAGTTTAAAAATATAGGCAAGTATTCTTAAACATATATATATAATATATATATATATATATATAATATATATATATGCCATTATTTAATACTATGATGAGTTCAGTTAAATTTTGTAATATATCTCACCTTGGCCCATTCCATAAGCCTAATCTATAGTACAATCTCGTAAGAAAATTATGAATACAATATAAATAGGTCTATATTCTCTTTAAAAAAAAAAAAAAAAAAAGAGTCTGCATTCATTACGAATGTCAACATTTCGAGACAAGTGAAATCACGCTTTTCAAAAGTCAGCGAATGCAAAACTATTGAGAAGAAAAGTTGTGTCACTGTCGAAACGTTCAGGCTTTAACTAAAAGTGATTTATTTTAATGAATTTTCTTTCTATAACCGTGTAAACTCAGTGACTACACCAAATGTATGTATGTGTGTGTGTATATATATATATATATATAGTTATAGCGACTTATAGGTTCATGACTACAAAAGGAGTTTACGAACAAAGTAGTTTTGCAGTTCAAGTTATTTTTTTACAAATAGATGCAAACTATATTATATATTAAGGGATGAAATGGGTATAGCTATTTTACCGGGTAATCGGGTTAGGGTACCCGAAGTGTAAAATTCGATCGGGTCTCGCAACATTATCATTAAAATTAACTTTAAATTAAAACAACAGCCATTTTTGGAACATAATACTTTATTCTACTAAGCACACACAAAAACTTAAGCATAATACTGAATGTTACACGCTACAAATTGCAAATACAGGTAATTTTTCACAATTTTACGCCATTTGTTTTATTAATAAAAAAAAATCATAAACAAGAAATCGATGTGTAGTATGTGGAATATTTTCACGACTGCTTTGAGTCGCGAAGAAAGACCCGTGTACGTAGGTTTTTACTACCCGATCGGGTCGGGTATGCTCGGGTAATACATTACCCGATCTGGTCGGGTACCCGTTTCATCCCTAATATATATTATATATATATATATATATATATATATATATGAAAAATAGTTTAGTATTATTACATTTTTTACAAACCAAAGTTTATAAACAGCGGTGGTTCACATAAAAATATATAGGCACTACGCACACGCATTCAGCTATAATATATTTAAAATTAGTAGGTCTAACTATATATGAAACTGTTACATAGGCCTAGGGTTTATAAGATTGTGTGTGTATATATATATATATATATACACTGTTATTTCGAAGTATACAGATTATGTATGTTTATTTGTATAATAATAAAATTAAAGCTTATACAGTAATGTATTAGACAAAGTTGCTATAGTATTTTTGTTGTCATATATATATTATATATATATATACAGTATATGAAAGGAAACACAGTGGTGCTCAAGCGCTTGAGCACCACTCTGTTTCCTTTCCTTCGTGGTTTTATTCATCATATATATATATATATATATATATATATATATATATATATATATATATATGATGAATAAAACCACGAAGGGAAAAGAAACACAAAGGGGTGCTCAAGCGCTTTCGTCTAATGACATCCTCAGGAACACTGGAGTGAAAGGAAAGATCAAGGCAATATATAGGTTACAAAAATAAACATACATACATACATATATATATATATATATATATATATATATAGTAAGCATAGAAAAAATTGCGGGAGAAGCAAACACATTTGTATGGGAAATTGACACTTTTAGCACTTTGGCCGACATTCAATATAAATTCAAATGGCTTGTTTATGGAACAGGTCACAAAAGAATAAAGAAATAAAAATAATAATAAATATAAATATAATGTATGTGTGTATATGTATATGTATGTATATATGTGTATATATATATATATATATATATATATATATATATGTATATATGTGTATGTACCTTACCTTACCTTACAACCTTACAAAGGTTCCGCGCGATGATTTCTCATTTCGCGAAGGTCAAGCTTGTATGTGTGTATATATATATATTGTGTGTGTGTGTTTGTATATATGTATGTATATGTATATATATTTGGTTATGCGGGTATACATGTGTAGTTGGATTATTTGTAATTTTTTCAATTTATATTTATTTTTATTCTTTATTCTTTTGCGACCTACCGTTTTTTCAGACAATAATTATAAAAACAAACCTTTGGTAATTTTTTCCCTTATGCATATATATATATATATATATATATATATATATATATATATATATATATATATTATATAATATATATATATATTCTGTATATATTGCGTTTATATTTCGTATATATACCTTATATATGTTGTATATATTTTTATGGTTCTTTATATATCATCTAGACATCATTTTGTTTTCCAATTTATATTTACTTGTACTTTTTTATTCGTTTGTGATCATAGTATGCATGATTCAGACAATAACTAAAAAACCTTTGGTAATTTTTCCCTTATACTGTAAATTGGTGTGCCTCTCTTAAAATTTATTTTTCAATTTATTATTATTATTTTTTATTATTTTTTAATTATTTTTTTTTTTGGGGGGTTTATTTCTTTATTTCTTTGTGACATATATATCAATTTGACATCATCTATTTAATTGATTGTAAACTTCCCTTTTGAGCTTGAATTTGTAGACTCCACTTACAATTTTTGGTTTTTTATCTGTTGGTTTATTTCTTTATGGTTATTTAGGCTGACATATATATCACTAAGGCATTATTTTGTAATTTTTTTTCCCTATTTATATTTATATTTATTTTTATTTCTTTAGTCTTTTGTGACCTGTTCCATAAACAAGCCATTTGAATTTATATTTTCCCATACAAATGTGTTTGCTCCTCCCACAATTTTTCTTTACTTACTATATACAGTATATGTATATATATATATATATATATATATATATATATATATATATATATATTTGTGGTTTTTTATATTTCTTTATGGTTATTTAGGCTGACATATATATCACTAAGGCACTATTTTGTAATTAATTTTTTTTTTTTATTTTTTCTCAATTTATATTTATTTTATTATTTTTTTTATTTCTTTATTCTTTTGTGACCTGTTCCATAAACAAGCCATTTGAATTTATATTGAATGTCGGCCAAAGTGCTAAAAGTGTCAATTTCCCATACAAATGTGTTTGCTCCTCCCACAATTTTTTCTATGCTTACTATATATATGTATATATATATATATATATTATATATATATATATATATATATATATATATATTATATATATATATATTTATTTTTGTAACCTATATATTGCCTTGATCTGTCCTTTCACTCCAGTGTTCCTGAGGATGTCATTAGACGAAAGCGCTTGAGCACCCCTTTGTGTTTCTTTTCCCTTCGTGGTTTTATTCATCATAAATATTTTTCACGTGTCACTTTCGTGAAATAATTTTTCATATATATATATATATATATATATATATTTATAAATATGAAAGAGTGAATCACCACCAAGTTTGGAGTCGAAATAACTAACTCCTATTAATATTGCACAAAGACATAAAAATGTCGAGTGTTTTTTTCCGTTTCCTGTCGTTCCATGAAGGACTATTGACAAGAAGGTTTTATCTAATTCTAATAGATTACTTATGTAAATAAACAAGAAGAGGAGAGAATAATCAGGGTCTCTACATTATCATAGCATGTCGGTAAAAGTTGTAAGACTTTATACATATATATTATGTTGATGGTATTATATTAATTATTATCATTATCTTTTATCTCTGCAAGTACTGCTCTTTCCATTGTATTAGCAATGGCATTCATATATTTAGTTTCGATGTAAATCCTTATAGGGTTATTCGGTAAAAAGGTAGAAGAGTCGATATCACGCTAAAGCTCCAAAGGTTATAGTTTAAATTTGTATGTGAAAACTAAATTGGAGTTTACAAACTCTTTCACGAGTAAATGTAGTTCACCAACTCATCTAATCTCTCTCTCTCTCTCTCTCTCTCTCTCTCTCTCTCTCTCTCTCTGTTAGCCAAATGCAAATCTTTGTCACTCACTTAAATATGGATTAATACCATAATTTAATATATTTGGTCATAAATTATTTATTTAAATAGTTTATGAGTATAAATTATTAAAGTAATAAAAATATTTAATATAATTAGTGATTATTTAAATACTATTTCGTTAACTTTGTACACGAACCATCTTCTCCAAGCTTGGAACTTCACAAATTTTACGTACTCTTGATTCTCTTCAAATGGAAGTACTACAGTACATATAACCAGTGCTGTGCCCACTAACGCTAACTACCATAAAATTAAGCGCCGCTAACGCTAATTTTGTCGCTAATTTTTTCTGAAATCACCCCAATTTATATATGTTCTGCCTTCCGTCCGTAACAGGCAACAACATGTTTTGCTATAAGCAGAACAGTGGATATACAGAGTCTGTCCAACAAATTACAACTTAAAACCACTACATGCTGATGTCATGATCAACTTGCAGTTAGTGCTGCCTCAGTCTTCTATAATGGAGATTGCAGTCGGCGAACCAAATTTTACGGTAGTACAAGTGGTTTGGAAAAATTAGCGATTGAGTTTCTTTAAAAACTTAGCGCCACTACCTGTTTCGCTAACAATTTTGAAAATTAGCGTCGCTAATCCCAGCACTGCACACAACGCTGACGTTCTGAAAGGTATTACACGAGATAGTAGTATACATATATAAATTATTATATATATATATATATATATATATATATATATATGGGCTACGTCGTGGCCAATGTCGTAACACCGCTTCCCAGAAATCAGCTAAGTTAAGCGACATTGGGTCTGGGTTAGGCTGACCATATTTCCTTGAGACAAAAACGGGACATTGGGATGGCAAAAAAGGGACGGGGGTTATGTAATATTCTGTATTCATGAAAAAGTAAGTACATAAACCGGGACAAAATTGACATTTTTATTAAAACGACGGGACGGCCAGGAAATATTAAAAAAACGGTACTGTCCCGTTCAAAACGGTACGTATGGTCAGCCTAGTCTGGGTAGTAGTTGGATGGGAGACCGTCCTCCGCGCCCAGTTTATGTAGCGATCCGTGGTTCAAATCCCACGTGAAGCTGTAGGTCCCCTCCGTCATATGACCTTAGATGTTGCGAAGGAGGTTAAACAACCCCAATTAAATATATAAATAAATATATATATATATACACATATACACATATACACATAACCAAAGGTTATACTTATTTTAAATTACTTTAGATGACTTCAGACGATGGTTCACTATCGACCTGCAATCAACCCATCTGCAGCATTCCTCCTCATATGGGGCATCTATTTGATGGATGACAGCGCTGTCTACTCTCATTCTGCCTTCGTAGTCAGCTATGTTGTGACCTTCAAGGTCAAGGTCACAGTAGGGGTTAGAGACAGTGTTTTTCATGCTTGCTCCATAACGTTTTAATAAATGAAAGTATTAGGAGGATATTTTACACAAATGTTACCACCGGATGATTTGTAATCGCCCATCCGTTGAGTTATATATATATATATATATGTGTGTGTGTGTGTGTGTGTGTGTGTGTGTGTGTCCCAAAAAGAATGGGAGAGAGTGACTGCTTTTTTGTGTCCTTGAAATATGAAAAGTATAGAGTAGGATAGGGTAGGGAGTAAACAAACAAAGGAATGGCAAGAGAATTTGCTTTACTACTTTGTGTGACCTCATTTTTCATTCAAAACTGAAACATTACTCCGAGGCATGGATTCAATGCGACACTCGCACACATTTGTGATTTTAAGTCAGAATCTCTGAAGAAGCGCTCAAAAAGGTGTACCCCACAAATTTATCTTTCGTTCAAAAATCCGATTCTCGAGGACAACCCATAAATTCTCTTCACGATTTAAATCAAAGGAATTTCGTGGCCAGTCAATGAGTTCAGTGTCATTATCTTGAAAAATCTTTCTTACAACTTTGGATGCGTGACAAGGGTTCAAATCTAGTCCGAAGATCCAATTTTCATTTTCAAACCACTCAAAAGCGGAATATATTTTCGTCACCACTAGAATACATTTGACACTATTCCTCATTCCTTCTACAAAGTAAAAGTCCCCATTTTATGAAAAACAAGACCACACCATAACCTTCAGTGGGCGCTTTATAGTGGACGCCTAATGAACCGGTGTCTTCTTGCGGGCCCTGATGTTCAAAAAATGTAGACATGACCCATAAAGGAGAGTCGACAAATGTGAATGAAGTTGTCTTCAATCGTAAACAAAAGCACGGTTTACCTCTCATTTATGTTATTATTATTTTTAAATTAATATGGGTATTATGTGGCGCATTTTGAGTGTAATTTCAGTAGAAATTAAAACTTTCCTCAGTATGAGTGATGATAATTTTGAGAAAAATATTACTAAAAACTTTGGAGCAATTCAGATCATCCAACAAGGTCATTACATTAAATATGTGTTCATTTTTTGTGTTTTGACTTTTTTCAGTGTTCATCACTATAAAACTTTTTTATTCAGTTGAGGTTCAACTGTTCCTTTGCTTATGTAATGGTTAATAATTGTAGCAACTGTTGTTTTAAGTATATTTGAGTCGCTATATCTCCAACTGATTTCCCTCTAGGATTATTCCAAACAATTACTTTTGAAATTCTGAAATTGTCTCTCTGCGTCATAATGAAAAAAAGCAAGAGAACTGTTGTAGTAGTGTGGGTGCAAAGTGGACGAGTGCAAGAATGGTGCAATGATATAATGATCAATGTTGCAAGATGTTGCAAAGGGGTTATGCAACAAGGGGTGGGGGATTATGCACCAAGGGGAGGGGTTATGCAATGAAGGGGGAGGGGGTTTACGCAACAACTCAATGCTGCCAAGGGGGAGAGGGGAGGGAGATTCGGGGGGAGAAGAGAGGATGACCTCCCCCAAAGGGGTAGCCTTAACCTAAGAAGGAAGGAGAGAGAGTTCTTTATTCCACCGGAGTCCGCAGCATTATGAGCGTCCAGGGGCCAAGCAGGGTGTTATATAGAGGATCGTGAGTTGCCAGATATCACTTATTTATATATGGAGGGGGTTACCAGATACCACCATTTATTTAATTGTTCAGGTATAACTTATTAGGGTGAGTTGCTAGATACCACCATTTATTTTAATTTTTATTATATGAGGATAGTTGGCAGATACACCATTTATCTTAATTCACACGAGTTGCCAAGTAATGTTTTTATTTATTAAAAGCAAGAGCGACTTTCTCCTTAAAGTTATTCAGCAAGAGAACTAATTATTAAAACGAAACCCAATATTAACAATAAATAGGCTGACCATATTTCCTTGAGACAAAAACGGGACATTGGGATGGCAAAAAAGGGACGGGGGTTATGTAATATTCTGTATTCATGAAAAAGTAAGTACATAAACATATTGAGCTTACAATTATTCTTCAGTGACAGAACCCATACAAAAACCCATACAAAACGGTACTGTCCCGTTCAAAACGGTACGTATGGTCAGCCTAACAATAAAAGAAATACATTTAAACTGAAATAAATAAAACACCATTACATCATTCTGTTTATTTAGACGATTTATTGGAAATATATAGAAGATAAATAAATATACACTCCTATACATACGATGGAATATGTATATAATCAAAAAAAAAAAATAATAATAATGTAAGAAATACGAAACGTATAATCATCAAAATAATAGTTCAGGCGAAATATACACACACAATTGTATTAAATAATGACCGACTTTCTCCTTAAAGTTGTTCAGCAAAAGAAGTAATTTATTTAAACTTATTGCATCAGAAAAATAACAATACACACCTTATATATTTATATATATATATATATATATATAAAGAAAAACAATTTATTTTAACTAACTTCACCTAAAGTGTTTATTTACTTCCATTCCTTTCTTTGAAAACATCTCTGGAAAAAAAAACGTATAAATCCGGAGCAGGTGAGCCCTCGAGCTGACCGCAAAGGACTATTTGGCCTAAATTCAACCATACAGCTTTAGAAAACCTCTCTTCACTCCTATTATTGTCTGCATCATTGTTATTATCATAATGAAGTTAAAACAGCTTAAATATGTTCATAAGCATCACGTGATTGTTTTCCAATAGACTAAATTAGCCTTTGATTAAGTAATAAATTTCTTTATCATATTCCCAATGCAACAATATATATATATATATATATATATATATATATATATACACACACACACAGAGAATCGAAAAACTGAAGACGGCACACACACACACACACACACACAGAAAGAAAGTTTTGTTTATTCTATATGGATATAATATTCATAGCATTAATTTTCAAAACAATGTCATCGCCCGGACTCGATCTCTCAACCAGCACCCCAGCGTCTTAACCACTAGGATACCTAGGGCGACCATTTATCTACCAACCCAAGCAGACATTCATTTTCATGAGCTAAACGCAATTTAATCACACTCCTACGCGAGAATTGGCAAGTAGAAAGTCAAACCGAATACATTAATCAAAGTTGAGGATCGAATAGTATGACCGCAAACATATATTTTGCAAATATTTGAAACCATCGTGGCAGAGACTGTAAAAGGCAATTAACACACACACACACACACCACACACACACACACACATATATATATATATATATATATATATATAAACCAATTCCACAAGTCAGGAATCTTGGGAAAGCTGAGAATAGTATGACCGCAAAAAAAATAATGCACAAAAACAATCTAGATTTCTTATTTCCTAATGATATTTGTGTCATCGGATGTTACTGTGCTGTTTCTGGTAATGATCTATGTCAGGATTATGAAGAGTAGCGGCGCTAATTTTGTTTCCTGTGGTACTGAGCTGAGCGACTCTGATGAAGATATTCCTGTAACGACTTGCATCCGAACTGGGAAAAATTGAGGATCAAATAGTATGACCGCAAAAAATAATAATGTAAAATATTGTTGTGATAGAGATGGTTGATCAATGTTGCGAGGGATATTGCATAAAGGGGTGGGTTCTAAAATGGGAAAACCGAGAAAAGTATGGGCGCAAATGCAAATATTGTCGCGGTAGAGACTGCAAGGGGTAATACACGATGTGAGCATTAAATCTACGGAGATAATATAAAGACACCATTGGTCGACCAATCAGGACGTCCAAAGCGTGGGCCCGTTATATCGGTGTTACGAATGACCAGAACTGCACAGCATACTCCATGGAATCAGGGAATTGTACAGAGAGAGACCACAATCTCCTTGTTTCCGCCTCCTAATATAACCCGATCGCTTTCTCTGTTTGTGGTATTTACTTTACCTATAAGTTCTGTGGCGCGTGCAACAGGCTACCTTCAGAAGAGGAGAACAGTTCCTCTGCGGTTCAGTTCAAGAAAATGGATAGGCCGAACCTTGCACACTATTTGCGGTGTAGCAATTTTTTCCCCTGGAACCTTAACCATTGATACATCCTCGGTATGGGATGCATTACTTATTGAGGTACTTTTTGTCCTTGTAACTCTCTATCTTTCATGTACACTTTCCACATTGTGTCTGGCAACTAATACAGAAACTCTTTCCAAAATTGTTGTGAAAGAAGCTTTATGCAAAAGTGTAATGAAAAAAAGAACAACTTCAGAGTTCATTCACACCATGCGTACACTTATCTCGTGTACTCCGCTAGTGGAAGATAAAACGCACCAATGAAATTCTAGACTCACTTAAAATAACCTAAAGTATGCATATATCATCCCTCAATTTCGTACAATTTTTTTCTACAACGCATTCTTTCATCTCTCCTTGGACTATCTCGTGATGGGAGGCCATTCTCTGCGCCAGGATGATGTAGTGACCCGGTGTACGGGTGCTACGTAAAACTGTAGATCCCCTTCGTCAAATGTCCTTAGATATTGCGAAGGAAGTTAAACTGCCCAAATCAATCAATCGACAGAATGCACTGACGACGCAACGTCGTATACATCCGGTTACAACAACCAAATATGAATTGTATGACAACCAAACCTAATGGTTACTTTGATTACGACACAACTGGATTGAAGTTTGTAACCCAACCACGGTTAGTGAATTAATTTTTGGATTGATTAAAAGCGAAAGACATTTTAACAAGATATTGTTAATTTCATACATTCCATATTCTATTCCTACTACTATTAATGGGAAGAAAACCTTGGTTTAACTTTACTTGTTTTAATGCTAGCAGCAACAGAGAGGAGTTTTTCAGAAATTACCGTCGCCATCCATCTCCTGTCTCACATTTGTGCCCGGAATCGTGCAAAATCTGTGCTTCGAGCCGCCAAAATTTCCTTCATGCAATAAAATTGTGAAAATCTATACAATTCTAAGTCTTCTCGCTCTTTCTGGCATCTAGTGAGGTGAATGTCTGCAGAAAAGCCTCTCCCATTGAGGAAGAAGTTGATACCCAAAATCAAGGTCCAGGGTTTTCGAGATGCCCATATACTCTGCGTTTGAAAGATTGGAGGTCATAGACAGGTGGAAGGATGGATTGAGGAAGAATGTTCAAGAGTTGATCGGTTGATTAGATGAAAGATTCAAAATATCAATATTCTGTAAGTTAGAGAGTTGGACAGAAAAAGAATGAGAATGTGTAGAAAGATTGTACTGCGTTCGCTTCATAAAGAAGGAGATATGCAGTTGGAGTGTTCAGAAGAGCAATGTCTGATATAATAGTGATAGTAAAGAGAGAGTGATGCAACATTGCGGCGAAGTGAGAGGTACTGAAGGCCGTCAGTAAGAGGAGGGGAATTGATGAGACGAAAAACCTTTGATTCTACTCGGTCAAGTACAGCTGTGTGGGTTGAACTACCTTGTACAGAGACAGCAACTGAGTGGGGTGAAGAAACTGCAGAACCGGTACAACATATCTAACCTCTTAGAAACTGATTTAGAAAGAGAGTATATGTGTTCTTTCCAGGAAAGACCACAAGAGAAGGAAAGAATAAGAATGTTAGAAATGGAGAAACTGAGTTTTTGAAGCATTGAAAGTCACATGGTTTTCTCTGCCTCAGTTTGAGATAGCAGAAAGATCAGAGGTCAGGTGTACCATAGCCTTCCGACGCGAAGCACGGAGTGACTGTTGGGTGGGACGCTTTATGAAACTGGTGGAGAAGTGAAGAGTGGAATCATCGATATAGGAGTAGATGGGGCAGAGAGTGCGACTTAATAGATCATTGATCAATAAAAGTTAAAAAGTGGGTGACAGTACAGAATCTGAGGAACATCACTGTTAATAGCTTTAGGAGGAGAACAGTGGCCATCTACATCCGTATCTATAGATCGTCCAGAAAGGAAATTAGAGAGGAAGGCACAGATAGAAGGATTGAAACCAAAGGATAGCAGTTTCGAAATTAAAGATTTATGCCAGACTCTATCAAAAGCTTTTGATATGTATATCGCAATAACAAATGTTTCACCGAAATCCCAAAAAGGGGATGACAAGAGTTAGAGATATGCAAGAAGATCGCCAGTAGAGTTTCCCTTGTAGAACCCATACTGACGATCTGAAAGAAGACTGTGAGAAGAGAGGTGATTAAGAATTTTCCTATTAAAGATGGAATCAAAAACATTACAAAGGCAAGAAATCAAAGCAAATGGAAGATAGTTGGAGGGTTGAGAGCGGTCACCCTTCTTTGGGACATACTGAATGAAAGCGAACTTCCAGTAGAAAGGAATAGCATCAGATGAAAGACAAAGACGAAAGAGTTTTCCACGGATAAGGTGTCTTTAGGCATGAATTTGATCTTGAACACTGTAAAGTACAATGAGGCGATTGTGGTTGTTTCAGACATAATTATGTCGGAGGAATAGCACTGGAATCGTTCAGGGTTGAGTTGGAAGCGAAAATTCGAGAGAATAGTTCAGCTTTGTGAAGAGAAGAGATGGCAACTGAACCAGATTGGAAAAGGAAGGAGAGGAAGACCATGTAAAGTTGATGGAGAAGTTCTTAACTAGATGCCAAGAGCGAGAAGACTTGGAATTGTATACATTTTCACAATTTTATTGCATGAAGGAAATTTTGGCGACTCGAAGAACAGAGTTTGCACGATTCCGGGCACAAATGTGAGACAGGAGATGGATGGCGACGGCAATTTCTGAAAAACTCTCTGTTGCTGCTAGCATTAAAACAAGTAAAGTTAAACTAAGGTTTTGTTCCCATTAGTAGTAGTAGGAATAGAATATGGAGGTGTACTTTTGAGTACACGAAAGGACTTGGAAACATTTCTTCTTTGTCCTTGTGGTTTGCATCATTCATTCATTTCATGTGTTTAAGTGTGAAATTCACCCTAAAGAAATGTAAGTTGGGTTAGGTACAGTTAAGTTACGTTAAGAATTAGGCATTTCCTTAAGATAATATTGGTATGTCTACAATATTCGATCCCTGTACCTTTGTTCCTTCCACAATGATCTCACGAAGATGGAATTCCAATCTACTACTTCCATGCTGGATGCAACATCTTCCCAGTTTATACCTTTGGTGTGAAAATTAAAAATTTCGAATTTGCTTCTTTCTGTTGTTCGTGTTCTTTCCTTTCTTCTTGCTTTTATATTGGATGTTATTTCAATAATGTTTTGATCCGATATTATAGTTGGGGATATATCTACAATGGGTGGGCCCAATGCCTCCATATTGGGTTCTACGTATGTATGGCAATTATTTTCATTCCCAATAGGCTATGTCGCCAATCCCGAGGTAATTTTGTAGATATTTAATTCAATTAATTAATAATTTATATTTAATTAAGAAGTAAAGGTACCATATACGATACCATGTTGTAAACATATATAGTTTTTTCATAGCAGTCTTGGTTCAGACAACTGCTGGTTTACAATACCTTATTTTTTTAATGTAGCAAAGATTATATATGCATATTAAGTTGTGTTATAAGTGTTATAGCAAGTGGCTATGTTATAATAAGTGTTATAATATTTCAGGTAATAACAATATACATAAAATTGTCAGATAATTAATTAATCAAATAGTATGCCAGTATGCTAGGTTAAGTGGCTATGTTGGCCTTATATTTATATTATTTTTGTATTAAGTTCAATATATACGTAAGATTGTACTTGTATGTTAGGTTAAGTGGCTATGGATTGTGAATGATCCGCAATAAAGATGTTTTGTTTGTTTGTTATTCACTGTGAACAAATAACATTTATTTTCTTAATTAAATACAAAACAATAAGGTGCTTTTTATAACCTTCATAACCTTATTAATATTATTTGGTTTGGGTGTAATCCAAACTGGTGACCGCGAAGCAATTCGTATCACTCAGAAGTAATTATAGTAGGCCTACTCCATTAGCCACCTTCAAACCGGTGATACCGTAAGACATCATAAATTGTTGACCCAGCCTGTCATTAACAATCAATCATTGCATCAATTAATCAGCATCACCTCACTCGGCTAATACCAGGCCCATTATAATTTATAGTGGGCCTAGTATTAGCCGAGTGAGATGATGCTGATTAATTTAGTGCTAATGACTAAGTGATGTAATGATTGATTGTTAATGACAGGCTGGGTCAACAATTTATGTCTTACGGTATCACCGGTTTGAAGGTGGCTAATGGAGTAGGCCTACTATAATTACTTCTGAGTGATACGAATTGCTTCGAGTCACCAGTTTGGATTACACCCAAACAAAATAATATTAATAAGGTTATGAAGGTTATAAAAGGCACCGTGTTGTTTTGTATTTAATTAAGAAAATAAATCTATTATTTGTTCACAGTGAATAACAAATGATTGACAGTAATTATAGTGAATAACAATTACTTAACGGCATTTATATTATCCTAAGATGGCATGGAGCTTAGCCAATAAGTAAAATGGTTAAGAGCTTAACTGTCAAGTAATACATTAACTGTCAAGTAATACATTCATTTATGGTAGGCTAATGGCATGCAAAAATGGAACATGGAATAAATGATACAGCCTAATTTAAAATAGAAATTATGCACGTACGTTTCGGTACACTCATTAGGTAGGCTAGAGTTACGCATAAATGGAAAACGAAACAAGATGCTGCAGCCTAATGATAATTTGAAGAAATGCTATGACAGTGGTTATATGAATATCATTTATATAAAAGCAATTATATGATGCTAAGTGATTACGCATAAATGGAACATAGAACAAGATACTGCAGCCTAATGATAATTCACTGGGGAACACAACTTTTGGTGACTTAGATGTTAGACCTGTTTCTGGGTATATTGAGGTCGCTGATTCTAAAAATGACATTAGTTTTTCTCCATCAGCTCTGCTTATCAAGATATGATATATATCTATATATATTTCTATATAATGTATATAATATTATATAATTGCTGACTGGCAATCACTGTTGTTGTTAATTGAATACAAAAGTATGATGAATGTCAGCAAAAATAGTGTATTAACATCAAACAAGCATAAGGTACGAAAAATATTTCTTAAATTCAAACAAGCTTGAGACACGAACGGCAAAAAAAGTTCTTTCATTGAGACATCTCACATAAACCGCGTTTCTGAGATTTCTTGCGATGAGATGTGCCAGGACATTCGCGTTGGATGCTCCAGCAGTAATCTGCCATCATGTGAGTATCCCATCGTCCGCGGTACCGTTCTTCCATGGTCCTTAGTTCTTGGTGAAATCGTTCACCCTGTTCCTCGCTTAGATCACCGAGGTTATCTGGGAAACGATCCAAATGACTGTGGAGGTAATGCAGTTTGATGCTCATTTTACAGCCAAGTTTACAAAAAGAAGAGCGCATATTCTCCACTAGTTCACCGTAGTTATCGGCCTTATAGTTCCCAAGGAAATTCTTCGCAACCATACTAAACGATGACCACGCACGTGCCTCAATGTTGTCTATTGAATCTTGGAAACGCGGGTCTTTCATGAGTTCCCGGATTTGCGGTCCATCGAAAATACCTGCCTTCAGCTTTTCCATGCTCAGCGCAGGAAATTTTCTACATATGTAGCCAAAACACGTCCCATCTCTGTTCAAAGCCTTTATAAATTGTTTCATCAAACCTAGTTTGATGTGCAGTGGTGGCAATATGATCCTTTCTCTGTCAACCAAAGCTTCTTTGATGATATTTTTTTCTCCAACCACCATGTTTTCTCTCAGAGGCCACTGTCTTCTCACCCATTGTTCATCTTTAGCTCTACTGTCCCAGAGACATATAAAGCACGGGTACTTGGTGTACCCGCTCTGCTGGCCCAGGAGAAAATTCACCATCTTCAGATTCACACAGATCACCCATTGGTGGTCTCGGTATGATATCTTTTCTAGGACTAGGGCGACTGTCCCGTGCTCTTCTCTCATACCGACTGAGTGACCAATTGGGATTGATCTGTATCTGTTGCCGTTGTGTAGAACACATTTTAGGCTCCGTTTGGAGCTATCTATGAATAACCGCCATTCACTTGGTGTGTATTCCGATATGCCCATTTTCATCAGCAATCCGCGCACATTGTTGCAGAAAACTAAATCGTTCTCTTTTGAGAAGAAGGGCAGTAAATCCTTTTCTCTGTCGCGATATAACGTGATTTTGGTTCCTGGCAGCAGTAAATTTTTTTCTCCCAGCCTGGAAGCTAACAATTCAGACGATTTCTTCGAAAGACTTAACTCCCTTATGAGGTCGTTTAATTCGTGTTGACTAAAACCTTCTGCAACTGATGACGGTCCTTCGAAATCACTGTCATTTTGCCCACATATGCTTTCTTTGTCAGTAGCAGATTCATCATCTTCTTGAGGGATCTCTGGAAGATGGCTGAATGATGGGACAGGTATCTCATCTGAATGTGAAACAGGCCGTCTAGCTGAGTCTATGTCAGGATACGTCCATTGATGCCCTTTATATTCACCAAACAAAAGTAACAGTCATCACTGTGGTTTCTCTGTTCTCTCCATACCATTGGTATACCAAATTTCAGGCACCTCCTCTTTCCGTTGGTCCATTGCCGCAGATGCTCCGTACACGTTTTACACACAACATGAGGAGCCCATGGCTTATCTTGGTCCCCTAGTTGTACTTTGAAATAGGCAAAATAAGCTTTTTTCACAAAATCAGTAATAGTGTTTCTCTGTTCAATGAACGTGTACTCTCCGCAGATAAAACAAAACACATCTGGATGATTTAAACACTTTCTTCGTGATGAAGCCATGTCAACACCTGTAACAGGAAAGAATTCACGTTAGTACATGTACAATACACATGCAAAACAGCAACATCAGCAAAATCATAGCTACAATTTAATTATACAGATGCATTTAGATTTACGAGCAACTCATAATACCGTTCCAGAAGGGTAATAAAGTAGGTAATGACGTATGCAATATCTCAAAAACTAGAGCTGCTAGAACAAAATGGATGATATTTTCTGAATCAGTGGCATGAAAATATCCAGAATAAGGTCTAAAATCTCAAGCACCAAGAAAAAAAAATTTTTTGTTCCCCAGTGATATAATTGGAAGAAATGCACGTAAGTTGGTACACTGTAAATGGATTAGGCCTTCAATAATGAAATGCTTAAATAGATCACATAAGTAAACGGGTGCAAAGTATTTATAGGTTACATGAATGAACACAATAACAGGATGTTACGCGAATACGATATTGGAATGACACTTGAATTAGGCATAGGAAATAAGCCTAGTGTGGTTTGTACAGGGTGTCCCGTAAGTCTGGACCCATAGGGAAAAATAATAAAATTACAAAATAGTCCAAAAATTTATTACATAATCTGTTCAAAGTGTCCGCCGTTGTGTCGCACACATAGTTGAAGACGCAATCTCCACTGCGACAGCACTTTCTGAATCACAGTCGCAGAAATTTCTTGACATGTCTCCACAATGCGTGCTTTAAGGTGGAAAATGTTCTGAAGTTTGACCTCGTACACTTTGGCTTTCAAGTGGCCCCACAAATAAAACTCCAGCGGAGTAAGATCATAATAAAAAAATAATAAAAATAATAATAAAAATAATAAAAAAATATATTATAAATAAATTTTTGGACTATTTTGTAATTTTATTATTTTTCCCTATGGGTCCAGACTTACGGGACACCCTGTATTAGAGAATTAGTATGATGCACAATCAATAATCACACGAAATATCACCATAACAGGGTGATACACAATTTATTGTATTGTAATGACACTTAGATTAGGAAGTAGGCCTACTGGGTTTTTAACGAGAGTCAGTTAGAACGCTTAATTAAACACTTTGGGAGTATAGCCTACCGTTCGGCGGTAGGCTGATGTAGGCTTCACGAAAGTTACTTAGAAAAGATGCACTTAGCTTACCGGGACGTCAAATCCTCTGGTGAAGAAGTGTTGAAGGTGGACCTATTACTGTAGGCTCGAGGCGTCGTTGACCGTCCGTTGTTTCGCACGAAGTGAGTTTCGTGAGAGCGGATGCGGGCCTACTAGAGTTTCGTTGACGGCCGCTTTTCGTAAAGTGATGGAGGATGAACAGTGATGAAAATGGCGGGATTGTAGTTTCGTAGAAAATTCACATATCGTATCCTCCTTGAGAATGTTTCTTGTAGCGTGTTGAACTTTTCCGGTGCCCTCGAGGATGATTGAAAACCGGTCGAGATGACGTGAGGAAAGCACAGGGACGCCTACGGCAGTAGTGTGGTTTATCGCAGGACGGATTTATAGCTTACTTCAAGTGATGCTTCGTTTCTTGAATGAAATACGTTGGAGTGGGCCTTGATCTGGTGCCGGCTAAAGCTGATGCAGGGAAACTGCGTGTAGAGTGGACTTACGAAGTGGACGCACGAAAGGAGTGAGAGAGAATGCCAGTAAACTGCGCCTTATATAACCTTAGGGACATTCGAATTCGGCGGCACTCTGAGAAGCGTCCCAAGCGTCCGTTATGTTGTTTCGAGGCTAGCGTCATTTTTTTTTTATTCCTTGAAACCACGTGTGTTTTCTAAGAATGTTTTAGAATGGCGTGGAAAAGGATTCCTATGGCTGTTCTTTGTCTGTTTTATGTCTGTAGTTGTCTGTTCCTCTAGAAGTAGACTACTTGTAGAAAACAACTGGACTTGACAGAGACGTATTCCAAAACACCTTAGCAACATGCCATCAACAATGCGATATAACTCATCAAACCAAACTCAACAAAGATGACGTCATACCAAGCGAGCAAAAGATGACGTCACAGCGCGGGAACATCAAGACGAACGTCGCAGCGCCTTCGCTCTCCGAATTCCAACCTCAGTGATCCACGCGTTACCATCAAGTAAACGTCATACATTACTTTGATCTGAAAGATCTGGTGACCTCGGCCAAAGCATTCATTAATAACATTCACTTAATAATCATTCTCAAATAACGGTAATTACTAGGCCTGTGCGATTAATCGAAAATGTCGATTCGGGTCGATTCAGTAAAAGAATCGAAACCCGACCCGACTTAGAGCTAAAAAATTTCGATTCTTCGATTGTCTAACTGTAACCTGTCGAGACGATAAACTGGCACTACCCCAAAACCATGGAATGTCGAAACCGTGGAATAACAATTGAAAAAAATATATATATATATATATATATATAACATAATCTATTATATATTTTCGCCTTTCTGTCTGTCTGTCCTTTATGCAAACGCAAACCGTTTGACCTAGAGCTACTAAATTTGGCACGGGAACCTCTTATGGAATGAAGAATGTCACGACAGAGTCGGTCAGCCTGTCTGTTTGTATTACGGGCGGCAATGTGAAGCTCAAGATTTTCATGACTGTTCTTTTCTATAGTTTTATTGACCAAATAATTTAACCGACAGTAATTGGGAGTTCAATTATTTGTTCAGGGGGTTTTGGGGGATATCTGATCAGATTCAGAAATCTTGACACAATGTGAAGCTCAAAATTTGCACGGCTGCGTTCTTTTCTGTAGTTTAGCCTGTCTGTTGTTTATCCCGGGCAGTAATGGTGGGAGTGGGTGAGAGGGGTGGGGGAGGGGGGTTAGCCCCCCAAGTTGCATAAAGGGAGGTGAGGGTTTTTTTGGGGGCATTCAGTTGACCTAACCGGGCATTCAATTAACCCGGGCAACGCCGGATACCTCACCTAGTAACGTTATAAAATAGTTGGATATTTGAGAGATTACGCTTTTATAAAGATCTGAGTGCGCTCAATGCGCATGGTCAGCTTTTGATTTTGTGATGTCACAGAATCACGTGCGCGCGCCTTGCGGTGTGACAAGTTTGGACCGGTTCTTTGGGTTTAGTTGTTTATTACGCTTTTCAGTATGTTGTTGCTGGTGCATGTATGTTGTTCTGTTGGTGCTGGTGCATGTAAATTGTAAAGTATAGGTGAGTGCAGTGCACAGTCGCAGTCGAATCGAATCGAGAATCGAAAACAAGTGGTCGAATCGAATCGAAATGAAAATATCCGAATCGCACACCCTTAGACTAATTACTGTACCATCATTCCTTATAGTACCGATTTACATATCAAACAATGGCTACAAACTGGCCATTAAAATACATAATCATAAATTAGTAACTATATATATAATGTTCTGAGTTTCTATGAGATTTAGGAGTGTACTCAGCGTAAGTTATTTAAAGAAATCCTACTTGTAAACTAACAGACAACTATAATCTTTTGATATAATAGGCAAAAGTGGATAGTGCGTAAAATATCCTTCGAGATCAATGATTTTCAGAAAGGAGATATAAAGTACAAGAAAAGCGTAGGAAAATATTTTAGTGTTCGCTATTATTAAAATTAATATGTTAATACTGTAGTACTATACATGAACCGCAACCATAGCATAACTTGCTGCGATCATTTCAACGAAATAGTATCACTCTAATATAATTGCCAAATTACCTCATCTCATTCATGAGGTGTCATACTAAAATGAAAGTACTATAACTTACAACTACTTTTACAAATTACAAGTACCATACTCTTCACAACTTTTCATTTCTCAGAAAGTAATGAAAATTTATATAGTTCTTGTTTCCTCTAATCTGTTTGTTATTCCAACCGTAAGAAGCACAATATGTAACAAATCCTGATCCTAGTCCGAAATTAGCAGCTATTCCAGACTGCTGTGTACCCACCTTCACTACCTTGACTTCATAATTTATAACTGATGAAACCTTATGAATGAGATGCCCAGTTTTGTAATTTCGAGGTTTCACTGGAGTGGGGGGGGGGGCTCTGCTAGTCAGTTTTAGTATAATGTTTATGAATGGAAACACGATTTATGAGGTAATTTGGTAGTTACATTACACTAGGATAGTATTGGATTTAAGGTGCAAACAGTTTTTCCTTCCTCTGATTGGTCAGCCTGCGGAAGAGGGGAAAAAATCAGAATTTTAATCTCTAAAAAGGAGGGGTGGGGGATGGTAAGAGGAAAGGGCGATAAGATAAGGGGATGGAATACTCCCCCCCCCCCCCCCGAGGTAGGAAGTTGAATATCAAGTAACTTAATCTAAACTAACCTCTCCTAAACTTAAAAATAAATGTTTTGTATATACCTAACCTTACCTTACAACCTTACAAAGGTTCCACGCGATGATTCCTCATTTCGCGAAGGTCAAGCTTGTCGCCCCTCCTCTCGAGTTGGCCTGGTGAAGTAATGAGTTGGTTTCTTGCGCTCTCCACCTCACATAGCCAGGTACTCCCGGCTCATCGGGGATTGTTCTGAGCCAAGCTTTTAATCTTCTTTTGAAGATGTCCACTGCAACTCCCTTCGTGTTTCTTAGGTCTTTGGGCAGCTGATTAAAGTTTTGGTCCTCTCACCACAAAACTATTTTCTTTCAGAGTTGAGGATGTCCCCTGGCTTGCCTTTAATTTGGGAATACGACACAGTCTACCGTTTCTACTTTCCACCGTTGTTTGGGGAGTTATAGGGTTCAGAATAAGATTAGGGACTAGTTTCTCCATTATTTTCCAAGTGTAAATAATGGTGTATCTCTCTCTTCTCCTTTCCAGTGAATATAGGTCAAGTTCGCGTAACCTTTCCCAGTAATTTAGTTCTTTGCACCCATTGATCTTGGCTGTGAAGCTTCTCTGGATCCCTTCCAGCTGTCTAACCCCTAAATCTTTTGCTCTAGAATTTCTCTGAATTTCCTGTCCATTTGGGGTATACATAACGGGTGTGCCATAAAAAAAGGTACATTTTAAAAAGGCTATAAAATCAACATTTGTCATTTAATTTTAATAAAACTTCTACACAATAAAACATGTATTATTTATAAGCAAACAAGTTTTCAGACTAAAATATCAAATAATTCAAATTCTATCAACATTTAACGAAAGATTATGATTTTTCTACTTAACGTGCAAAAATTATTAAACCTTTTTAATATTTTTTTTCTAAAAAAAAATTTAACGTAAAATTTATCTGAAATTATTAAAAAAATTGTTCGAAATGCTTTCCTTCCACGTCAATAACTTTTTTTATTCTTGGCCGGAATTCATCTATGGCTCGATTTACTTGTTCCTATGGAAGCTCTTCCCATTTTTGATGATCTCGCGTAAATGAGCAACATCTTTTATCCTAGTCCTTTAGACTCGCTCTGTTAACTTCTCCCATATTCCGGCCAAGAATAAAAAAAGTTATTGAAATGGAAGGAAAACATTTCGAACAATTTTTTTAATAATTTCAAGTAAATTTTACGTTAAAAATTATTTTTATAAAAAAATATTAAAACGGTTTAATAATTTTTGTATGTTAAGTAGAAAAATCATACTGTTTCGTTAAATGTTGATAGAATTTGAATTATTTGATATTTTAGTCTGAAAACTTGTTTGCATATAGATAAATACATATGTTTTATTGTGTAGAAGTTTTATTAAAATTAAACGACAAATGTTGATTTTATAGCCTTTTTAAAATGTACCCCTTTTTTATGGCACACCCGTTTTATATATATATATGTGTGTGTGTGTGTGTGTGTCAACCCCTCCGTCTGTGGCCTTGGGTGGTTTGAGGTTGACGGGGATTCTGGTTAGGTGGCAGCAACGGATTTCTCACACTAGGGTAGCTGGTACCGTGTAGGGAATCGCAGTAGTTTCTTTTATAGTACACTCCGATTTCTTCTTGTAGCGGATCGGAGGTTTCTGTGAAAACTTACTAAATTATCTGACGGTTCCCCGATTCTTTTTGTAGCGTATCGGAGCAGTTAGAGAGGCAAAACTGGTCTCAGACTTAAGACTGACTGATTTCTAACTTTACTGCTCCTTGAAAATGCTGTGTTATTTTAACAACAATACTCTTGGAGAATACGGACTCAAGGGTAAAGTAAAAATATCTTTTACTGACTTACAGATCAAAATATCTTTCACTGACATTACAGGTAATAATGCTTTCAACCTCTAGGTCAGATTAGACAAAACAGAATAATAATTTGAAAGATTACAATGGTTTATATATAATTTAATTTGATGACGTCATTATTATTTAATGTTGACTTTTTTTATTCTTAATAGACTGAATTTCTTCTGCTAACTTAATCCATATTATGTGGATCTTGCAGAAACTGATAAAGCAAAATATTTGAAGATGAAGATAAATTTCGCTGTAACAACACATTGAAAAATAGGATGTTATCATGATTTGTCATGGCAACTAAAAATAGAATTTAAGATATACATCTTATTAAAATTAAACGTTTAAAATTTAAAATGAATTGCTGATTCACGATATGACTTCATCTTTTTATGATTTAAGAGAGAATACATAAAAAAATGAACATTGCAGACTTTAACACGATTACGTAATTAAGCTTAATCTAAAAAATGATTACACAATTTAGAAAAAGAAATAATTCATCAATTATTCAATATTTATATGGATAATTCTATCTGTTGTGCTGAACACTTGTAAAATAGGCTGCTATATTGGTACAATGATTGTTAATCATCTGATGTATGCAGATGATCTAGTTCTTATTTCTCCATCTGTAAAAGGGCTCAGCACACTTTTGAAGGTGTGTGAAAGGTATGGGAAGGATAACGACATAAAATATAATCCTGATAAAAGTCATGTTATGATTATGAAGACCAAGGCCTACGAGTAGAGAAAATTTCCTGAATTTCAATTGAATGGTATGGTGCTGACAGAAGTAACCCAGACTAAGTATCTTGGCCACATACTAACGGATAGTCTTTCAGATGACCGTGATATTCTAAGGTAATGTAGACAATTATATGCTCAGGGAAATACTTTGGTTAAAAAATTTCATATGTGTACATTAGATCAGTGGTCTCCAAAGTGGAGTGCGCCTGCCGATCTAGGGGGTGCGCAAAGAAAATTTGATGATTCTGATTTATCATTGTTTTTTCGTAGAAAGTTTTTGAATTTCAAGAAGATGACCGAGAAAGAAAATACTCGCTAACACAGTCATTCCTAGGAATTTGCGAGATAGTATCCGCGATATCGCTTACTTACGATTAAAATTTAGCAAACTAAATATCACAATTCGAGATCGCCGCATTATTTTGTAAAATAACAGTGATTGACATCAGGGAAGATACAAGTTTACGAACCAAATTTCAACAGAAAACTGTGCACAATTGGTGGATTGGATTAAAAAATGAGTACCCAGATTTAGTAAGTGAGGTGTCTTTTTCTGCTATGATAGGCCAAGAATCGAAATAAACTGAACTTGGAACCGGACTTCGAATCGCTGTATCACAAAGTGTCAAACCAAGATTTTCAGAAATTATGAAGCACAGTCAGCCACATTGTTCTCAATAAATTATATTGGTAAGTATATCTTCACCCTATCGTATTTCTGTTGTATACTATTAACTTACTAGTAAATAATGAAAGGATATATATATATATATATATATATATATATATATATATATATAATCTTCATGTTCATTAGGGGTGCGTGTTATTTATTTTTGCTGATTAAAGGGTGCATGATCAAAAAAGTTTGGAGACCACTGCATTAGATGTTAAGTTGATTTTGTTCAACACTTTTTGTACTCCAATGTATACAGCTCATTTGTGGTGGAACTACAGGATGTACAGTATAATTTGAGGAAATTATATGTTACATAAATAATATTTTTAGGAGTTTATTAAGGACTCCAAGATTTGTAAATGGTGCTCCTTCTAGTGTCATTATGCTGTTTGTAGTCAATAAGGTGCCTAACTGTGCCAGTGTCATTCGCAGTTTTGTATTTAGATTTATCACTAGGCTTAGTGAGTTAGTCAATAAGATAATAGAAACCATGGTTAGTGGACTGTCTCCGATATATTTTATAAATCTCAAATCTGGAAGCATTGGCACAGACAATTGTATGTTCATTATACACAGTGATTTACTGGCCTACTTAGTCAGTGCTCCAGACAACTATCTCTTAATCTTCTATGGCCCTCTTGTATAATGTTTGTACGTGGTGAGTCTGAAATAAAGTGTTTGTTTGTTTGTTTACTTAGCAAAAATAAAATAGAAAGAAAATTAAAATTTTAATTATTTTTCCAAACTTTTATTTTATATACAGTTAGTGTCACGGACGAACTTTATATTAAAAAAGGAATGTTAGAATTATCATCTTATACACACACACACACACACATATATATATATATATATATATATATATATATGAAAATTATTTCACGAAAGTAACACGTGAAAAATATTTATGATGAATAAAACCACGAAGGAAAGGAAACACAGAATGGTGCTCAAGCGCTTTCGTCTAATGACATCCTCAGGAACACTGAAGTACATAAAGGGTTACAGACTATATATAGGTTACAGAAAAAAAAAAAAAAACTATACACACACACACACACACATATATATATATATATTATATATATATATATATATATATACAATAAACGGAGAGATAAAAAATTATTAAACATTAATGTTTAATAATTTTTTATCTCTCCGTTTATTATATATATATATATATATATATATATATATATATATATATATATATATATCAGAGTTAAGCGAAGGGGAGAGAGTTTTAATATACAGGGATTCTAAAAGTCTTAACGTTTGCTCACACGGAGCGGAATCTAAAATGTTAAAATTAGCTAAAGTTATATCGACTTTGCATAGAATAACATGGCTGCGTATAGCTGAAGCTTCTTTAGTTTTCAAAGGTTTGTCAGTTCTATGGCTTATGCCCATATGGGCACAGAAACGCGACTCGAGGCTCCGCACAGTGCTACCAATATAGCTCCGATCACATCGGGGACACTTGAATTCATAAACGACAGCACTGCGCAGAGCATCCGATACACGGTCTTTAACATTAAAATATGAGCCAATAGAACGACGGTTAACAAATACTAGTTTAAAATCTATTTGACAATAAAATTTACTAAGAAGTGGCAGAAGGTTATTACGACAATAGGAATTCAGATATCCCATTTCTGGGAGCACAAGATAATATACATCTTTAGGAACGTTACAATTATACTTTTTACAAACCTAAAAAGTATAATTTTAACGTTCCTAAAGATGTATATTATCTTGTGCTCCCAGAAATGGGATATCTGAATTCCTATTGTCGTAATAACCTTCTGCCACTTCTTAGTAAATTTTATTGTCAAATAGATTTTAAACTAGTATTTGTTAACCGTCGTTCTATTGGCTCATATTTTAATGTTAAAGACCGTGTATCGGATGCTCTGCGCAGTGCTGTCGTTTATGAATTCAAGTGTCCCCGATGTGATCGGAGCTATATTGGTAGCACTGTGCGGAGCCTCGAGTCGCGTTTCTGTGCCCATATGGGCATAAGCCATAGAACTGACAAACCTTTGAAAACTAAAGAAGCTTCAGCTATACGCAGCCATGTTATTCTATGCAAAGTCGATATAACTTTAGCTAATTTTAACATTTTAGATTCCGCTCCGTGTGAGCAAACGTTAAGACTTTTAGAATCCCTGTATATATAATGTATATATATATTAGTGATGGATCGAATAACCGCAACCGCAACCGCACTACAACCGCACAAAAATTCACAACCGCAACCGTAACCGCAACCGCCGTTCCATAAGTGCGGTTGCGGTTGTAAAAGCTTAGTTAATTTTAATTTTAGGTTAATTAGAAATATTTCTCTTTTTAAAAAGAAAATGATGGGTCTCCTTATGCGTGCTTAAACGTGACGTCATACGGCTGCCGTAGTAAAATTGGTTTAAACTGCGCTCTAAGTTATTACTCTGTGAGCTCCATGAAGTAACATTTATTTTTATTTAATTTTCTTCAAACTAAAATCGCCTTTAGTACAATAGTCAATAAAGCTTATTCCTGCTCGACGGACGGACCTATTCTTTCATAATAGCTATATAAGTTTAGAATATACTTCATTTAAATAGTATTTATTTAGTAAATACCTTATGTTGAACACAAGTTTTGCAACACACAAATAGCGGTAGCGGTGTATTGCAAAACTTGTGTTCAACATAAGGTATTTACTAAATAAATACTATTTAGTATATATTATGTACCAAGTGTGGCTAAATCGCACTATAGTGGCTAAATCCAGTTAATAATTACGCATTTTTCCTAGTATATGATAACCGCAACCGCAACCGCGGTTGGAAAAAAATTCGACAACCGCAAACACAACCGCAACCGCGGTTGTGAAAAACCGACCACTCGATCCATCACTAATATATATATATATATATATATATGTGTGTGTGTGTGTGTATAGTTGTTTTTTTTCTGTAACCTATATATAGGCTGTAACCCTTTATGTACTTCAGTGTTCCTGAGGATGTCATTAGACGAAAGCGCTTGAGCACCATTCTGTGTTTCCTTTCCTTCGTGGTTTTATTCATCATATATATATATATATGTGTGTGTGTGTGTGTGTGTGTGTGTGTGACGTAATACTATGAACTTTAGTGGTCACCATTCAACTCTGCCTTAGGCGTTTACCCTATTCAGAAGACAAATACTTCCTGCAACCTTCTATACATAGAAGTATTATCTTCTATTGTCTTAAATCACCCAAAAAATTAATTTTGAAGATCACGTTTTCGATCTAAAGAAGTTGTGTATTATTAAAAGAAGTTACTGTATGATCTGACAAGAAGCTTTCATACCCAAAACAAAGGAAACCTCCCCTTAGAATGCACCTTCAAAAATAAGTTATAAATTTGTAGCATGTCAAAATAGGTGCGGTGTTTCCAATCCCAATGACATGTAAAAATCACAGACATTGGGCTTCCAGGACAGAGTTCAAATATTTTATGAACAACACTGCCATTTCTGAACTGTTCAGGGTAATCCTGGACGGTTGGAAACCTTAAGTAGTCCGGAGCGGAGTCGTCTTGGGCTAATGTAGCGAGCGGCGTTCCTCAGGGTTCTGTATTGGGCCCCTTGCTTTTTTTTATATACAGTATATTAACGATTTAGATGTCGGCCTAGTCAGTACAGTTTCAAAGTTTGCGGATGACACGAAGTTGGGTGGTAGGGCAATTAATGATGAAGATAGAGGTAAAATCCAGGAAGACCTGAACAAAATCGTTGATTGATCAGTCACATGGCAAATGAGATTTAACGTCGATAAATGCAAAATTTTACATATAGGTTCGCGTAACGGTAATTGTGTGTATAGTATGTCAGGGAAGGAGTTGGCAATCGTAGAACAGGAAAAAGATTTAGGAGTTATCGCCACTGATGATTTAAAAGTGGCGAAACAAAGTACAGCAGCGGTCAATAAGGCGAACAAGGTGCTAAGTTTTATAGCGAGGAATTTTGAGTACAAATCGCGCAATATTATTGTTCCTCTTTATAAATCATTAGTTAAACCCCATTTGGAGCAACGCGATCCAATTTTGGAATCCGCATATTACGTTCAGTGTATAATGCGTAAGATTGTACTTGTATGTTAGGTTAAGTGGCTATGGGTTATGAATGATCGGCAACAAAGATGTTTTGGTTGTTGTATAATTAATAATTTAAAATATAGTTTCCACAAAATCATATCCAAACTCAGCTTCCCATAATTCACCAGCATTTTTATTTTCATAATTTCTCTGATTTTTTCATTGATCTACAATTATTTTCTCTTACGTATACAAATTATTTTTTTCGGTTAATGATGTCTCATGTAATAAGTTAATAACAGTATACATAAAATTGTTAGATAATTAATCAAAAGGTATGCCAGTATACTAGGTTAAGAGGCTATGTTGGCCTTATTTTTGTATTAAGTTCAGTGTATACGTAAGATTGTACTTGTATGTTAGGTTAAGTGGCTATGGATTGAGAATGATCCGCAATAAAGATGTTTTGTTTTGTTTGTTTGTTTTGTAGGTCCCCTCCTCCACCACGGAGGACATGCGCAATACACAACTACAACCACAATTTGGTAGACCAGAGTAGTATAGCCGCAAAAGGGGAGAGTGCAGGAATGTTGCAGGTTATTATGTAATGTTGCAAAGGGGGTGGGGGTTGTTGCAAAGGGGGGAAGGGGGTTGTTGCAAGGGGGAAGGGGGTTGTTGCAAAGGGGGGAAGGGGTTGTTGCAAAGGGGGGGTGGGGGGAAAACTTGGAGGCGGCGTTATCCCCCAAGAGAAAGGAGGAGGAGGAGGAGAGAAAGGAGGAGAGGTGTTCACCTGGCAGGAGCCAAGTGCACATTATTTTTTTGTTTTTTTCTGTTTAAGGTGCTTTCAACCCTGCTGGATTATTGACACCATTTTTTTTTTGTAGAGAAAGATGGTGAAAGAAGTAGTAGAAGATAAAAGTATGTGAGGGTCAAGTGCACATTAAGACTTCCAGCCGGGCTGGCGTTGTTTTATAGGCTCCGAATCAGCCAGAATCAGCCAGTTGGCTGAGCCAAGGTGAGAGAGACGCCTGAAGGAGAGAGAGAGAGAGAGAGACAGCTGAAGGAGAGAGAGCTGAAGAAGAGAGAGATGCCTGTAGGAGGGAGAGACGCCTGAAGGAGAGAGGATAGGTACACATGCTGAAGGTACACATGCTGGAGGTACACGCACATACGCACACATGCAGGAGTACACATGCAGTAGGTACACATGCTGGAGGTACACACATACGCACACATGCAGGAGTACACATGCTGGATGTACACATGCAGTACACATGCTGGAGGCAAACATGCAGAGAGAGAGAGAGAGAGACACCTGAAGGAGGAAGATACATGCAGGAGAGAGAGAGAGAGAGAGACACCTGAAGGAGGGAGAGAGACACCTGAAGGACAGAGTGGAGTTCTCCCCCAATTTATTTTCGTTTCCCTAACCTAAGAGGCCACTAGGGGTTTACCAAAGGGCCAGAAATAGAAGGAGCAGAGCTCCTTACTCGGCCGGAGCCGAGGGGGGAATGGTTCTTCACCAGCTTCGCGATCTTTTATAATCCTCTATTCTGGCTGAGTTGCCAGATAGCGCAAGGTATTCCAGATAGCGCCATGTGTCCCATTAATCGTGTAACACATATATAACGGCTGTTATTCCAAATGTACTTGTATATATAATAAACTAATGAACCATATAAAATACCACAATATATATTTATATGGTTATTCAAGATTCAACCGTATAAAATAACACAAGCGCCTCTTTCATTACGCTTTAATAGAATTAACAAAGTTACCCTATTTCGTTAGACAGAAAACGAATTTTTATAAGGGATACCCAACTAATTATCCACCAATCAATAAATAATAGCAAACGTGAATAAAGAGTTCCAATTCAATGGGTAACTATATCGACATAAGCTTATTATTGTAACGTTTGCTCCCAATATAAATTTTCCTAAATAACAGTAAAACCAATTAATTTAATTATGAAACTTCATTTAAATAATTTACGATACAATTCCACCAAACGAGATGAAAACTTATGAAACATATAGCCTCATTCCTGCGACGAAAAAATGAAAAAATGACGAAAAATAAAGAAATTATTCATTTGGAATTGCCCAAGCCACTATAGCGGGTGTCTGTTCTTTTAAACATCTTATTTCTGTCCAAAAGTTACCCAAAACATAATCCGATAGTGTATAACGTTGCAGTACTCGCTTGAAGAAAGGAGAGGTTGCAAACTCTACTTGAATAAATGTAATTACCTAAACTGCACGCGAAGGAGTTTAAATAGATCCAGCAAATAAAGCCTTTGAACAATGATTTCATGTTTCAGAAAGATTTACGCGTTAATAGAATTAGTAAAGTTACCCAATAAATAAATCGTTAGACAGAAATGATTTTTATAAGGGATACCCAAATAATTATCCACCATTCAATAAATAATAGCAAACGTGAATAAAGAGTTCCAATTCAATGGGTAACTATATCGACATAAGCTTATTATTGTAACGTTTGCTCCCAATATAAATTTTCCTAAATAACAGTAAAACCAATTAATTTAATTATGAAACTTCATTTAAATAATTTACGATACAATTCCACCAAACGAGATGAAAACTTATGAAACATATAGCCTCATTCCTGCGACGAAAAAATGAAAAAATGACGAAAAATAAAGAAATTATTCATTTGGAATTGCCCAAGCCACTATAGCGGGGTCGGACGGAGATTATCTGTTCTTTTAAACATCTTATTTCTGCTTATTAAATAACTTTTTAGACACTTGATTTTTATTATAAATATTTAAGTCACGAATAACAGTGGGAAAAACGTCCGACCCCGCTATATATATATATATATATATATAATAAACAACTCATGCACACACACACACACACACACACACACACACACACACACACGATGAAAGGCAGAAACTAAATCAGTTCGAATCGAGTCCCTAGAGACCTTTTTCGTTCGATTCGTGTCCCTAGAGACCTTTTTATACCCAAAACATAATCCGATAGAGGAAAGGATTTCCGAGAATCTGCCCAACTCGGTCGGCCTTATTTTACCTTTCTACGAGTCAAATCAACCAAAACCTCGCCTCACTCCTTGTTTCAGCATTCATTCATTTCACGTTTTATTGTGAATTTCATCCCATATATATATATATATATATATATATATATATTATTATTATTTCTACAATGAAACGGGGTCAGGCCGAAGAACGGGTGAGAGATCTCCCCCCCCAAAATATATATATATATATATATAAATTGAATTTACCGTGGTATACCATGTTTGGCAAACGCTTTAGTGGTGCAAGCCTCATTTACTGATGCATATTATATCTATCGGGCAAATAACTTTTAATTCAGTCACTGATTGACCCTCTAATACCGCAACAGCACAAATTATTGAGTAGAATGTTGTGTTCTATTACATCAAACAACTTACTCATACCCACTGCCATAATTTTCTTTTATCATAACTCAGCCGAGCAACTAAGCGACGTTGGATCTGAGTGGTAGTTGGATGGGGAGTCATCCACCGCAGCAGATAATTTACATTCGATAAATGTAATGAAATAATTAAATAAAATATGCATTTATTTTTATATCACGGATGGAGTCGATGTAGACAATGCAGGTCCTGAGCTTAAATTATCTAAAACCATAACAATACAAATTATTTCAATAGAATATTATGGTCTATTACATTATTACACCTTGCCCAGATCCATTACCAATAACCTCAATTTAGTAATAATAACAATTATCTCTCATACACTACTATATATATATATATATATATATATATATATATATATATATAGAAAGAGAGCGAGAGTTTTGTTCAAATAAAGGATTCAATTTATAATGAAAAGGTACGACTTGGGATGTCATTCGATTACTGAGAGTTATTAGCAATGAAGTTCAGTAGAGATTACCCCATAGGACACGTAGGGTGCCCATTTATCTGCCAACCACTTTATTTTATTATGTGTAATGACCACCTTAGACCTACAGTTTAACGTTGAAACCGAATGTTATTTTTAAAATATAATTATGGTGACTAATGATGCGGGAAATTGAGTAAATGGAAATATTATTTTCTCGAAAACTATGGGTGATAGAAAACTTCTGAAACCATATTTGGAATCAATATCAAAAGTTCTATACGAATCACCAAATACTTTTCAAAGGAGAATAAGAGCATTAATTCTATTAGTGAAAATATAAAGATGCAATTACTCGTCCGTACCCGTTATAGCGGAATGGTACACGTCATAGCTCCACCCAGCTACATCGGCAGCCAATCACGACGGACATCTGGTCTTTTGGGCGGAGCTTGGCGAATGTGCATATAAAAGGGGATATTTTCAGTTGGGAGTAACAGTAGCTATTTTCGCATCAGTGAATAATCATTCCTCGACCATGGACCTGTACGTCTCCCCAGACTTGTATGAAGAACGTGATACTGCAGCATTAACCACAATTAGTCTTTTCAATGCGGCTGATTGTGGCGAACTATTTTCGACGCAAACCGTAGAAGATATTTGCAGTGACGCTCCTTACAATCCGACGCAAGGGACTACCATAGAAATGTAAGTGTCCATAATTCGATTTTATATATATACGGAGAGTTGTAGTATTTCGTCAAATAGATACTAGTCAAAAATGTCAATCAATGTTATTTCCCCATCATGCTAAAATCGAAATTGGTAATCGAATCAAAGATATCTTCACATAATGGAGATCTGTCTGTCTGTATACTCTGTATATGTTTTCATTATTCCTTTAAGGTCCGATGAGGATTTGACACGTGTTATACAATCTTTTGAAGGGAATACGGATGATATACTGATCAGTCAGCAGTGTCACACATCCTCCACCATGGACCTGTACGTCTCCCCAGACTTGTATGAAGAACGTGATACTGCAGCATTAACCACAATTAGTCTTTTCAATGCGTCTGATTGTGGCGAACTATTTTCAACGCAGACCGTAGAAGATATTTGCAGTGACGCTCCTTACAACCCGACGCAAGGGACTACCATAGAAATGTAAGTGCATATAATTAGAATTTTATATATATGGAGAGTTGTAGTATCTCGTCAAATAGATACTCGCCAAAAATGTCAATCAGTGTTATTTCCCCATTATGCTAAAATCGAAATTTTTATGGCGTTCACTCCTCGAACCAAAGATATCTTCACATAATGGGGATCTGTCTGTCTGTATACTCTGTATATGTTTTCATTATTCCTTTAAGGTCCGATGAGGATTTGACACGAGTTATACAATCTTTTGAAGGGAATACGGATGATATACTGATCAGTCAGCAGTGTCACACATCCTCCACCATGGACCTGTACGTCTCCCCAGACTTGTATGAAGAACGTGATACTGCAGCATTAACCACAATTAGTCTTTTCAATGCGTCTGATTGTGGCGAACTATTTTCAACGCAGACCGTAGAAGATATTTGCAATGACGCTCCTTACAACCCGACGCAAGGGACTACCATAGAAATGTAAGTGCATATAATTAGAATTTTATATATATGGAGAGTTGTAGTATCTCGTCAAATAGATACTCGCCAAAAATGTCAATCAGTGTTATTTCCCCATTATGCTAAAATCGAAATTTTTATGGCGTTCACTCCTCGAACCAAAGATATCTTCACATAATGGGGATCTGTCTGTCTGTATACTCTGTATATGTTTTCATTATTCCTTTAAGGTCCGATGAGGATTTGACACGAGTTATACAATCTTTTGAAGGGAATACGGATGATATACTGATCAGTCAACAATGTCAAATAATGTAAGTGTTTTTCGATCTTTTTGGGATAAGAAGACAATATATTTTCATAAATTTATTAAATGAAAGAAATCAGTACAATAAACGAATATACAAATATACGAACAAAAACATTATAATATACAACGAGTACGTACAATTGGAAAACGGTTTTTTATCTGTCTGCATACCATTTCATCGTTTCGGTGAGTGTGACACGGGTCAAATAAATTTAAAAAATTTATAAATTCTTTATCATTTGACATATGCATGAGAAATGAGACACAGTACATTCCGCAAACATTAGTAAAATATCCCTGCATACGAAATGGGTTCCATACAACTTCGGAATATGTAACTGAGCGAGAAATTTTACAATAATAGGGTCACTCCAGGGTTGAGTACCGAGTGAATCAAAATAGTACAGGCGCTGTCTATTTTTAAAATAGACAGCGATCCAGTGAATCCCTTCATTACCGATGATGTCTGTGTTCACAATAAGACTACCGCATTCTCGCGTACTTGGCAAACTCAATGTTTCATTCTTCGCAAACACGCCGATAAATTTGGAACGTGTGACTCGCTCCATTACTTTCTGAAGTGTATTACATCCATTTTAAAAGTCAGTGATAACGCTTCTAAATCTATCTACTTCTATTAGGGCTTGCGATTCGAGATATACTAGTACACTAATAGGAGCGTCTATAGGCTTGGCGAATTCCAGTCGCACTGAGATGTTACCGCTCTGCTGTGGTGTTAAATGGGTATTTACGCTAGCAGATAAGTCAGGTGTAATGTCAAACGGATAAAGGTTAAATTGATCAATGAATTCTTCCTGCGTTACCCCATTACCAAGCTCATCACAATCACCTGCAATATGGGTCAGATTACTATAGGCTCTGGCACAAAGAGGTAACACAGCGTCTGATGAATAGTCCGTGCCCATTGTTCCACCCAAAGCAGTGCCATTAACGTATAGAGTTATATTTTTAAGTCCGAAATTCTCGAATTTAAAGGCACTCTTTTTATATTTTCCATTCACCGAAGCGTGGTCCTGCATGCCGATTAATATCCTTTTAGGAAGATTTCCCAGGGCAATGTTTTCTATCTGCTTCGATGCCAACCCTGCAGGAACCGTATATAGTTTGATCTGCACTCTGTTAATAGGATATTTCACTGTAGCGTTTAGTAAATTTTTCTCAATTTCTAGTTGTTTTGGTGAACTTAATTTCACTCGCCGTACGCGGAGGTATGTGTCCATAATGTGAACCACAACGGACTTTGCACCCTCTTCTTGATTCGCATCCAGATTTAAGCAGATCTCAGGACTCGTGCGGGTGAGCTTTATTTTCATATCCACCCCGTTCACAAGCAACTTCTCCTGGAAAGTGAAATCTGTGTGCAACCGTCCAAAACACTCGTATATTTTCTTTTTAGAATTTTTAAATTTGTCCTTTATACTATTTTCATCTTTAGTTTGATAATATCCCTCCGCACTTAAAAAGGTAGCCTTCGCTTCTTTGGAAAAGTTGAGGACATTTTCCAAATAGGCTCGTAGATGATAGTACCCCGTGCCTGCCGATATGTTGGTCTGATTTAAATATACGTCACACTGGTTGAATATGGCGTGCAGAAAGTTTGTTTCAGGGTATACAGCATATTTGTCATCGCAGGCCGTTCCATCAGAATGGGCTATACGTAGCTTAGCGTACATGTGCACACAGCTTGGATCAAAAAAGTAAGGACCTGAGCTGGGTATCACGAATTCTATAGGTGCACTCGGTGAACTAATTGTGTTTAAAGGGTTAATTGTAATAAAGTCACTGTGCTCAATAGAAACTTGGGTTGGCGGGAGCTCAAAAAAGGACAGCTCCGATTTACAGCATTGTGAACTACATGGGTGGATGAAGCGTGCCATGGCGAAATAGTGACTCCTCTCTCGACAAGTGGTAAACAAACTATGATTCATGAGATCAATATCCTTAGCTTATATCAGTCAAAAAAGTGGTCAACCATAGGTTTCATTCGCTTACAGCATTTCTTTTTTGATAGCCTTTTTACGTTTAATACCACGTGACCCCTTCTTCTTCTTCCGGGGAGCCCTCTTCTTCTTCCCGCCACCACGCATTTTTCTCTTTGCATCTTTGATGATTTCGTTCCGTGTACGCTTTAAATGTTTTTTTAGAGCTTCTTTAGGTTTAGCCCCGGCCAATATGTCTTCTGCAGTGTTAAGGCCTGATTGTAGCGCTTTCCTTCCAAGGTATCTGGCACCCCTCTTCAGCAAAGGAACAGCCGTACGTAGTATGGATGAAAAAATGGATCCAAGTCCACTACCGCGCTGGTATCGCATCCCTCGATAGACGGTGAAAGGCTTTCTATCCATTATAACTCAGTGCGTCGAAAGTGTAGCTTCACTGTTAAGCTCCCGTTACCGAATGGGAAGTTTTCGCCCTCAATCGTTCTTATATATTTGTGATATTGGTTATTAAATTAGTTGCGACATTCACATAATGGGGTCTGTCATATGAATACTCAAAACTCCTTCCTCTATGGTTGGGGATGTGAGCAATGCGCAGCAGGCGTGCCTGGTATCCCCAACAAACTGGTGCTCCACTATATTACTGTAAATATAGCACATGTCTGGGGACCTTTCAGCCAATTTCTCCATCTTCAATTGATAACATTAATCTGGACAAGTTATACGTGTCTCGTGAAATGGTCTCTTTGGAAGCTGCGCTATATCGGCCGTTGGTTAGAATTTTGAACTTTCTATGTTCTTTAAGACATCTGTTAGTCTTTGATTTTAGGATTAGTGTATGTGCAGGGTTGTTTACGATTTCATATACTAAATCATTCGTAAGGTTTGAGTTCTTAAACTTACGTTTAAGCCTCTCACAACATCCTCGGCCGAACCATATTGACCCGGCCCTAGTCTTACTTCTGTACTGTAATACCGTGCAATCTTAGTCCAAGCGATGCGCATAGTTTCATCCATAGCTACCCCAGCTTTTTCACACTCGTCAATGTCTCTAAGAATCGTAAAAAACGGTTTCTTTATGTTCAATATTTAAAAAGACGGTGTCCAGCTGAATTTCGCATATCCCCACCTCATACGAATCACGACCAATTCAATGTGCCCATGGAGTTCTGTTACAAAGTTGGCTAGCGTGTTGTTAGGGTGTACAGACAGGGACGAGGAGGACGGGAGTGTGACGTAGAAATGGTTAGGAGCCATGTTCATACTATTAAGCTTCATTATTGCATCAGCTTTTATATAGGTGTTGAAGCTTTCTGGGTACCCTAGCCATTTCACCAGTACATTTTTCTCCTTCCTGAACCTTTACTTCCTAAAATTTTCTCAATTTTAAACACATTTTTTTCTAAATTAAAAGCAACTTTCTGCAATTCCTCGCGTAAAAGCCTCCTGAGATTTCTTCCCCATTCAAATCTTCAATGTAATACATCATTATCACACCTTTAGGTCTCACAGCCCTAACTTTAAAAATCTCGCGTGTCCATCCTTGCTCAAAACCCTTTGCGAATTTATTCCCCGAACGCGACAGCCTTACATAATCATTGATTTTGAAGCGCACAGAGTGTGGTGGTGTGGTGTGGTGGTGGTGGTGGTCCATCTCTTCTCGGGAGCGTACCTCTTTCTAAACTTCGTTAGGTGTTGCCCCAATCGTGCGATGGTGTGAGCGGTTGTAGGATGATGCCAAGATTCCAGAATGTCTAGAAATCTGTATGTGTTTTTATGTGTAAAATAACGGTGCATGCGTTCCTTTATGGTGCGCTGAACTCTTTCAGCTAAAGAAGCCTTATGTATAGAATTGGTTGTGTAATAGCGATATTAAACTCTGTCAACATATTCTGAAAAGCACGGCCTATAAACTCCTTCCCCATATCCGTACAAAAATAGCCAGGAACCTGTTTTCTTTTAACATTAGCGTTTTGGTGGCTTTAGCAACTGTTTCAGGTGATTTATTTTCAGAGGAACTAGCCACAGATATCTAGAGAACACGTCTATTATGAATAGAATGTAGCGGTAACCATCGTTTACACAGAATATCTTTGCATGTCTGTTAAATCTGCTTGCCAAATAGAATCAATCGAGGAAGCCGTTGTCTTGGCTGTTTTAAACCTTTTTCTCACAGGCTTATGAAGCGTTAAGCGTCCTGCTCCTCAAAAATCTTTCAACATCTTTTTTTCCTACTCCGTAAAACACTTCTGTACAGTCTATCTACGCCGCCGTAAGAGGATGGGGTAGAAATGTCATATAACGTTTAGTTAATACGTTAGCCATTTGCGTATTTTAGAGGCACGTGGGTAGGTTGGTTTAACCTCTTCTTGCTCCTCTTCAAAGGTGTTACGGAAGGGGGTGACGGCGCCTTCAATTGTGTCACAGACGTTGCGTGTTCCAAGTCTTTTAACCGTTCAGATTTCCTATCAGCGTTTTAGGGACATTTATTTGTTGTAGTCTTGCTTTAATATGCTTCCAGCCTGATGGTGATGGCCTATCCACTTTCTCACCAGATCATGGACAATGTCTACGATATTCGATCCCTGTACCTTTGATCCTTCCACAATGATCTCCCCTGTATCGGTCCTTGTATGGCGGGATCCTCATTCAATAGATTATAAAGACTTAAGCCTTTACTCCTCAATGTAAGTGGGAGGGTATTTTTTAATACATGTTCGATATTTGTGTGGCTAATCTTTTTGGTTGGTCAGCTGTGTCGTCGGGTACAGGTACTATGTCGCCATCGTCCCCGTGCTGTGCCTAATAACCACAGGAATCTCTGTAGGGCTCTTATAATTTTCGTACTCGTGAAGAAATTTCTGCAGAGCTTCTTGGTATATAGATTCTTTTCTCATCAGGTGTTTTTTTCACTGTTTAATAGGGCTAACAATTCGCTTTCCATTCTTTTAAGTCTGCTTTTACGGGGATCTAGATCCGTGTCTCTTTGCAGTGAGGCGTAACACCTCGTGGGGAAATCACTACCACTTTTCTCATTATATTAATCTAGTCAGTAAAGGGCCCCAAACTGAAAATAAGATGGGGAGAAATGACCCTCCTGTTTGCACAATAACTCGTTTTTTTCTTCGCTACAGTTTGACTTTTACGAGCGAGTGTACGTATTATGTTCTTGTAGCGGCGAAGGCGAGCCTTCTGATGGGTTTTCATTGATACATTGCAATTTATAACGTTAAGACAGATTTCACAGATGCATTTTAAAAAGTCGGCGTCGATATTTTTAATAAACATCTGCTGCATTGCCCGGGGAGTCGATGATAGATTTTTATTAATTCATGGTATTTCTTTAGTCTCTTTGTCATTCTGGAATATACACCGTTTCAGGCTCGTTTGGAAATATATTCGTTCGCAGAAGCACTCTAAACGTGTTTCGCGGATGAAGGTCGCAAAGCAAATATCCGTAACGCGTGCTTGTAGCTTCTTTATAAACTTCCAAAACTCCTTACGCTGATTCGGGAACATTTGATTGGCTAATACCCAAATTTGTGATACATCTCTACGTTGCGCGAATAAGACTAGATATTGCGTATTTAACGACACATCGCGCATGTATCTATTTTTGAAAATAGATTCTGATTGATGAAGAACACGCTTATGTTAAGATGGTGGGAGTATACTGTAAATGTCTCGGCAAACGTTTTATCCATCTCCAACATGAGATCGTCAATTACAATGATTGTATGTTCAGTTCCCTTTAGCGAATTAACGTCATATACACCTTTGTGGAACAAAATATCATCTTGGTACTCGTTGAACACTGATTGATACGTCGAATAGCACCATATAACTTTATGCACAAATTTCGAGAACATCTCGCCCTTTTCTTTAATGATTTTAAGCATAAACACAGTTTTACCACATCCTGTAGGTCCAGATATAACATGTGGATGGGCTCGTGAATCTGAATTTTTCTACAGAGTCCATTTCTAACACGTCCACTCCTAAGTGGGTCATTTACAAAATATTACAAATTTTGAGTGCTGATCCTTATATTTCTTCTCCACAGAACCGACGATGAGTAGAGCACCCTATCATTACGGATGACGACGACAGTGTAGTTGTGATCTCCTCCCCTGAACCCTCACCAGCGATACAGGTTGCACGTCCAAAGCGGAGGTATGAGAACCCCACATCAGGTATAAAGCGGCCGAAATACGTACCTGTTGCAGCAGACCCCCCCCCTCAACCTCTTACGCAACAACCTCCCCAGCAGCAGCACCTCCGCTAATATACCCCCTTATTCGCCCCCCGTTCTGTTAAGTCTACAATAACAGAGCCCCAACCCTCCTACGCAACAGGGCCCCCATCAGCAGCACCTAATATATCCACTAATTCCGCCCCCGTTCTGTTGAGGATGGTATAACGCTGGAATTGGTGCGATCCGCAGCCCCCACCCCAGCCTTGACTAGAAATCGGTATAGAGTCAGGGTCGACCCTAGAGTCATGTATAGCAATGGTATTGAGCGCGGGATACGCAGGGTTGTAGAGCATATTATAGAGTTTGCTCTTCAGAATCGCGACGAGCGTGAAGTCAGGACGAGTCTGTCCTTTGGATTCGGGTCAGATGACGGTGATGTAGACGATTATTGGGTGATAGTACCGTTTAGACGTTTGGCTGCTGAAGATGTATAATATATATTAGGGCGTATAATGCAAGCCGTCCAAAGTAGTATAGCTTTCAATATGGACAACTTCACGGTAATATTGACCGTGTATTCCGTGTTGCGGGTCATAGTGCCATACCGTACACTCTTAACTTCAATTCTCCAACTATTTACCGAAGGCATATAAACGTCGATCGTGGTTGCGGCTTTACAGCAGTACTCTTAGCACGTATGTTTACTGTACAAAATACACGGACTCAAAAAATTTGGCTGCCTACGATCGTTGAGCGTGCCCGTAAACTAGCTGTAGACTGTGAACTTGAATTTGACTGTAATATGGGTCCTGAAGAGCTGAGAAAGGTAGAACAGGAAATGAATGTGCGCATAGTTATATTTGGTTTGGATGATCGCCGCCGGACTGTGTATGTTTTTAAAAGCTGTGTGAGAGATCGTACAAGGCCCCTACTTATTTTAGGATTGTCAGGGACAACGTATCTCCCCATCCGTAATATAAGGGGGCTTTACGCGAGTTATGACAAAAGTCGAAAATATGGGAGACATCATGATTTGTGTAAGGGGAGCCTCGAGTTTGCGGATGATATAGTGAGACATTGTAAAGAATGTCACATGGTATGTGAGCAGTGTAAAAGCACCAAATGTGAAAGCCGTGTAGTTGAGAAGAGAGACTGTGATGTGTGTAGACGCACATTTTTCAATAATAGCTGCTTTGATCTCCATAAATCAATTGGTACGTGCAGGAAAATGAGAATCTGTGAATGTGGTATGTTTCACACATGGATAATTGGGGAAAATTTAAGCACAAGTGCGACGTAATTCACTGTCCTACATGCCAGGAGGAATATAAGGCGGATGGAGTAAAGCATGTGTGTTATATGAAAGATGCTAAGCCTAAAAATAACCCTTGTATAACTGTGTACTACGATATAGAAACATATACGAACGCTGAAACCAAAGAGGTAATTCCACATTTACTTGTGAGCCAGACCATCTGTGATGAGTGTATGGGTATCGAATGTGACGAGTGCCCCAAATGCGGTAAACGGACAAACGTTTTTAAACGAATGTCAGCGATAGTCCTGTGAAACTATTTGTGTCCTATATTGTCAAGTTAGCCGACAAGTTCAAAAAAATGACTGTGTATATTCTCGCCCATAACGGGGCAAAGTTTGACACGCAGTTCCTTTATAAGGAGTTGCTTGAACACGAATCCTCTGAGATATTTACAGGTGATCCATTGAAAAGAGGCAACAAATTAATACAGATGCAGATAAGAGGCAATGTACAATTTAAAGATACTTTATTATTCACACCTTGTAAATTAGCAAAGCTACCCAAGGTGATGGGAGTAGCAGCTGAAGTTTCCAAAGGATACTTCCCATACACTTTCCTCACCAGCGAGACTTTAAACTACGTAGGCCCACCACCCCCCAAACATTATTTTGACTGCATGGATGAACGTGAAGACTTTGATCGATACTACGACAGTTTTAATGAAAGTAACCCTTATAATATAGCTGATGAATGTGAGCGTTATTGCGTGAATGATGTGCGCGTGCTTAGAGTATGTTTCCAGGCCTTTAGAAGTATGTACATAGCCCGTTTCAAATGCGATCCACTGCAAGTCGCAACCACCATCGCATCATTATGTTTTACGGTGTTCAAGAATAACTTCATGCCTAAAGACACCTTAGCCATTATTCACCGAAACAACCCCCGCAGTTACGGACACAAGGCTATTTACTGGCTCATACACCTGCAGCAACAAACAGGTGTATACATAAAGCACGCCCGCAACACGGGTGAAGTACCCATTAGATTAATGGACGTGTTTTTTGGGTTGATGGGTTAAGTGAAAACCGTGTCACTGGTGTGAAGACTGTGTATTCCTTTAATGGATGCTGGTGGCATGGATGCCCCCGCCCTGAGTGCGGTATCGTCGGAGATATCCACGGTAGATCTCCTGCCGACTGTCTTGCAGGGACCCGCACCCGCGATCAACTTATAGGATCACAGTTCACTCACAAAGTCTTGTGGGAGCATGAATATGATGCACGGATGGAGACAGACGATGTATACCGTGAGGAAATAAAAACGATCAAGCGTTCAATGGTGCTGGACCCTCTCAAATGTGGTGATAGCTTGTTTGGAGGACGTACAAATCCATTCAGACTATACTTTCCACCTACGGTGGGCGTGAAGCTCCATTACTACGATTTCTGTTCTTTATACCCATACGTGATGAAGAGCCATCCGTACCCCGTGGGCGCTCCTGAGAAACTGGTGGGACCTAGCATACCCTCCATCAATGAATTTTCAAAAAATTTGAATGATCATTACTTTGGGCTCTCTTTCGTAGACGTACTCCCCCCACGCAATTTATGGATGCCGATCTTACCTGTCGTTATCGACGACAAGCTCATGTTTCCCCTGTGCGTGAATGCGCGGAAGAGGATAACGGCGAATGTAACCATATACCCCACCAGCGTAAGATCAGAGGCGTATATACAAGTCCTGAGCTGGCCCTAGCCGTACGCCATGGTTATAGAATACTGAAGATACACGAGGTGTGGAGGTTTCAGAAGCTCCCCAACCTTTTCACACCATATATAAACGCCTTTTTGAAGGATAAGGTTGAAGCATCAGGGTATCCGCGAGGAGTTGATACCGAAGATGAAAAGTCTGCCTATATTCAACGTTACCGCGACCGCGAAGGTATACAACTTGATCGTGTCCAAATTGTAAAGAATCCTGGCAAGCGCTTTAGTGCAAAGTTGTGTCTAAACAGTCTATGGGGAAAATTTGCGCAGAATACCGGCAGAGGGAACATTCATTTGGCACAAAGTTATAGCGATGTCTGGGATTATGCCAATGCCCCCGATAAAGAGGTCATGGAGATCGTGAATGTAGGTAATACTTACGTAATAAAGTACAACAACACTGAATTTGCCACAGATACCTCAAGGGTTACAAACATACCTGTGGCGAGCTTCACAACAGCCTACGCCCGTATAAAACTTTGGGGTCTATTGCATTCTCTTGGGCGGAGAGTATTGTATGCCGATACAGATAGCGTGATATTCACAGAGAGGGAGGGTGATTACATGCCCGCTATTGGGGAGTTCCTCGGCGAGCTCACTGATGAGATCAAGGATGAGTATGGGGACGACGCATACGCCGACTCTTTTATCTCAACAGGACCTAAGACTTATGGGGTACGGGTCAGGGTAGGGGATGAAATGAAATATATCGTGAAGGCAAAGGGTATTACGCTCAACCATGCGAATCGGGAGGTTGTTAACTTTGAGTCGTTGAAGGATCTAGTATGTTTGCAACCTCACCAACTAATTGTAGGCACCCACAATTTTCGGGCGCAGAAGCTGGGAGGCGTGAAGGAACTTAGGGGTACGATGGTGTGCCGTAACACCTATAGGAAACGTTACCAGTTACCTGGCACCTATGATACCGTACCCTTTGGATACCAATGATGCTTCTAACTCACACGTCTTGTATATAATCGTATCTATTTGTAAATATATATATATATATATATATATATATATATATATATATATAACTTGAATATCTCGTTTATTAAATCGTATTTGTAATATATATAACTTGAATATCTCGTTTATTAAATAAATCAAATAGCGTTTCACTTTCTCCTTTGTGTGTGTGTGTGTGTGTGTGTGTGTGTGTGTGTGTGTATGTGTAGGTGAAAGTTCTAAGCTCCGCCCACTGCGTGAGTCATGCTACTATCTGGGAGTCCCTGCGTGGTCAGTCGACCGCAGTAAGCCCGAGAGATCAGACGTGTATTCAGATCAGACGTATATTGAAATGGCTACCTTTAATATTGCTTGCACAACGTTTATGAAATGGTATTCAGTAAAGTGTGAGGATGTGGTGGATACCGAAAAACTTCCTATTCCCCCCTCCTATGCCTCTTTTAAAGCCACATTGGATTGTGCGAAGTTCCAAGATGTACAAATACTCTACGGATGTTCTGGTGAGACTGTTGAAGGCTTTCGTTGCACAGACGATGTGCTGAAGTATGCTGCAGGGCTAAACTTTATAAAGTCTCACATACACCGTGAAGTAAAAGAAACAACGCGTGCAGAAGAGAAGCAGCAGGTATGGATAATGAGCCTTGTGGATGGGTGGTGTGACAAGCGGTATTACGTCATGCTACACCATGTCGATTACTCATACCCTACGTCTGAAAATGTGAATCTCGTGATCATGGACAATCTTAGGTGTTTTTATCACTATATTAACGTATATCATGATGAGGTTCATAGTGAGGTTGTGGCTAGTGCCATGCGTGAGTTTTTAACAGATTTTAGAGACGAGTATCGTTTGATGGGTAGAAAGGAAAAATATGAGCATATGTTCCTCTCAAATAGTGCGCCGGAGTGTGGAGATGATTAGCGCCTAGTTCTTATCCAAAGTGCGTAGGCTGGTAGTGACGAAACGGAAAAACAAATATGTGCAACAATTCGAGTCGTACGAACATGCCCATTCACGTATCATCGAGTCAGCCGCCCGTCGAACCATTCCTGCCTGTGCCTCACACGGCTCATAGTTATCTCAGAGCTTGAGCCGAGTGGACGTGCGCTCCTCGAATACGTTGGAACTTCCTTTGAGCAGCATTCTCAACGCCTCGTACGATGTGTCCGTGACGAAATCGTTGCGCGTGTTCAGGCGTAATTCCGGTACCATTAGCTATGTACTGGAAACGGAATGTAGACCGACAAACAAACGGATTTATTTAAGTATCGAGGAGATGAATAGAATCTTCGTGATAGTTGAGAAGTGGTGTGAAGATCGTTATAAAATACCTGCTAACGTAGGTACAAGAAGAGAGCAGATTAGTGACGCACCCTCATACGCCGTTGTATGTACGTTGTGTATAAATAACGATCGGCCGTGCATTGATATAAGGCTGATGTGGAAGAATGCTTCTGATAATAACGCTCTTATTCCTACGCGAAACCGTTTCATCCTCGACAGAATGTTTGAAATCGTCGGATTCCGTAAACTGAAACCTATATTAGACGCGCGTGTTACGGATATGTTTTATTTTGATACAGTACTTGAATACGCATACACTGCTCTGCTCGATGGGTTTACCGAGTGTAGGGCTGGTCAGAATGGTCTAGTGCTGGATGTTTATTTAAAAAGTTTAGACTCTTTGAAATACCATGAACTTTGGTACAAAGCAATTGATCGGTACAAGGCTGAGCTCACCTACACCGTTCACCCTGAAGAACTATTTCTTTATATAACGCGCAGTTGTCGTAACGATTTAGAAGATTATTTCAATTGCCGCTATGTTGAGTGAAGAGTTCACGATTGAAAAGCGCGAGTCGGTAGAAATAAACCCTCGATTGGAAAAGCGTTCTTATAAACTTGTGTTTAATAATGTAGCTAACGATGAACTCTTTGTGCGTGCTTTTGATTGTATTCTAGACGTGTTTAAAGATGACTTACCAACCGGTTGTAAAGTGGGAACAAAAATAGTACTGAACGATATGAAAGCCATTCATATCGAGTACAGGTTTCCCTATACTTTAAGCGGTGAAATATTATTAAGCCGCATATACTGCGTAATGCAGAGCAATAATGATGTAATTGTAAACTCGATTAAGACCGAGTTTAGTATTTTGAAAAAAAAGTGAATTGTATATATATATTTTGCTTGACATTTCCCCGATTATACGCATATTTCTATTGATTTGTGTTTATATATATATATATATATATATATATATATATATATATATATATATTTTGCTTGATATTTCTCCTGTACTGTTATGTACATATTGAAGTGTATATGAAATGTATATTTTATTTTATATATCACCATAATTGTGTGTGTGTGTGTATATTTCTCCTGTACTGTTATGTACATATTGAAGTGTATATGAAATGTATATTTATTTATATATAATTGTGTGTATATATTTCTGTTATACGCATATTCCTCAAATGTATATTTATTTTCCATATATTTATAATAAAAAGAATGATGCAATGTTGTTTATTGTTATGCCTTCTACTACCGGTATTCTAATAATGTATACAACGGTATCTGGCAATATTTAAGCCTTCTAAGCCAACTGGCTGATTAGGAGTCTATAATAGTGTATACAATGGAATACATGGCGCTATCTGGCAACTCAGCCAACTGGCTGATTAGGCGTATATAATAATAATGTATGCAATAATACTGCTAAAAAGAGATATCTGACAACCATTTACAGCCAACTGGCTGATTAGGAGTCTATAATAATGTATACAATGGTATCGCGGTATCTGGCAACTCAAGCCATTTACGCCAACTGGCTGATTAGGAGCCTATAAAACAACGCCAACTCGGCTGGAAGTCTTAATGTGCACTTATACTTTTCCTCTACTACTTCTTTCACCACTTTTCTCTACAAAAAAAAAAAAATGGTGTCAATAATCCAGCAGGGTTGAAAGCACCTTAAACAGAAAAAAACAAACAAACAAACAATGTGCACTTGGCTCCTGCCAGGTGAACACCTCTCCTCCTTTCTCTCCTCCTCCTCCTCCTTTCTCTTGGGGGATAACGCCGCCTCCAAGTTCCCCCCCACCCCCCTTTGCAACAACCCCTTCCCCCCTTTGCAACATTACATAATAACCTGCAACATTCTTGCACTCTCCCCTTTTGCGGCTATACTACTGACCAGCCATGAGTGGATCCTAGGGTCTTTGTTGGTCTGAAACATTATAACATTATAACTTTTTTTTGCAAAAATTACAAATATTTTCGGAAAGGATTTTCCGTCTATCCCGTAAGGATATAGATACAACGATAAAAAGTTATAAAGCTGCCGTTAAAATCTACTGTATATGACTCATATGAGCTTCGAGTAAATGTTAAGCTTAGAGCTTACAAGTTTTCGGTTCAAGATATTTTGTATGAAATTATTGCCATGTTATAATGCGAGCGTGAACTAACTTGATGTTTGTAGGCTTTGATATAGGGCTCTAGCACAGACTTAAGCTAATTTTACACGAGACATTTATTGCGTGACACTACTCCCGTTGCAACTGCTGTTTGCACTACGGAGAGAAACTACATGAATTTCTGTCTGAGATAAGTAGCAGCGACAATGTCAGCTAGAAATATACAACATAAATCCCTTTGTCGTTTATACTACGATATAAATTCGTTACATTTCTATCTGATTCTTCTAATCAAAATAGTCCTGTCTTCACTAAAACATTTGAGAACATTGTTTTTTCATTTTATATCTATACTAGCTGTTTTTGCCCCCCGCTGCTAAGCTTATATGTTAGATAATCAAGTTGTTTTTAGTATTTTTGTTTTTTCTGGAGGTAATTTTAGTTTTGTAAAGCCATTTCTATAGCTGTCATGCCCAGAATTTGCTTGGGGTGGGCTGACTGTATTAAATTTGAAGCTTAAGATTTTCATAGCAGCGTTCTTTTCTATAGTTTTATTGACCAAATATGAACCCCCAGTAATTGGGGTGTCTGCAAGTTGTGTGTCTTTCTGTCTGTCCGTTTGGGGGGTGGGGTGGGTGGGTGGGTCCAGTAATTGGGGGACCGTAGGGCCCCCATTTACTGTCGTTCAATTATTTGGTCAATAAAATTATAGAAAAGAACGCAGCCATAAAAATCTTAAGCTTCACATTGTGTCAAAATTAATTTTGTGAAGCTTAAAATTTTCATGACTATAGTTTTATCGATCAAATAATTGAACCCCCAGTAACTGGGGGATCGACACAATGTGAAACTCAAGATTTTCATGGCTGCATTCTTTTCTATAGTTTCCCCCCACCCAGGGCCGTTTCCTGTTACAAGCAAACTAAGCGGCCGCTTAAGGCCCCGCTGCTACTAGGGCCCTAGACAGGCTCCCAGGTCATAGCTCAGTGGGCAAGAATAGGAATATAGCTGAAGTTATTATTAATATTATTATTATTATTATTATTATTATTATTATTATTGTCGTATTAATTAAAGTTTTTGTATGAGACAAATGTGATAAAACGGAGACATACGAAACGTTTTGGTCGTTATGTGTTGTTGTTGTTGTTGTTTAGCCGATCAGCCCACCCTGATCGAGCAAGCCGGCGGCACGCAGGTAACCGATCGCCCTCTCCGGAGTGGACCAGAGGTTCAGCGCACTAGTGATGTTGTGTTGTGTTCGTTGTTGTGCTAGAGCGTTACAGTCCGTCATAATGTGTTCAATTGTTTGTGGTGTGTCTCGGCACAGGTGGCAGGTGTCGTCTATGGAGTTGTCTAGTCTGTGTTTATATGTCCGTAAGTTTGGGTGATGTCCACATCGGAATCGTGCTAAGTTAACTCGATCCGATCTGCTCAGGCTGATCTCTGACCTGTTAATGGGTGGCGGCTTCGCACCTAGGACCGCATTCGGACCGAGTCGTGTCAGTGCTTTGTGGGTTAGATGTGTGTGTATGTGTTTTCTGTACTGTGTGATGTCTGTGGGGCGTGGTATGGAATGGAGTATTTCGTTATAATATCTCTCTGGTGTTACCTTAATGGTGCGAGGTGTTGGTGCATGATTGTACATGTAGTGGCAAGGGTGTTGTGGGTTAGTTGTCGCTGCTGCCATGAATTGTGTTCCCCTCATGTCTAAATGTTCCCTAACTTTTAGTATTTTTGTTTCTGTGTGCAGGTGTTCTATTGGTGTTGTTTGAGTGCATCCTGTAATGATACGAAGTGCGTTGTTTTGTATTGTTTGTAAGGTGTTTATGTGTGTGTTTGAGATAATGGGTGCCCAGCATGGGCTAGCATAGTCCATAACTGAGCGAATATGTTGTTTGTATATGAGTGATGTTGTTTCCTGCTGGTGTCCAAAGTTTGTGCCTGTTAGTACCCTAAGCGTGTTAAGTCTTGACGTACATTTGGTTTTAATGTCCTGAATGTGGTTTGCACAAGATAATGATGTGTTGTATGTGACACCAAGTATTTTGGTTCTGTGAGTGTGTGGAATGTTGATGTTGTTTAGTGTAAGCTGTGGAATTACCTGGTGTTCTTTTGTGTTGCTTGTAAGCAAGGTGATGGTTGATTTTGTGGGCGCTACTTTGAGTCTATTGTGTGTGAGCCAGTCTTGTATACTGTTTATGTATGTTTGTAGGTTATTTGTAGCGGTGTCGATGTTGTTGTGGGTGGATGTTAGAGTGATATCATCTGCATATGATGATAAGGTAAGCTTGTTATCTATGGGTGTTGGAATGTCATGCATGTATAAGTTGAAGAGTGTTGGTGAGAGAACAGAGCCTTGAGGGACCCCGTTCGGAAAAAGCTTGTTTTTGGATGACTTGCCATTAAATGTCGTTATGTGTAAATAACTATTGTGAGATCTTATTTCTATATTATTTAACTTTATTCTTACTATATGCTTATACTTTCCTAAATGCTTAATTTTTCTAGTATTGTAAAACATTATTTCACTAATTTACTAATTATTAAGAGATTTTGTAACACTTTAAAACCTAGGATTATTTTCGTTATGTTTTCAAGTTTATTAATTCTTTTCTCATCTTTTTCAGATAATGTGAATTTTGTTGGTTAAAACCTAAATGGTCTAATTATTTATTTGAATGTATTTGATTAACGTTACAATTATAACAATTATTATTATTATTATTATTATTATATTATTACCATCATTATTATCATAATTATTATTATTTAGCAGATTAGTTGTGGTTAATTAGATGTGACTTCGTGCATCTTGGAAAATGAAACCACATTATCCATCAGGAGCTAAAAAACGGAAAAAGAAGAAAATAGAGGAGGAGAAGCTTTCCAGTAGCACAGGTGAGATGTGCCACTTGCAGTGCTGTGCTCGTTACTTTATAAATGTAATGCCGTTACCGTTACCTTTACTACAGTCTAAATGTAACGCCGTTATCGCTACAGTTACCATTTTTAAAAAGTAACGAGTAACGGCACCGTTACTCGTTACCGTTACTTTTAATGAAATGTAAATATATTATATATATGCATCGGTATATTATAATTTATATATACATAAAATATTATATTATATAAACATTCGCTTGTGCGAGTATGTGTTGGTTTGTATCCACTGGTTAATGCATAGGCTATGAAGTCTGCAGAGCTGGGCAGTATTTAAATACATTTGTATTTAAATACGTATTTAAATACATTTGTGTATTTAGAACTGTATTTATAAATACATCGTTTTTCATGTATTTAAATATAGTATTTAAATACTTTAATGAGTATTTAAATACAATGTATTTAAATACTCAAAATCTAAAAATGTAAATACTTTTACTGGTTTAATACACGTTCTGTACTAGCACAGTACGACGCGTCGACAGTGTAGTACAGCATGGTTCATGTTTCAACGTGTCAGTTCAATCAGTTGTGTGCCACTCTTAGTCGAAAGCGGTTGATTTCTTTATCGTGTGCGTGTCATGGCTTCAACAAGCAAATCCGGTGAATCAAACAGTGATATATCTGCAGATAACAATTTAAAATGTATTTACAAATGTATTTAAATACAAGTGATGTATTTTGTATTTAGTATCTAAATACATTCGTAAAATGTATTTAGTATTTAGTATTTAAATACATTTTTCCCATGTATTTAGTATTTAGTATTTAAATACATTCAGTGTATTTATTGCCCAGCTCTGGAAGTCTGTGCATGCCTTCATTGCGTTGTTATGACTTATAAGGCATAATATTTTCAAAAAAGTGAAACAAAATCACTGTAAGATTTATGTATTACTAGGAATTGCAACATAACAGAGGATGTAGCATACTATTGATACTAATTTACTAATGCTAGAACATACCAGGAAAGTTTAGTTTTGCAAAACAATAATACGAAATACTAAAGAAATGAATGAAATGAGTTATTGTGCATGGCAATGATAATTGAAATTTATTAGCTAAATATACAAACTTAAGAATTATTCAAAAGATCTTTATTGGCCTTTAAGAAAACAAGCTTCTCAAAAGTTGCATCTAAGAGCGAGCCTCGTTTCAGATGCAGTATATCCTTCCCTACTGAAAAAAACCCGCTCAACAGCAGCACTAGATGGTATAGGAGTGTTAACTTTAATAAACATATTTTTAAAGTTAGTGGATGGGAAGGATGCAGAGCTAACGTGCCGTTGAAGGCCCAGATGAGAGGAATGACGAGACTTCTGTTGAACTTAGGTCTCTCCCTGCTCCAGGGTTCTTCGCCTTTTTACTTTGACAGTGCTGTCAGTGTAGGGGGAGAGGGTGGATAGGGGTAGGCTGCCAGCATGCCAGCGCCAACATGCACACCTCGCTCATAGTGAAGGGACAAATTTTTAACAGTTAATGAATAATGAGTGAGGATCGAAAGAAACTAATTGCTAGCTACGATAAAAAAGTAATGAGTAACGACTAACGAATGTATTTCCCTAAAAAAGTAACGTCGTTACTGAAAGAGTTACTTAATTTGAAATGTAACGCCGTTACCGCTACCGTTACTAAAAAAGTACCGCTTTACGTAACGGCCGTTACTTGTAACGCGTTACTGCCCAGCTCTGGCCACTTGTATATTCTTATGATTACAGTTCATGCAACTAGGTTAGGTAGACCATCAAGCTAGGCAAGTGCTCAGGAATCGTTTGGAGTAAGCTAGTCTCTGTAATATTTATTATATTTCGAAATGTGAAATTTAATGGATCACATCACCTCAAATTCTGTTCACACAGATCAATTATCAAACAAGATAAGAAAGAGTATTTTTGCAAAAATTAACAGAATATGTAATGTTATGTTCTTCTCAGGAGCACTACTGAAATATTTGGAAAAGCCATCCTCAGCAAAGCCTGATGAGCATCATGAGCCAACAGCAGGACCATCCTCTATACAACCTCAAACACCAGTAGAAGTAGAGCCTGATGAACCAACAAGTGGCCCATCTTCTGTTCAGATTCAAACACCACACAGAGGCATTTCTACTGAGCAACAAGAACTAAGATCTGCTCCACCCCTTCATCCGTATGACTGGCCAGTTGTCCTGTCAGATACCTTGAAGACAGATCTGGTGTCTCGAGGACCATTTCAAATCAGTCCAGATTTCACATTCCCTAAAAGAGAGGACGGTAGAAGCGTTCATCACCATTACATGTACAGAACATTAATTAATTGGGAAAAAATAAAGCGAAGCTGGCTGATGTACTCTAGAAGGAATGATGTTCTTTATTGCTTCTGCTGCAAGTTGTTTTCAAGGAAGTCGTACAAACTAATTACGGATGGACTTTCAGACTGGATAAACGTTGGTTCGCTTCTGAAAGGCCATGAAAATAGTTCAGAACATGCAGATAACATGGCAACATGGAAGGATCTGGAACTGCGGCTAAAAACTGGGAGGACCATTGACCAAACTGATGTCATTAATGGAGGTAGAGCGAAGACGCTGGCGAGATGTTCTCACACGTCTTGTAAGTATAATCCAATCATTGGCAGAGAGAAACCTTGCTTTCAGGGGGTCTTCCTCTACATTGTACAATCGAGACAATGGCAACTTCTTGAAGGAGGTTGAGCTGCTTGCCAAATTTGATCCAGTGATGAAACAACACATCAGCAGAGTCGAAAGTGGCCAATATAGTCATTCAAGTTACTTAGGAAACATCATTCAAAAATGAGCTCAGTGGGTCCATTAGTGGGAAGATCTTGGATGCCATTGTTGCAGAAATAAAACAAGCTAAATATTACTCCCTCATTTTAGACTGCACTCCAGACATAAGTGTTATTTATTTATTTGTTGGGTTCAAAATCCCAGCTGAGCCGTGAACGGCTAAGTTCTAAAGGGCCAGTTCAACCTACAGCCCAAGTTAGGCTAAAATTAAAACTTACGGATTTGAGATCCTATTAGGTCCTACCTCAGGGTTGCTGACTCGATGTGAGCCTACCTTAGGCCTCAGTTGTATGAATTTAAGATAAAAACAAAAGGGCCACTATTTATGGTCTTCTTTCTCAACCTTGCAACAACAACACAACCTGGACTATTGCACGATGCAACAATCTTGTATCTAAACAACCAAACTGAATTGCAAGAGAGCTCTCTATAAGACCACACCCTGTAAGTACGACGTTCCACAAACGAGTAGAAAGGACGCGCAGCGCCCCAAAATGATGCCACCAGAGTGGCCAAACAATGATGCGACAAGAGCCCAAAAATGCTAGCTCTAAATTAAGTTAATTTTTCACTAACCTTACAATTATGAGATGGGTATATATACACCTTAACTTAATATATACAAGCAATGCTGCATCAATCAGCTTAGTCATCATATCGCCTTGGGACAACAATGGTTCTTCCTCTTCTAGATTTTCTAACACTCCCCACCGAAGAGGCATTGTTGTCATTACCTTCTGCAAGGTTACCAGTGCAGACCTAACTAAATTGTCTTTGCCAACAAACAACTCTTCAATTATGCCAAGCTTCCAGCATTGCCTTGGTCTTTCATCCCCAATCAGTACCACTTCTCCCACCTTGATACAATTTGCATTGGAACCCTTTACCTTGCCTGATGGGTAATAATTGAGTTCTGGCAAGTATTCCATCTGCCACCTCTTCCATAACTGATCTTGTAGCTCTTCAAGGTACCTGAACCGTCTGGTTAACTCTCCTTGAGTACTCTGGATAGGCTGCAAGTCTTCTGGCACACTGGGGCTTGATGTTAATCGTTTACCATAAAGAAAATGATTTGGTGTCAATGGCTCCGCATCCTGCATACTGTTATAAACAAAAGTGATAGGCCTACTGTTCACCATTGCTTCTACTTCACATAAAACAGTGCAGAATTCTTCTTTGCTCAAATGAGCATTAGCTAAAAGTTTCTTTAATGGACACTTTACACTTCTCACTAGCCTTTCCCAAAATCCTCCGCACCATGGTGCTCTCTCAACAATAAACTCCCACTGTACCCCTTGGTGTGAAAAGTAGGATTGGAATCCTTCTTCTTTTAGCAAGGACCAAATTTCTTGGAGTTCCTTTGCAGCCTTTTTGAAGGTTTTTGCATTATCCGATATGATTTTATTTGGGAAACCCCTTCTGTTCACAAACCTTTTAAAGGCCAAAAGAAATACATCACTACTTAAGTTGCTTACCAACTCCAAATGGATTGCTCTGGTGGTAGCACAGGTGAAAAGACATATATAACCTTTGTTAGACTCCCCTCGCTCATACACATAGACTGGCCCTGCAAAGTCTACTCCCACTACATCAAATGGGGCAGTATAGACACACCGTTCTCTTGGAAGTGGAGCCACCTTTTCATAATAAGGCTTTGCACTCCAACGCTTGCAAACCACACATTTATGCAAGACCTTTTTTACTACTTGTCTAATTTTGGGAATCCAAAACTGTTGTCTGATCTCTATTATCACTTCTCTAACTCCAGTATGTAACAGCTTATGATGAGTATCCAGGATCAAAAGGTCCACAAAGTGCCCCCCAGAAGGTAGCAAAATTGGATGTCTTTTCTCCTCTGGAAGCCCGGAAAACTGTAGTCTACCTCCTACTCTCAATAAATCCTGATCCAAAAACACATCCAAACCCCACTTGAAAGCAGAATGTGTTGGTAGAACCTGTAATGGATGGCTGGTGAGCAATTCCCTCTCTTCACCAAATTTTTCCTTCTGCACATATACCACCCAGTATTTCCTGGCTTGCTGAATCTCCTTACTGTTCAGAATTCCTTCCCTTCTTGTTTCTCCCTTAATATTGTTGGTAAATCTATATACCCATGCTGTCACTCTTAACAATCTTTTCAGACTGCTAATGTCCTCAAGCCTCAATATGGGGTCCTGCTGCATAACTTGACAACTGTTCACAGCGCATTTTCTCACCTCACTCACCCATGCTTCTTCAGCCTGGCATTCTCCTACAATAGGCTGATTAGAAGGCCAGTTTTCACTTCCAAGTTTTAGCCACTCTGGCCCATTCCACCACAAACTTGACTGTGCAAGATCTTTCACTGAAATTCCTCGTGTTGGTAAATCAGCGGGGTTTTGGGTGCCTGGACAATGCTTCCATTGCTTGGGATCTGTGTGCGCTTGAATTTCCTCCACCCTATTGGCAACAAATGGTTTCCATTTCCTTGCCTGACTTCTTAACCAGTGCCAAACTATAGTGGAGTCTGTCCAATAATAGCTTGGAATTTCATAGAGGGCCAAACACTTTTGCACTGTAACTGCAAGCCGACTAGCAATAACTGCACCCATCAATTCCAACCTTGGAACAGAAAGCCTTTTCAAAGGTGCTACTCTGCTCTTTGCAGCAACCAACTTGCAACTTACTTCCTCTTGCAATGCGCCTCTTATATAACTACAAGTTGCATAGGCTTCCTCACTTGCATCACAAAAGATGTGCAGCTCCAAATTGCCTGGACTATTGTTCAACTCCCCAAAGTACCATCTTGGGATTTCAATGTCTTCAAGATGTGCCAATTCTTTGAACCAATATTTCCACCTTACCACCATATGATCAGATAACTCTTGGTCCCAACCAAGTCCAATTTCCCAGAGGCTCTGAAACCAAATTTTTGACTTTATCACAAATGGAGCCAGGAATCCAAGAGGATCAAAGACCTTTGAAGCCAAACTAAGAGCTGTACGTTTTGTCCACCTTGTCTCATTCTCAGCCAGCTCTACTAAAGATTTCCCATTGAAGGTAAACAAATCATCTCCTTGCTGCCAAACAATGCCTAGCACCTTTGCGTCTATTGCCCACAACTCCTTAATACCAGAATCCTCAATACTTTCTGCTGCATCAGGTACTACACAGGACTGACTCATAAACTCTTGTAATTGAGAATGATTGGTCTGCCATTTTCTAAACTCCATGCCAGCCTCCCTCATTACAGCTCTAGCCTCCATGAATATCTGTTTAGCCATTTCTGTATTATCCACGGAACACAGCAAATCATCAACATAAAAATTTTTCCTTATGTGTTCAATAGTGTTAGGATAGACTTCAGAATATTTCTTAAAATGGTACTGCATAGTAGCTGCCAACAGAAATGGACTAGAGCTGAGGCCAAACAACACTGACTTCATTCTATATGCTTGAACCTTAGGTTCATTTTCCAACAAGTCTTTCGTATCCACCCACAGATACCTTACTGCATCTCTGTCCTCTGGTTTTAACTTTATCCGCAAAAAAGCTTGCTTCACATCTGCAGTCAATGCTACTCTACCAAACCTGAATCTCAGTAACAAGGAAAATAAATCTGCATTTAAATTTGGCCCAGCATCCAAACAGTCATTCAAGGACACACCACCTTTGTCCTTGGCTGAGCCATCAAAAACTACCCTCAGTTTGGTGATAGTTTTGTCTCGCCGTACCACTGCATGGTGTGGCAGATAATGTGCCTCCTGGCTCACCAGCTCACCTTGCACCCTTTCAGCATAGCCCTCCCTTACATAGCTTAGGATGGCCTCATTGTATTCAATTAACAACTCCTCATTTTTTCTTAGCCTCTACAATGAAGTCTCCAACCTCCGATTAGCTAGCTGAAGGTTTGAACCAGGTTTGCAAGAATCCCTCCAAGGGAGGCCAACTTCATAGCAACCATCTCTAAACCCAATCCCTTTTTCAAATTGCTCTAAAACATCATTGTTCACTGTACTTGCCTGTTTGTCCTTTATGCCAATGGATTCAAGTTCCCAAAACGCTTTCAAATGCCTTTCCAAACCATGGCTGTTCTCCTCAATCTTAACAAAAAGAGCCTTAACTTCCATTTCATTGCAATAGCTACCATGTAGCATCCAGCCTAGCTTACTTTCTGAGGTGACGTGTATGTATATATATGTATATAGTCTACAGAGCTGGGCAATAAATACATTGAATGTATTTAAATACTAAATACTAAATACATGGGAGAAATGTATTTAAATACTAAATACTAAATACATTTTACGAATGTATTTAGATACTAAATACAAAATACATCAATTGTATTTAAATACATTTGTAAATACATTTTAAATACATACAGATTTGCTTGTTGAAGCCATGACACGCACACGATAAAGAAATCAACCGCTTTTGACTAAGAGTGGCACACAACTGATTGAACTGACACGTTGAAACATGAACCATGCTGTACTACACTGTCGACGCGTCGTACTGTGCTAGTACAGAACGTGTATTAAACCAGTAAAAGTATTTACATTTTTATATTTTGAGTATTTAAATACATTGTATTTAAATACTCATTAAAGTATTTAAATACTATATTTAAATACATGAAAAACAATGTATTTATAAATACAGTTCTAAATACACAAATGTATTTAAATACGTATTTAAATACAAATGTATTTAAATACTGCCCAGCTCTGATAGTCTAAAAGTCACTAAAGAGTAAATATCACTAAATCTAAGCTGAATGGCAAGACGAAGCCATAAACGAACCAACGGGCTGTTCGTATTGCTTTGGTCTGGCCTAGACATGTTTTTTCCTATCTGACCAAATCTTTGGTGCTGAGTAAAATTAGGTGATGAATCTAAGGTAACAAATCGGGTAGGAAGTTGTTCGTACTTAAGTATAGTTAGGGGTAATGTCTATAGCTTCTAAATTGGTAATGTAAGAGAGAGTTAGGTAGGCTGTTGTGGGACACAGGAATAAAACGGTAGGCTTCAAGGAATACCTAATTCAACGCACCGGTAAGTGCTTTTGATTGTTTGCTAGAACCTAAGTAACCTAACTGGGGTGTCTACCCCACGCTATCACATTTGGCGACGAGGATGGGATTTGGCTCATTTGGTTAAATTTTGTTCATTGGGTTAAATTTGGCTCATTGGGTTAATTTGGCTTATTGGGTTCAAGTGGTTGTTTGGAAAATTGGATGCAGACTAGTGGGTCGTCCGATTTGGTTTGTTTGTGTGGGGAAGCTACCGTACTATAGCGTAGGTCCCGCCGCCCTAATTCTAAAACTAATTCCTACTCAGCCCTAACTCTAAAACTAATTCTTACTCAGCCCTAACTCTAATACAATTCACTATTCAGCCCTAACTCTAATAAAATTCACTATTCAGTAACTAGACCAAATTTAAACCTAACCTAACCTAACCTACTTCACGTGAGTTGGTCTAATTCGGTTTTGCTCTAGCATGTCGGTGATTGGCCATATAAGCCCCTACGAAGACAATGGGGAGGACTTCGAAGCTTATGCCACTAGGGTGAGGTTGTTTTTCGAGGCAAATTCCATTCCGGATGCTAAGAAAGTACCTACCTTTTTAACTATAATAGGCCCTAAAACGTTTGGTTTAGTTATAGACCTAGTTTCTCCTAAAGCACCGGAAACTTGCACCTATAAGGAATTGGTACAGGCCCTAACCGATCACTACAAACCCCGAGTAGTTCTCATCTATGAACGTTTCAAATTTTATTCAAGGCATCAGACGGGAAATGAAAGCATTGCAGAGTTTGTTGCAGGAATAAAAAGCCATAGCCGTACGTGTAAATTTGGGGACAAATTAGATGAAATGCTAAGAGATAGGTTTGTAATGGGTCTCAAAGAGGAGTCTACCCAGAGAGCCCTATTAGCCATACAGGACCTAACTTTTAGTCAGGCTGTAGAAATAGCTACGGCTAGAGAAGCAGCTGCTAAAGATGTTAGAGCTTTTGGAAATCATAGTAGTAAAGCCCAACACGTAAATAGCTTTAAATCTTCTAGGCCTGGCAGACCTAACGAGCCTACTAGACAGGCAAATAAAAGGTATGAGGCGAATATGACTAAGCCTACTAATTCTACTAAGCCTTCCAAGCCATGTACAGGGTGTGGAAAACACCATTGGAAGAAAGATTGCCCTTTTAAAGAAGCAGTTTGCCGAAACTGTAGTAAAATAGGCCACATAGCTAAAGTGTGTTATTCAAAGAAAACAAAGGGTGAAAATTCTAATTTTAACATTTCTAGTATAAATCCTCAAAAGGGAAATACTTCGAACATTGGAGTGGAGTACCTATTCTATGAGCAGCAAAGTGGGGAAAATACAGGCCCATATATTGTAGAGGTAGGCCTAGATGGAATTACAGTTCCTCTAGAATTGGATACGGGTGCTGCCCGGACGGTCATGTCCAAGGTAGTTTTTGATAAGATTTTCAAAAACACACCTAAACTACATGCATCTAAAACGATTTTGAAGAAGTACGGTGACATACAAATACCTATTTGTGGAGAAGCATACGTCACAGTTACACTTAACCAGAAAACTTTGTCTCATCCCTTAACCCTTTTAGTGGTGGATGAGCAAGGGCCTACTCTACTAGGCCGTGATTGGATTGATGCTTTGGAAATGCCAATTGACAAAATCTTGCCAAGGGGTCAGGCAGATGTGCATACACTTTCATATCCATCTGACATAGACTCATTGTTAAGGGAGTTTTCTTCTATTTTTGGGCCTGAAGTAGGCAACCTAAAAGGCCATCAGGTCTGCATAGAAGTAGATCCTAATGTAACTCCGAAATTTTGTAAGGCTCGTTCAATTGCGCATGCACTGCGGGAGAAGGTAGATTTAGAAATTGACAGGCTGCTAAAAGATAAAATTATTGAACCAGTCACACACGCTAAGTGGGCTGCCCCAGTAGTTCCTGTACTAAAACCGGACAAGTCCGTGCGGTTATGCGGGGATTACCGTTTAACAGCAAATAGAGCCGTCCTTCTAGATTGCTATCCTATACCCAAGCCTGATGAATTATTTAGCTCTCTTGCTGGGGGAAAATATTTCACAAAACTCGATATGTCCCAAGCCTATGCTCAACTAAGTTTAGATGAAAACTCTAAAGAATTAACTATCATAAATACGCACCGAGGCCTATATAAGTACAATAGGCTATGCTATGGAATAGCATCGGCTCCAGGTATTTTTCAGAGGACAATGGACCAAGTTCTAGGTCACATTCCAGGGGTACTTTGCTTTCTAGATGATGTCCTCATTTCAGGTTCGACTAAAAAAGAACACCTAACTAGATTAACCACGGTTCTAAAAAGACTCCGGGATGCTGGACTTAAGCTAAAGAGAGAAAAGTGTTCATGGGTCACTAACGAGGTTTCATATTTAGGGTTCCGCATAGATGCCTCAGGCATTCATCCAACGGTGGATAAACTAGAAGCAATAGAAAAGGCACCACCTCCACAAAACATCACACAGTTACAAGCTTATTTAGGTCTCCTAAACTTTTATAGGAAATTTTTGCCTAATGCATCGACTTTCCTTGAACCCCTAAATAAGCTATTACGATCTGGGGAACAGTGGAGATGGGAGAAAACTCAAAAGGAAGCATTTGAGGCTTCCAAGGACGTACTACTAAAGTCCACTCTCCTAGTGCATTATGATCCTAAACTTCCTCTCGTAGTTTCAGCAGACAGCAGTTCTTATGGAATTGGGGCAGTGTTATCTCACCACATTGATGGTGTAGATAGGCCTATCTGTTTTGCTTCTAGAACACTAACTGAGACGGAAAGACGATATGCACAAGTGGAACGTGAAGCATTAGCCTTAGTATTTGCAAAAAAAATTTCATTCTATCTATGGGGTCATGAATTTAAACTAATTACTGACCATAAGCCTCTTTTAGGTTTATTTTCACCTAATAAAAATATTCCAGTTATGGCCTCAGGTAGGATTCAACGATGGGCACTGATTCTACAAGCCTATAAATTTGACTTAGTACATCGGTCAGGTAAACTTCTAGGTACGGCTGATGCGCTAAGTAGGTTGCCTTTAGAAAATCCAAATGATTGTGTACCTATACCTACAGAATGGGTTCACTTGGTGGAGTTTTTGGAATCCACTCCAGTATCTGCAGTACAAATAGAGCAGTGGACAAAATCAGACCCTATTCTGTCTAGGGTCATCCATTTCTGCTCAGTTGGTTGGCCTACTAAGGTTGAGAGTGAATTACAGCCTTTTATTCAGCGTCAGTCTGGCCTCTCTATTCAAAATGGCTGTCTCTTATGGGGCCACAGAGTGATTATTCCAAATAAAGGCAGGTCGAATTTAGTGAAGGAACTTCACGCTGAACACATGGGCGCAACAAAAATGAAAGAGCTGGCGAGAGCTTATTTCTGGTGGCCTGGTTTAGATGGAGAACTCGAATCATTGGTTCGTTCCTGTCAAAGCTGCCTAGAGAACAGAGATCTCCCAAGGAAAAGTCCACTTCATCCTTGGGAATGGCCTACTATACCGTGGCATAGGATCCATGTTGACTATGCAGGTCCTATAAATAATATTTATTTCCTAGTCATGGTGGACGCCTACTCTAAGTGGGTGGAAATTTTTCCAACCACTTCCACGACTTCGGGTGTAACGATTCGCTTACTCCGTTCAGTTTTCGCTCGATGGGGTTTACCCGTAGTCCTGGTTTCCGACAATGGTACTTGTTTTACCAGTGAGGAATTTCGTTCCTTCGTCCACCTAAATGGCATTAGACATGTCCGGTCTAGTGTTTTCCACCCATCTACTAACGGTCTCGCGGAAAACATGGTCCGTACTTTCAAGTCGGCCTTGCGTCATTCTCGTGGGGAGGAAATGCAAGTGGTGTTGGATAAATTTTGTTTAAATATCGAATAACACCACACACCACGACAGGGGTGTCTCCCTCTAAACTTCTGATTGGCCGGGGAATTCGTTCAGTTTTTGATTTGTTACGTCCAAACGAAATGTTACAACAACGAGTTTTACGCCATCAGGAAAAACAGAAGTTGTACCACGACACTAAAAGAGGGAGAGTTCTAGAAGCGAAACCTAATGATCCAGTTGTGATTCGCAACTATGGGGCTGGACCAAAATGGGTTCCTGCAACTGTGCAGGAGAGAACGGGCCCTGTTTCCTTCAAGTGCCAACTAGAAGATGGTCGTTCTATTAAACGCCATCAGGACCAGATATGGGAACGGGAAGTGCAGAAGGACCAGAGTCTTCCGGAAGAGAGAACTGATCCTCCGGAAAATGGTTCAACTTGCCCGCCTATACAGGTTGCACCTGATCCTACTACATCAACCCCGCTCCGCAGGTCGTCTAGGGTCCCTCATCCCCCTGACAGACTAAACTTGTAGGGGAGGAGTGAGGTGACGTGTATGTATATATATGTATATAGTCTAAAAGTCACTAAAGAGTAAATATCACTAAATCTAAGCTGAATGGCAAGACGAAGCCATAAACGAACCAACGGGCTGTTCGTATTGCTTTGGTCTGGCCTAGACATGTTTTTTCCTATCTGACCAAATCTTTGGTGCTGAGTAAAATTAGGTGATGAATCTAAGGTAACAAATCGGATAGGAAGTTGTTCGTACTTAAGTATAGTTAGGGGTAATGTCTATAGCTTCTAAATTGGTAATGTAAGAGAGAGTTAGGTAGGCTGTTGTGGGACACAGGAATAAAACGGTAGGCTTCAAGGAATACCTAATTCAACGCACCGGTAAGTGCTTTTGATTGTTTGCTAGAACCTAAGTAACCTAACTGGGGTGTCTACCCCACGCTATCACACTTTCAATAGCTACCGGGCCTTGAGATGTGCGGACAATATTACCAGTGATGAAATCCCAATAATTGTCAGCTCCAATCAAAAGACTAATATCTTCTGTGCCTTCAAACTTATTATTGCCCAAATTAATTCCTTTAACTTGCAATTCTTGGATACATGCCATATCTAAACAAGTAGTGACTGGAGCACAAAGTTCCTCAATCTCTACAGCTTGGACCTTGATAGTGGGACTTTGCGGTAACAACCCCTTAACCAGAACTTCTACCTTCTTAAATTTGGTTCGGTTTTGAACGGAACCCCCAAACCCAGAAATTCTTAAATTTTCCCTCTTAAGTTCTTTAAACTTCAATTTTCTGGAAATTCTGGTCTTAATAAAGCTACACTGGCTACCACTATCAAACAACACTCTTACAGTAGCTTCTCCACCATTCCCAATTAATAAGGCTGCAGTTGTTTGCAATAATCCCTCTTTCCTTTTACTCCCTTTCATAGCAGTGGCATGTGCCACTGATGTCTCTACTGCTGGGGTAGGCCTACTAAGAGTGTTTTCACACAATAATGGCTGATGCCTACCATGACATTTTTTGCACAAAATTTTAAACTTGCAAAACCTTGCTCTGTGACCTTTCAAAAAACATTTAAAACATGCTGTGGACTTAGTTACCCTGTCCTTTCTCTCCTCAACAGGTAAACCCTCAGCCACCTCACATTTATATGACTTGTGGTTGCCTTCGCAAAATATGTATTCCTTGATTCCCTTTAATTTATTCTCAGAGGAGGCATGTAGAGCTGACACTGTACCTGGGCTATTCCTTTTTGTAGAAACTTTGGTGCTGTGCCTGCCTTTGTCCCCTTGTTTAACATCCCACTGTGCAAACTCAATTCCCTCTCGTCTTGCTAATTCTGTGCCTAAAAGACTTAACATCTGCTGAAGGGGGATGTACACATGTTCTGTAGAGTGTCCCCTACTTAATTCAAGCAAAATTGAGCTAGGCAATTTAGACTCCAGTACAGTGACCAACATTATACCATACCTTTCCATTCCTACACCCAAGTTGTCCAGGGACCTAGTTCTAACTTCAAATTCATCATATAACTGCCGTAACTCCTTGACACTATTGGGGTTATTAACAGGAGGCATAGCTAAAAGTTCGCGGAGGTGGCTTTTAATTAAGATCTCTGGTTTACCAAACCGTTTCTTTAATATATCCCAAGCTACATTATAATTAGCGTCTGTTAATGCTAATCCTGCTATTGTCTTTGCTGCCTCCCTTTCTAAGAGGGACTGCAAATAATTAAACTTCTCCACCGCACTTAATACTTGACTAGAATGAACTGCTGATTGAAAACTGTCTGTTCATCCTTGCCATTCCTGAATACTCCCAGAAAATGTTTTGAGTACAAGCCTCGGTAATTGAACTGCAGATCTGTTAACGTTAACTTCACAAACATTTGTTGAGTGTTGTGTTTCATTATTAGACCTGGTCTCTAACTGTACTGAGCTGCTAAACTCTTTTGCTCTGTGGCCTACTTTAATTTTGTCATCAATAATCTCTTCAAAGTAAATTATGTTATTTTCTATTTCATTCTCTTCTATAAGAGCCTCAATTTTAACATTTACTTCGCTTAGAGCAACCTTTTTAGTTTCTAATATGGAAAGCTGCGCAGTCATTAAGCTTAAATCCTCTATGGCAGAATCTATAGTAGCAATGACCTTTGTAATTAGACCTTTGTAGGCGCTTCTCCTTTTTTTAAACTTGTTCAATTCAGATGCGCTCATCTTCAATGCAAACAACAATTGGGCTCAATGCCAAATGAGCTGAATTGGCAGAAATACTTAACCAAACTGATCAAACGTAAATTTTTCTTTTTTCAAATAAACTGAATTGCTAGGTGGGGTACTAACCAACCACCAGTATGGAATACCAATTTTTCCACCCAAGTAACTGGTGCACCGAAGTCTGCAACCTTCGCCTACGAATAATAAACCAAATTTAACCAAACAGGTAAAATGTAGACCAAAAACAACGACAGATGAGTGGCCAAGTTTTGCAAGTGGGCGACCAAACTTTCTACCCTGGGACCTTAATTCAATAATAAACCAAAATTAACCAAACCGGTAAAAATGTAGGCCAAAAACAACGACAGACGAGTGGCCAAGTTTCGCAATTGGGCGACCAAACTTTCTACCCTGGGACCTTAACTCAATAATGCTCAACCCGTCTAGGCCTAACTTGGGCTACAATTTGCACAATCAGAACTTTGCCGAAAAATAGTCACTGACTCAGTCTTGGGCTAGAATCCGGTTCTGAAGGACCATGTTATTTATTTATTTGTTGGGTTCAAAATCCCAGCTGAGCCGTGAACGGCCAAGTTCTAAAGGGCCAGTTCAACCTACAGCCCAAGTTAGGCTAAAATTAAAACTTACGGATTTGAGATCCTATTAGGTCCTACCTCAGGGTTGCTGACTCGATGTGGGCCTACCTTAGGCCTCAGTTGTATGAATTTAAGATAAAAACAAAAGGGCCACTATTTATGGTCTTCTTTCTCAACCTTGCAACAACAACACAACCTGGACTATTGCACGATGCAACAATTTGTATCTAAACAACCAGTGGTGGGCGCGGTACCAAAATTTGGGGGTGCGTTACGCGGTACTGCGGTACCTCAGCATGCCCAGTGCGTTACGCGGTACTGCGGTACTTTTTCAGGTCCCCCTGGTGCGTTCCGCGGTACTGCGGTACTGCACACAAGAACAACACAAGTAATAGCACATATTTTCAGAAATTGCATATCGGCGATTTCGCACCTGAACTTTCTGCCATAATGGCTAAAAATCGATCTTTGTCACAGAAATGTAACACACGTGCAACCGGCTCAAAAGCAAGCACTGCACTGAGGCGTTGTGATAGGATGGCAACGTAACATGTTCTGAACGAAAACTTAACGTGTCTAGAGTTAGGCTGATGCAACACACGCAGCATTCGTCTTACTGTACTCCTGTAATAAGGTTTACTTCAAAAAAAGTGTTAATTTTTTGAAAAGTCGTGTTTGTCGGTACCGCGGAAAGTACCGCGGGAAATTTGAATGCGGTAGCGGTACTGCTGTACTTTCAGCGATCCTTTGCGGTACTGCGTTATGCGGTACCGGTTTGGTAGTGCGGTAGTACCGCAGTACCGCAAAAAATACCGCAAGTGCCCAGCTTTGTAAACAACCAAACTGAATTGCAAGAGAGCTCTCTATAAGACCACACCCTGTAAGTACGACGTTCCACAAACGAGTAGAAAGGACGCGCAGCGCCCCAAAATGATGCCACCAGAGTGGCCAAACAATGATGCCACAAGAGCCCAAAAATGCTAGCTCTAAATTAAGTTAATTTTTCACTAACCTTACAATTACGAGATGGATATATATACACCTTAACTTAATATATACAAGCAATGCTGCATCAATCAGCTTAGTCATCATATCGCCTTGGGACAACAATGGTTCTTCCTCTTCTAGATTTTCTAACAATAAGCCACCAAGAACAGATGTCGATTATTATCAGAACTGTTAAAATGGGTGAAATACCAGAAATAAAAGAATACTTCTTGGGCTTTCTTGAGGATTCAGAAAGTACAGGCCTGGGTTTATCAGTTCTGATTCTGAAGAGACTAGATGAACTGAATATTCACTTTGATGATTGCAGAGACCAGTCATATGACAACGGAGCGAACATGAAGGGCAAGAACAAAGGTGTTCAGGCAAGGTTATTAGAGAACTGTCGTGCACTCTATGTTCCATGTGGGGCTCACACTCTGAATCTTGTAGTGGCTGATGCAGCTAAAGCTTCCACAGATGCCATCAGCTTCTTTGGTAACGTACAAAAATTGTACAACCTTTTTGCAGCAGCTACACAGAGATGGACAATCCTAAAGAAGCACGTGAACATAACACTCAAGTCTTGGAGTGAAACCAGGTGGGAGAGCCGGCTTAAGAGCATTGAGGCTGTGCAGTACCAGAGCCACAACATCAGAGAGGCCCTGTTGGAAGTCAGAAACAATGCCACAGATGCCATAGCCAGGACTGAAGCACAAGCACTTGCAGAGGAGGTAGGGTCTTATCGCTTTCAGATTTGGACAGTAGTATGGTATGACATTCTTCATGCAGTTAACCATGTGAGCAAACTTCTGCAGTCTCCTACAATGCAGTTTGATGTGGCAGTCAACCTCCTCACAAAAACAAAAGGCTCATTCACCAGCTGCAGAAACACAGGTTTTGTTGCAGCACAAGTCGTAGCTAGGGACATATGTGAGGAAATGAATGTGGAGGCTGTGCTGAAAGAGAAGAGGCTCAGATCCACAAAAAAGCACTTTGCTTACGAAGCTCCTGACGAAGCATTTACAGAAGCCTTAAAGAAGCTGGAAGTCAAATTTTTCAATGTGGTGGTGGATTGTGCCATCGGGTCAATAAATGAGAGATTCAAAACATTAGATGATGTGAGGGACATATTTGGGGTTCTCCTAAACTTCACCACAATGAACAAAGAAGACTTGTCCTGCAAGTGTGAAAAGCTCTCTAAGATACTGAGCTCTGGAGCTGACTCTGACATTGATGGAAGAGAACTGGCCCTCGAAATTAAGAACTTGCCGACTTTACCTTCACACAACATGACTGCATTGGAGCTTCTCTCCTTCATTCATGAGAAGCAACTGGAGGAACTATACCCCAATCTCTGGGTTGCACTAAGAATTGCCTGCACTCTACCTGTGACAGTAGCATCAGCCGAGAGGAGCTTCTCTAAGATGAAGCTAATCAAGAACTACCTCAGATCATCAATGGGGCAGGATCGCCCCAGTGGCCTTGGCATCATAAGCATCAACCAGGACGTTGGCAGGGAGATTTCATATGATGATGTTATTGATGATTTCGTCCAGAAAAAATCCAGGAGGCAAACATTTTGAAGATACAAACTGTTCTGTATAACTGTTATCTATTACACGATTGTATCGTAGAGTTAGTAATTGTTTGGTAGTTGATAATTGCATTATTTTTTTTATACATAGTTCTGTGTCATTTATTCTAAATAATGTATAAGCTAATTTTCAGGAATTTCATGAAGAGTATTTTTTCTGTTTGTCTTCTGAAAGTACATATTTGTTGTTTTGGACATAAATGTTTCATTAAAATTGTTTCATAATTGTTTTTTATTAACACAGACATTTTTTGTATGTGTGTGGCTGTGTGCTGACTGCTGAGGTAATGTAGTAAGGCGTGAGTTGGTGGATGGAGGGGTGGGGCCTCAAATGGGTATACTGCTTAGGGCCCCCTAATGGCTAGAAACGTCCCTGCACCCACCCCACCCCTAAACGGACAGACAGACAGAAAGACATACAACTTGCTTTTATATAGTAGATTATTTGCTATGTATATCCCAGAGAAAAAGGATAAATTAGCTTCATGAACAGTTGTTAATTTCATGAATGGAAACCTAAAGATTTTCTTCAAATCCATGAGTCATTTATCTTTTTAATGCAGCTTCACAAATTTGGGCTTATTGACTTTGGATGTAAAGCTCAAAATTTTGACGGTTCTAGTATTTTTGTAAATTTATGGTCTCCCTGGCTTTTCCTTGATTTCACAAAAGAGTATGAAATTTATACCAGTGTGATCTGACTAGATATAGGTAAGCTTTGATTGGCTTCTGTAAATAAGTAGATCCAAACTCCTTTGATTAAAACAAAAGGGTTAGATCTCCTTATTCATAGCAACCAACTCTGCCTAAACTATACAGTTTTACTAAGAAGTAAATTAAAGTTGAACAGTGAACACTACAGTTAAATATTATTATTAGTAGTAATAGAGCTAATACTGCAATATTTTCTAGGGTTCTGAATGGGATCTGTATAGGCTGGTGCCAAAAAATATGATTGTATATTTTGTTGGTTTGAATTGAATACATTTAACATTCTTTAAGAATTTATGAATTTATGTAAAGCAATGTTTTGATCTGACTCAGTCTTAATTCGATGCTTAGTGGTTTCGCTGAAAGCGGAAATGAAGAAATTATTTTATGCTTTGTTTATAATAATTATTATTATTATGATGATGAGTATTTTAACGTAGTTTAACTGTTATGCATTGGTTTTACACAAAGGGTATAAATTTTAATTTACTTGTGATTTTACTTCTATATTCTCTATGTTAGTAAATATAAAAGTAGGCCCCTAACACAGACATAACGGCTTAACTTTAACAGTTTTTTAATTAGTGTAACTTGTATGTGATTCTGCATGGTTACGGAAGTAGTCGTAAATTCAGTTAACAGATAAATCTTCTAGGTTAGGCCTACCAGCTTGGTAGCCTAGCCTAGCTTGCACTAGGCACCTAAGAGTCTAGCTTAGGCCCAGTATAAGTTAGACAGAAGAGATGCAGAGATTCTAAAAGGAATGAAGTGACTCCAAATCCTTTAAGTAATGGGGCAAGTAAGGCAAATTTAGAACCTACCATCAAACAATGGGCTACTAGACTAGGAATCTAACTAAAATGTGATTATCAGATCTGAAACCTGGATTACAAAATTCTTGCACGATGCTCCTATCTGTAGCAAAATTCTCTAGTTAATGTTAAGATGTAATCACCTGAATTTTAAAAAAATAACTATATGGTCATAATCTATAGTACATAATAGGGTAATTATGTATTTTATCCCACTCAGTCATTTTACACACCAAAATACATTTTTCTAGTAGTATTTGATGTGATTTGTTCAAATATGACCTCTATTTCAGTCGGAAATGAGATCCAACAAAGTTATAGTACTTTGAAGTTTGGCTCATTTTCAAGGGAAATGGAAGTCAAAATCTAAGCAAAACACATCAAATATTACTAGGAAAATATATTTTGGTATTAATTAACCTAACCTAACCTAACCCTGGCTAAATGAGCTCTCGTCTGTATCCACCACCTAATCCATAATAAGGTAATACTCTAGGCTCGTTTAGCCAGGGTTAGGCTCGTTTAGCCATGGTTAGGTTAGGTTAGGTTAATTAATACCAAAATACATTTTTCTAGTAATATTTGATGTTTTGCTTAGATTTTGACTTCTATTTCCCTTGAAAATGAGCCAAACTTCAAAGTACTATAACTTTGTTGGATCTTATTTCTGACGGAAATGGAGGTCATATTTGAACAAATCATATCAAATACTACTAGAAAAATGTATTTTGGTGTGTAAAATGACTGAGTGTGATAAAATATATAATAACCGAAACTTTTGGTAATTGTTCATTTTAGGTACATAAAATTGAGGCTATAAATAAGATGGTGGTCTTTCGTTATAGGTATGTAAAATCAAAAGATTACCAAAATGCTCTCTGAATTGTGTTTAGAGGTTGCAAATAAAATGTAGGAATGATCAGTAGTTTTGAATCTCTTCCTTTATAGTACCCCTAATTTCTTCTTTTCAGTTAGTAACAATTTTGACACAGAATATGGTAATAATCTACTTAAGCTCCTGTCTCTCTGATTTTCATAAATTATATATCGGTAGCTTCGTTTCTTTATTAGAAATGCGATTTAGACAGTCTCTAGTAAGGGAAATGCTTCAAAAACTAACGTAACCTATAAAACAATCGAGAGTTTTAAAAATAAAGTCTAGTGAGTTTGTAGTTTTATAGGATTTTTAATGAAAATTATTTTTTTTTAGTTAGAAAAATCATTAGATTGACAGTATTAGTATTTGTGTAAATTCTAATTGGATTTAGTTTGGTGGTGTTTGTGATAGAATTATGATGTGCCATTTATGTGATTTTGACTTTGAGGACTTAATTTGTCATGTGCCCTAGAATTCAGTGTTTCCCAACCATATGGGGGGCCATGGCACATTTGAAGGGGGCCACAGGAAAATGTTATTTTGTAAAATAGAGTTAAATCTGTATATTACCTACTGAAAATAATGCTTATGGGGGCCACGGGAAAAAATAAGGTTCCTAAGGGGGGGGCCATAAGCCAAAACCGGTTGGGAACCACTGCCCTAGATGAAGACAAAGTATTGGATGTTTTTATCAATTACAACGTTATTCTCTCATCCTTAACTTGCCTAAAATGTGACAGTGAGTGCCTAATACGAAAAGATCAGAAGATAATTAGGTGAAATAACTAATATTAACCTGTTAGGTTAATTGAATGCCTGGTTAGGTCAACTATATGCCCTTGATGATTGGTTAGATTAAGTCGTGATATTTTTGTTAGTTTAAATGAAAATGTTGAGAGCAAACTTTTCTGGTTAATTTTGAAGTGTTTTGCATATTTCCTGTGGTAATGCATCATTTGTGAGATCTCGTAACATGAACATATCCTATGTTTATATTGAAATGTCTCAAAAATAACGTATTTGCACAGGAAACCAATGGCAGATTTGTGCAAAGTACCTCAAAATTGACCAGAAAAGTTTGGTTAAAACTCTAGATTTTTTTTAGGTTAGGTTAGGTTTTGAAACATTTCCCTTACTACAGACTCTAAATCACATTCCTAATGAAGAAACAAAGCTACAGATGTATAATTTATGAAAATTGGAGAGACAGTAGATTATTCCCCAGAATATTTTTAAAACTAATAAAAATATCACTATTTAACCAATAGTCAAAGGTGTACAGGTGACCTAACTAGACATTCAATTAATGTAATTGGGTATTCAATAATTTTAACATAGGTTTAATGAAAATATCACAACTTAACCTTACCAACTAGTTAGGTTAATTGAATGCCTGGTTAGGTTATCTGCACACCCTTGATTAGTTATGTTAAGTCATACTACTATTTTCATTAGTTTAGCTTATTTGTAGCCTCTATTTTATGTATGTACCTAAAACAAAAGATTGAAAAAACTTTAAGAAATTTTAAAAAAATAAGCAGAGCAAGTATTATGTAGTGGGCATTTTACTAATGGTTGGGGTAAGCATAGAATTTACAAGTAGAATTTGAGGCAATATAATATTTTGGCATCCCAAATTATTCAACTAACCAGTTAGGTCAACTGTATGCCCTTGATGATTGGTTAGGTTAAGTCACTATATTTTTGTTAGTTTAAGCAAAAGTATAATGACTTAACATAACCAATCATCAAGGGTGTACAGTTGACCTAACTGGGGAGTCAATTAACCTAATTAACATAAACAAGTGATTTGAAAGTGTTAGAGTGCCATTTTCTTTTTGGTTGGTTGAATAATTTGGGATGCCAAAATAGGATATTGCTGAATTTTAGCCTTAAATGATAAAGAAAAGATGCTGTGTTGCAAAGGGGTTTAGTTCATAGATTTGTGGAATAATTTTAATGAAAGGAGGGAGCTTTACAGTAAGGATGGATTACATCTGAGTAGAAGGGGCCCTGCTTTATATGGGAGACTTTTAGAGGATAGCGCAAGTTTTTTGGATTTTCAATAGTTAACTTTAGATCAACAGAGAGCATAAAACATCATGGTACAGGTCACCCTCCCTTAATACAATTTTGCAATAATGGGACAACCCTACTTCTTACCAAGTTGCCTCTCAGCCTGGATCGATCCATGAGTGCAGAGCCCTCTGCCTCTCAGCCTGGATCGATCCATGAGTGCAGAGCCCTCTGCCTCTCAGCCTGGATCGATCCATGAGTGCAGAGCCCTCTGCCTTTCAGCCTGGATCGATCCATGAGTGGAAAGCCCTCTGCCTCTCAGCCTGGATCGATCCATGAGTGGAAAGCCCTCTGCCTCTCAGCCTGGATCGATCCATGAGTGGAAAGCCCTCTGCCTCTCAGCCTGGATCGATCCATGAGTGGAAAGCCCTCTGCCTCTCAGCCTGGATCGATCCATGAGTGGAAAGCCCTCTGCCTCTCAGCCTGGATCGATCCATGAGTGGAAAGCCCTCTGCCTCTCAGCCTGGATCGATCCATGAGTGGAAAGCCTCTCAGCCTGGATCGATCCATGAGTGGAAAGCCCTCTGCCTCTCAGCCTGGATCGATCCATGAGTGGAAGCCCTCTGCCTCTCAGCCTGGATCGATCCATGAGTGGAAGCCCTCTGCCTCTCAGCCTGGATCGATCCATGAGTGGAAGCCCTCTGCCTCTCAGCCTGGATCGATCCATGAGTGGAAGCCCTCTGCCTCTCAGCCTGGATCGATCCATGAGTGGAAAGCCTCTCAGCCTGGATCGATCCATGAGTGGAAGCCCTCTGCCTCTCAGCCTGGATCGATCCATGAGTGGAAGCCCTCTGCCTCTCAGCCTGGATCGATCCATGAGTGGAGAGCCCTCTGCCTCTCAGCCTGGATCGATCCATGAGTGGAAAGCCCTCTGCCTCTCAGCCTGGATCGATCCATGAGTGGAAAGCCCTCTGCCTCTCAGCCTGGATCGATCCATGAGTGGAGAGCCCTCTGCCTCTCAGCCTGGATCGATCCATGAGTGGAGAGCCCTCTGCCTCTCAGCCTGGATCGATCCATGAGTGGAGAGCCCTCTGCCTCTCAGCCTGGATCGATCCATGAGTGGAGAGCCCTCTGCCTCTCAGCCTGGATCGATCCATGAGTGGAGAGCCCTCTGCCTCTCAGCCTGGATCGATCCATGAGTGGAGAGCCCTCTGCCTCTCAGCCTGGATCGATCCATGAGTGGAGAGCCCTCTGCCTCTCAGCCTGGATCGATCCATGAGTGGAGAGCCCTCTGCCTCTCAGCCTGGATCGATCCATGAGTGGAGAGCCCTCTGCCTCTCAGCCTGGATCGATCCATGAGTGGAGAGCCCTCTGCCTCTCAGCCTGGATCGATCCATGAGTGGAGAGCCCTCTGCCTCTCAGCCTGGATCGATCCATGAGTGGAGAGCCCTCTGCCTCTCAGCCTGGATCGATCCATGAGTGGAGAGCCCTCTGCCTCTCAGCCTGGATCGATCCATGAGTGGAGAGCCCTCTGCCTCTCAGCCTGGATCGATCCATGAGTGGAGAGCCCTCTGCCTCTCATTCTGGATCGATCCATGAGTGGAGAGCCCTCTGCCTCTCATTCTGGATCGATCCATGAGGGAGAGCCCTCTGCCTCTCATTCTGGATCGATCCATGAGGGAGAGCCCTCTGCCTCTCATTCTGGATCGATCCATGAGGGAGAGCCCTCTGCCTCTCAGCCTGGATCGATCCATGAGGGAGAGCCCTCTGCCTCTCATTCTGGATCGATCCATGAGGGAGAGCCCTCTGATCTCCATCAGCTCTGGATCGATCCATGGGGAGAGCCCTCTGCCTCTCATTCTGGATCGATCCATGAGGGGAGAGCCCTCTGCCTCTCATTCTGGATCGATCCATGAGGGGAGAGCCCTCTGCCTCTCATTCTGGATCGATCCATGAGGGGAGAGCCCTCTGCCTCTCATTCTGGATCGATCCATGAGTGGAGAGCCCTCTGCCTCTCATTCTGGATCGATCCATGAGTGGAGAGCCCTCTGCCTCTCATTCTGGATCGATCCATGAGTGGAGAGCCCTCTGCCTCTCATTCTGGATCGATCCATGAGTGGAGAGCCCTCTGCCTCTCATTCTGGATCGATCCATGAGTGGAGAGCCCTCTGCCTCTCATTCTGGATCGATCCAGATGAGAGCCCTCTGCCTCTCATTCTGGATCGATCCAGATGAGAGCCCTCTGGATCGATGAGTGGAGAGCCCTCTGCCTCTCATTCTGGATCGATGAGTGGAGAGCCCTCTGCCTCTCATTCTGGATCGATGAGTGGAGAGCCCTCTGCCTCTCATTCTGGATCGATGAGTGGAGAGCCCTCTGCCTCTCATTCTGGATCGATGAGTGGAGAGCCCTCTGCCTCTCATTCTGGATCGATGAGTGGAGAGCCCTCTGCCTCTCATTCTGGATCGATGAGTGGAGAGCCCTCTGCCTCTCATTCTGGATCGATGAGTGGAGAGCCCTCTGCCTCTCATTCTGGATCGATGAGTGGAGAGCCCTCTGCCTCTCATTCTGGATCGATGAGTGGAGAGCCCTCTGCCTCTCATTCTGGATCGATGTGGAGAGCCCTCTGCCTCTCATTCTGGATCGATGAGTGGAGAGCCCTCTGCCTCTCATTCTGGATCGATGAGTGGAGAGCCCTCTGCCTCTCATTCTGGATCGATGAGTGGAGAGCCCTCTGCCTCTCATTCTGGATCGATGAGTGGAGAGCCCTCTGCCTCTCATTCTGGATCGATGAGTGGAGAGCCCTCTGCCACATGGCCAGCTGAATACCATTTCACACAGGGTACCCCTCAAGGGGCCTTGGTGAATTAGGATGCTGGGAATGCAGTTGGGTGTCATGATGAGGGGGCATCTTTGACAATGTTGGTAAGGAGGGCATGGAACTGAGCAACCCCGCCGAGAACTGCAACCAGTGTGCATGATAGCTAATGGTGGTTGTCCCTCAAGGGTGTCTGGTCCCACTTATGCACCAGCTAGAGGAAGTCAGCCTGTGGCAAAGGCTGGCAAAGAATGGAGGGGTATCATAGGGGCTGCCAAAACAAATTGTATGATGGCTGTACCAACGAAGGCCACAAACATTTTCATCTCAAGATGTCAATCTGATCTTATGGCAGTTCTATGAGAAGAAGGGAAGAAAAACACCTGCAGCCCCTCGCAAGTGCTGGAGAGGGTACCGTAATTATGGAGACATGTGTGTCGTACTGTGGAGGAAAATCCAGCTGGGTCTAATGCTGTAACTGCTGTGCCTGGTATAAGTGGAATTCAACATGTAGAGATGGCTGGCAGAACTACTGCATCTTCCTAATTGCAATATTCAAGGTAATCTCTTATAACTGTAGAGGCCTAAGCTTTAGGCAATAACAGCAAATACAGGTGGATCATAATTGATAAGCTGTTATAGGATGCTGATATTCTCTGTTTGCAGGAAACATGGCTATGGAAACAGGACTTAAAGGACCTGAATAACATGTCCAGTAACTCATGGGTTAAGGGAAGCCACCAGAGATAAACAAGATGGTCTCCTTGCAGTTGCAGGCCACCCACCTGTTGGGGTAGCTATTCTATGGAGGTTGGGGTATAGGAAATATATTAGTGAATTAAAACTTGGTTTGAATTGGTTAACTGGAATGGAAATTTGTGTAGACAATAAAAAATTTGTAATTCTGTGTATCAGACAGACAGACTATATCCTTTTCAGGTAGTTGATAATGAAGAAGATTACTCATTAAATTGGGGCAGGTCAGTAGTATTATTGATGAGTTGGATATGACATGTGTAGCTATTATTGGTAATTTCAATACTAATATGTTTAATGATAATTCTTTGTTTAGCAATTACTTAAAAGCCTTCTGTGAAGATAATAACTTAACCCTTTCATCCATGTGTAGTCTTCCTGGTGATAGCTTTACTTATGTTAGTGATAGTTGACACACACCACCTCATGGTTGGATCATTGTATTTGTATGTGCATTATACACAGTGATTCATTGGCCTACTTAGTCAGTGCTCCAGACAACTATCTCTTAATCTTCTATGGACCTCTTTCATATCGTTTGTACCTGTTGAGTCTGAAATAGTGTTTGTTTGTTAACACACTGCTTCTAATTGCATTTAAATAGACATAAAGCTCTTTTTCAAATAAGCGAAAGTACCGTACATACAAATGTTATAGTAATACTAATAAATGACCAAGTAATAGTTAATAGTAATTAGTGATGTAGCGGGTGTCATTTTTTTCACATCTGTGGATGAGGATGTGGATGTCTACATTTTCATTATTTTTTAGGATATATTCGAGATTTGTTGTGTTTAACGTATATAATAAGTTATTATATAGAGAGAGCTGTAGCTATAATGTAGTATAATTGATTAATTGTACAATAATTGCTGTACTTTTCTCTGAACATATAAAATAATATCAAGCATCTAACTAATATAGAAATCAATTAGTGAGTTCATCTGCAAATAAATTCGTTACATTTTGTTGAGTTTCAGCCACAATTAGAAACCATAATTGTGTTACCAGGATGCTGGACGTGAACCCAACTCAAATGCACCCCACCGACCTCTTTCCCCAACCTCCACCCTTATAGAAAGAGATCTTTAATTAGCTTGATAACTATTTATATTAAGCTTAAGTTTTATTAGGCATATTTATAAATGAGTAATTAAAATAAAGTAAACTAAGATGTTCATCGTTTAATGTTCAAACTTAATTATAGGAAGGTTATGCTTAAGGAACATTAATTTTTCTGCCTTTTCTGCTGCCAGTCTGTTCTCTTTTCATCATATATTAATCCAGCACTGCTAAATAATCTCTCGCTTGGTACGTTTGTTGGAGGACAGGCTAAATGTTTCCTTGCAAGTTTACTCAAGTATGGATAGATATTCTGCGTTTTTCCACCAACTAATAGGATTGTCACATGCAGCCAGGCATTTTTCTTGGTGATAGCTCTCGATCATTTTTACTACATCTTTTGACATCGCGTAGGTCTCGTCATTGCTGCTTGACTCAAGAAACTGAGAGACAGATTCTGTGATAGATTTGCTTGTTGAAGGTGTTAGTTCTGTCACTGAAACTTTTATTCTTTTGGTGGGTGGCGAAGCGACAGATTCAAGAGATTGAAGCTCTTCAACTGCTTTGCCAAGTGATGATTTAACTCGTTCTAATGTACTAGGTGAAAATAACTTAGCTTTGTAACGTGGATCTAAGTAGGTTGCAAGAGAGTAACTTCATACAAGAACAGCCTCTCGTCTTGTCGCTTGCATCACTTTTGCGCACAATGAACTAGTTCTATTAATATAGTAGAATTTGATAATTTCCGCTTATTAATGACATTTTATCTCAACGGTCCACATCCGCACGACATCCGTAGTTCAAAGTGCGGATGCGGATGTGGATGCGAGAAAATATGCGGATGTGACCTACATCACTAATAGTAATAGATGAAAGTTAAAGTAATAGAAGGAATCGATAGTAATAGAAACTCAGTAATTAACCCCATGTCTGGTACTGATACAAACTGTATGTGTATGGTACCACTGCTTCCACCAAGAAGGACAAAGAGTTGCAAAGCTGCTGAAACCAACATTTGGGTTACTTGAATCTCTCTTGAAAATATCATAGAGTTCTCTCAAGTTACATAAAGTAGATGTTTTTGCACTTCCCTTTTTCTCCATTATCATCATTCACAATAGTTTTACAATCTTTTATTCCTGCCATTTGGTGGTGAACATCATCCAACTCAGAGTTTTCTTTCTTTCAAATTTTGCTCTTGTGTGATAACTTTCCTTTACTCATTGGAGGTATTTCAGGAAGTATACCATACTCCTCCTTCAGCTTGAGTTTTCTTGACTGTACATGTGGGTGTTTCAAAGAGCTCGCATGTCTTCTTTAAATATTGTAAGTGGTGAAAGTGGTAAGATTTGTAGTTTTCTTTTATAATTCTTTGAATTCATCCTTAAGCTCACTCATTAGATTTTCATACCTGGAATGGGAAGAATTAAATCTTGCAAGCATTTAGCTGAGTAATCTCACTTTATGACAATATAATATAACTGAAACAAATAATCAAATAGATAATAGAGTGTGGGAAACTTACTGATGTAGAACTTTAACTTGAGATTGGCAAAGCATCTTTGATGGTCTGGTATGCTCAACACCATAGGCACTTTCTAGGCTTCTTTTCAACTTGGCATTTATTTTTGCTTGTTTTTGAAAAACAGTTAACCCATCTGAGAACAAAAAAAATTTGTTAGATTGTCAGGAATACTTTATTTTAAAATATTAAATTTATATAAATTAACTTGAGATTAATAATTTAAATTTTTGAAACATTCTTGACTATAAATTTTTTTAAATGATTCAAATCTGTACTAAGTTAGTAGAAGTTTTCATGTGTATAACATAGCAACCAAATGCTCACTGTGTTTTGTAGACTTGCAATTTTTTATTGGACTTTCATCCAAATAAGGTAAAATGTTTTGGTTGAGTAGACTATCACCCTCCAGAACAGCTTGTGAAGTACCATCTGAAGTGGGACTTGATGTAACTTAAGCCTTTTATTAGATGAGCTTTCTTCAGTTTATTTCAGGCTCTAAACCTTTAAGTAGAGTTAAGATCATTGGAATATTCAGTATAACAGTTAGAACATATAAATATGATCATTTATTCTTAGTACTCCAGTCAATAGGATCTTGAGGCTGGATGATCATTAACAAGTCTTATATTTTTAAATATACAGTAGACCCTCACATTAATGTACACTTTGGGGGAGCATGTGGTTGCTAAAGTGAAGTACAGAAAACCCCCACTTTAACATACCAGGGAATGTTAAAGTGAAGTATGGATGACCCCCACTTTACTGGACTACGGGACATTAAAGTGAAGTACGGATGACCCCCACTTTACTGGACTACGGGACGTTAAAGTGGAGTTTTCCTTAATGTTAAACAGACTGCAACCTCATCTGAGGGCTGGTTCCAATAATATTCCAGTGGCATCACCTTCACTTTAATGACTCAGCATTAGCGAACTTCACTTTAGCTGACTCTAACAGACTTTTTTAGTGGAAATCTTCTTTAACAACCTGTATTACATTAAACTGAATGTTAATGACCAGACAGTGATTTAGTCCATCCAAGTGAAGTTTCCGCTAATGTGAAGGTCGTTAACGCAGGGGATTTCTGTACACCTACATATTTTTTAAGAGGATTACAACAGTATTTCATATTTTGTGGAATTTTCTTTGCTTTCAATGAGTATTCACTTCAGGAAAAGATAGAATATAGAAATTAGGTTGTAATACAAAATGTGTAAATCCAGCTGTTCATTCTTTGACACAAAAAAAAATGGTTGGTAGATAAATGGGTACTGTGGGTAGCCTAGTGGTTAAGATGCTGGCTACTGGTGGGGCATGATTCAGATTCCATGTTGAACTGTAGGTCTAAGGTGGAGTGACAAACTTGACCTTCATCAGAATGAATAATTTGGGTAGAAGCAAAATCAAGGTTAAGATTATTGTATCAGTCACATTGTATTACATCATCAAATGAGGAACACAAGACAATGAGTGAGACTTCACACAACAGAATGCTAAACCCAACTAACTGTCAAAGATGACTGCCCCAAAAATCATACCAGCCAATCAATATCCAGATTGCAATAGGCATACAATTCAAACCAACCAATTAGCAGACAGATTTCAAAACCATTAGGTGGTCGCACAGATAATCTCATATAACAATGCTACCACAAACAATACCATCATGAATTAATCATATATAAACCCCTGCAAGATGATAATATAAGAAATACCTACAAATTATACACACTTCCGTATAATGCATATATATAATAACACTGGCCAACAAAATGAAACTTTTTTTTCTCATCACAAACATGATCATACTTTTCTTAATGCATTTTTCGCGCTGATTCCGAATCTGGTTTTATTTTTTTTCTAGCACGTAGAGTTATATAGATACACTGGTTTTGATATTTTTAAGTTTTTGATATTGCTATAAGAAAATTTATGGATGTATAGATCCGTGTACGGAATATTGCCAGTCGGAAAATTGCCAGTGGGGAAAATTGCCAGTGATAAAAATATGTAAAAATTTAGAAAGTAAGAAATAAAGTAATTGAGAAAAAGGACGTGCGTGTGTGTGTGCTCCAGCCATAACTCCAAAATGGAAGCAGTTACAAACATGAACCTTCACACACATATTGATTAGGTCCCCAGGTTGTGCACCTGGGTGTTAATACATAAATAAAATAATTAAAATTACTGGGCCCGAAGGTCCCAGCACCGCGATTAAACTATATATATATATATATATATATATATATATATATATCGAAACCTATGGTAAAATTATTGAATACCCGGTTAGGTTCATTGAATGCCAGGTTTGGTCCTCTGTACGCCCTTGACGATTGGTTAGGTTGTCGTGATATTTTCGTTAGCTTTAACGAAAAGGCTTTAGCTCAGACCAAGAAATTGCACTTCGAAAGAGGGGAAGAGAGACATACTGCCAAAAAGTACAAAAATATCAATGACAGATTGGAGAAAGTCATCCGTCAATATAATGAAGAAGATAAATTGACATTTCTTCGATCTATTGCTTATAATCTTCATACTTTTTGAGGCTTTCCTTTCCTTAACAAGTTTTAGCATTTTAAAATTTTAAATAATAATATTTTAATAAATAAATCCTTTTTTGTGAATTTTAGTTTTTTTCTCACTGGCAATATTCCGGCTGGCAATATTCTCACTGGCAATTTTCCGCCTGGAAATTTTCCGGCTGGCAATGTTCCTACTTCCGTATAGATCACAATTAGGAATGCTAAACAACAAATACATCATATACCTTATTCAATGTACTTATAAATAAAGAATATATACATTATTTTATTAAAAGTGCTGTATGAGTATGATTTCCTTTTGTAAATTTGGCCTGGATTGTCACGATACAGCATCCAACAATGGTCCGCCATCATGCTTTCATTCCAATATCCTTGGTAGCGCTTCTCCATCATCTGAATATCTTGATGGAAGCGCGCTCCTTGCTCGTCACTCACTGCACCAAGGTTTTCAGGAAAGAAATCTAAGTGGGAATGCAGGAAGTGAATTTTTAATGACATTCGACACTCCATTTCTTTGAAGGCATCAAGGAGGTTCTTGACTCCATCCTTATACGCAGGTGACTTGTTGCTTCCAAGAAAGTATTCACATATCCATTTGAACGCCAGCCAAGCCTTCAATTCCAGCGGACTTAGGACTTTTTCAAATTCAGTGTCATTCAAAACCTCCCTTATTTGTGGCCCAACAAAAATTCCTTCCTTCAATTTTGCTGCAGTAACCTTCGGAAATTTCCTTGAAAGGTATTGGAACCCTTCAGAATTGACTTTACCCATTGCTTTAACAAAATTCTTCATTAAACCAAGTTTAATGTGAAGAGGTGGCAGATAGATCTTTTGGGGATCCACTAAAGGGACAGACTGGACATTGCTTATCCCTGGGACATATGTATACCTAAGTGGCCAGTCACTTTTGGTGTAATGTTCTATAGTGGCGCGACTGTCCCACAGGCAAAGGAAACAACAAAATTTTGTGAATCCTGACTGCATACCCATAAGCATTCCTATAACTTTTAGATCTCCACAAACATTCCATTGATGACTGTCGTATTTGATTGCCTTAAGTAGTATATCCATATTGTCATATGTCTCTTTTAGATGGACGGAATGGGCAATGGGGATGGATGGCATTATATTACCATTATGCAAAAGAACTGCTTTCAGGCTTCTCTGCGACGAATCAATAAAGAGGCGCCACTCAGATGCCACATACGTCTGAGATATGGCTGTAAATAGTCTATTGATGTCATGGCAATAACAGAGAGGACCGTCTACTGAAAAGAATGCTGTTAATTCAAAATTCCGCTTTCGGTAGTAACTAATACGAACATTGTTCTCAAGTAAATTGTTCTCCTTTAGTCTTGAGGCGAGAAGCTCTGATTTCTCTTTAGACAGTGATAAGTCTCTAACAAGATCATTCAACTGTCCTTGGGTTAACTTTTTAGGCTCTAAATGTCTACCTTCAAAAGTGTACTCTGGTTCTGTAGATGGTCCGGAAACGCCAGTTGCACTTTCATCACTTTCCATGTCATCTATGATAGAATCTAGCCTATCACTTGGGGGAATTGGAATGGGCAATGTTTCATCATGTTTTACTGGTCTACGTGCTGAATCCAAGTTTGGATATACAATCTGGTGTTTGTTCTTGGCAGAAAACCCCATTAAGTTCACACTACAAAAATAACAGTCTTCATGATGATCTCTCAGCTCCCTCCATATCATGGGTATGGCAAATGGCATTGAAGCTTTCTTTTTGTTAAGCCAATCACGTAATCCATTTGAACAGCCAGAACAGATTTGACGTGGCACCCATGGTTTATCTTGGTCACCTAGATGGCAACCAAAGTATAGCTTGTATATTTTCTTAATGTCGGTTGTAATACTTCGTCGCTGTGTTTTAGTTGTCAACTGGCCGCATACGAAACAGAACTTGTCGGGATCATTCTTACATTGTCGAGGCATGTTGACTGACCTGAGCAAACTATAAATTCAAAAAAAATGTACACCAACTTGAGACAACAAGTTCTTGGACTGGACTGATCTTTTGACACACAAAGCACGGCGTTGTTGCCTGAATCACAATGCTGCTAGATGTAAAAGCTCACACCTGAAATGCATAAGATGTATAATTAAGATAATTGAAATAAATAAGATGAATAAACTAAAAAACACAATAAAATAAACACAATCAAATGTTGAAATATTAGTATTTTGCCTATTTAAAATGGTTAAATCTGTGGTTATATATATGCCTTCATCTTGAAAACTATACATGCTAGGAAAAATCTGAATGCAGTTTTGGAATCAGCATGAAAAATGCTATCCAGCCACCACAAATTTTACTCTGCTGAAAAATCTTTGCTGACCAGTGTAATCATACATAGCTACTAATAATACTTTATACCTCATTGGTTAGCTCACAATATGAATGCCATTTGTAAAATTTTAAACTTTATATAAAAATGTCAATAATCCAGAAATAGATTTGTTTGAAAACTGAAGAGGAAGTCAATTATTGCACAATCACAAGAAGTAGATAGCTACTGATTACATACTAAGTAGGTGTGATTATCAGTTGACTCACATACCTGGAATTTATGCATTTTGTTTTCTAATATTTCTACAATTCTCTTATTTTCATCATTTTAACCATAATAAACAAGATAGAATGAATCTTAATTAACATTGAATAGTTACCTTTATTGAATTGAATATACTTTATTAATAATAAAATAAATACATTGGTTTTATAGTGACACAAAATCATAAATAATTGTGAAGCTGGACTATTTATTTTATTTAATTTGGCCCTTAAGCCTCAGTCTTTATTGGGCTCTTATTAAAAAATAAAATAGTTATTATCAATTAATAATAAATGCATAAATAAATAGTATTATTAATAGTTAAAGTATGTATTAATCCTAAATTATCAATATTGATAACTGGCTTTAAATGGTGTATTTTCTGAGTACCAGCAATTGTTCTTGCTTTTGAGTGTCTTGCTTGAAGAAGCAAATCTTCATTTTCATAATCTTCATTGGTTGAAAGATGACACCTGATATTACTATTATCTTTTGTAAATGTATACAACTGCTGTGGAGTAAGAGTCTGTTGATCACAAGGCCATTGCAGACTAGCTTTAGTAGCTAGTCTCTTAACAGTACCTCCTACACCATCACAGGGTCCCTTCCCATAACTTGTAGAAAAATTTCACTCTGCAAGAATTCCAAAGTCATCTCTGTGATGACAAAGATTCAAAAAGTTCTGGCAGTTTTTATATTGTCCTGCACAGCCATCTGAAAGGTGTATACAGTATATGATTTTGTTGATGGATGGGATGTTCTCTCTTATGAAGCATATTAGATGCTTTTGAAACAAATGTACTGCAACTGTGTTATGGATGTTGTTCTCTGATTTGACCACAAAACTCGAGTGAGCAATCTCATCTTGCTTGTTATAATGCAGAACAAATGGATGAATAGTTGCCATCTGATTGTTCCAGTGAAAGTTTTGTGCCTCATCTTGGAGGACAAAAAGAATAATTTTCTGCAGTGTCACACTACAGGGACCACCAGCTTTCAAAGACATTTTAGTTTCATGGTAACAAGTTGCTTGCATCCTGGTCATGAAGTCATGTATTTGCTATTCTTAAAGTTTGCTACAGAAATGTACAGTACAGTCGACCCTCGACTTACGTCGTCACCATCTTACGTAATTTCGAGTTACGAGAAGCCCCCGATTGACTGTAATTGATTCGTCTTACGTAATTATTTCATGGTGCGTAATAGCTGCGTAATCGCAAATGCAGTACGTGACCACTCACTGGCAGGACGCCGGGTATTTCACGTTATTTCATTGTTATTTTTACTGTGCATTATATAACACACTCTCCAATGTAAGTCTAAATTAATTTTTTATTATTAATTTTTAATATGCATTTTCTTTTACAGATGGTGTTTCTTAATAATAATTATTAATTGCCATTATAATTCTGTTTATATACATTGTTTTTATAAAAAAAATTAATTATTTTATTATTTTCAATACTTTTTTGGGTCCTGGAACGGATTACCCGATTTACATGTATTTTGGGTTTGACTTGCGTCATTTTCGAGTTAAGTAACTCATCTCGGAATGGATTAATTATGTAAGTCGAGGGTCGACTGTATATTCATCTGAACTGAGGTGAATCAATTCAAGATTTGCAAATTTGCTGAAACCTATCTTTACCAAAGGATTTCTCTCTTTGAAAAGCTGATAAGCTTTTAAATTGCAAAGCAGAAGATGCTTCTGAAAATGCTGCTTCTCTCCTCTGTCAACAATGCTAAGGACAGGTAGTCTTTTTTACCAGGCATTATTCAACTAATGTCTTCTGAAAGGGGTCATTCTCTGTCAGATCAACCAAAAAAAATTGAAATTAACACCCTCATCTCTCATATTTTGCTGAAATTTGGTTTATAGGGAGTTTGTGAGCCCTGAATCCATTTCTGAAATTATAAGGTCAATCCGACCAACAGTTCAAGAGATATGACCTCGGGCAATTTGAGGTCACTCGCGAGGTTACTAACATTTGGCGAGCCATAACTTGGGTAATAATTGTCATAATTATATAAAAGTATATATATTTAGAATCAGAAAACGACAAGGAATCCAAATATGCAAGTTTTAGAACTCTAGGTTGAAAAATAAAAAGTTACACTGTAACCAAAATTTGAGGTCACGATTTGACCTCTGGGGTATCAAATGAGAATTTTTTTTTTAAATGTAAAAAATGAAGGCATAGGCATTGGCTATTAGAATCAGCAAAAAAAAGTTTGTTTATGTTAGTATTTTTCATGTAACTAACATATAAGTGAACACCATATTCATAAGTTGTGCGTCAATTCTACCTATTTTTTCACACAAGCTCATAATTTGACCTATAGAAATTAAAATTACATTTTTTATAGATAAAAAAACAAAGTCAGAGTTCTTGACTAATAGAAACAATCATAAAAAGTTTGTTTATGTTGGTACTTTTCATGTAACTAACTTATAAGTGAACACCATATTTATAAATTGCTTATCATTTCAAGGAATTTTTATATCTTAGCTATCAATTTGACCTCAAGCTCCAAGAATTTAATAAAAATTGTATTTCACTGCTAATCTACACTGGCAATAATAGTTATAATAGTGAAAAGGGAAGACTAAGCTCACATGTAGCCTAAACAAACCTGTTGAAACATGTTGCTACTTGTCTAAGTGCAGAATCAACACAGATAGTTGCAAAATTCCTTGTCTACAGGTTAGTACAGTTCCAGCCAGCACTGTGGGTGGCTGGTGGGTATGGTGTTTTAATGAGCCTCAGAGACTATCAAGGCCTAAAATATTAAGTGTGTATAGCTATATATTTTCTAAAAAATATATATTACCTAATTGTAAATCCTATATCTTTACAGATCAAAATACAATGGTTCGGCACTTGAAATACTGCCAGGACCCTATTCAAAAACACAAGAAACGCATAACAATCAATCTTAGAAAAGTGACTGATGTACTTGTTGAAAAATGTGCTGGAAGAGTGAAAAAAAGACTCATTGTTGTGTGTGAACTGCTGGACACTGATAATGAAAAACCCCACTATACTTAGTACCACTGAAAACAACGAGTCTGAGCAGGATTCAAATGAATCATCTACTATCAGTGGCTTGAGTAACATCTCTTCAATTCAAGATCTGGACAATGACAGTGATTGCTTGATAAAGGAAAATCCTTCAACTTCAGTTGAACCAGTTCTAGCATTTCTGGACCAAACACCAGTTAAAAAAAGTAAGTAATAAATTAATATAATAACTTATACTTTACTACAAGGTCTGTTTGATCTACTATATAGCCAATTATATAGCATTTAAGGTACTATAATTAATATTTAATTACTAATATTCAGGTGTGTGAAACCTTTTTTTCTGTTCTTTTCAGAAGGGCTGTCATTAAGCCAGAAAAGCGCAAGGCTCGTGGTAAGCTATCATCTGCTCAGAAACACCTGAAGGAGAGGCTAGAACTCAGTTATGGTGTTCAAATTACCGAGGAGGTAAGTGATACTTCAAAACCTGAAACTAAATCTGAAAAACATCTAGACAAATTAATGAATGAATTGAAACAGTCATTCCTGGAGAGCAAATGTCACCATCACAAACTACAAATATTGACACTCTCACCATACACAATTGAAAAAACAGCTAGTTTCTTTCAAACTACAACATACATGGTGAAAAGAAGCCGTTCACTTAAATCAGAACATGGAATTCTTCCGAAGATTCCACTAATGAGCAAAGGAAAAGTGATATCTGAAGAACACAAAGATATAGTTAGAAGATTCTATGAGTCAGAAGAGGTTAGTCGTATGTGTCCTGGCCAAAAGGATTGCGTGAAAGTTATCAGTGCTGAAGGTGCAAAAACGATTGGTCCTCGGGAATTTAAGAGAGATGTTTGAACTATATAAAAATGATGAAAAGAATCCCAAAATAGGATTTTCCACATTTGCAAAATTACGGCCATCATATTGTGTGCTTGCCGGTAGTGGTGGGACTCATTCTGTGTGTCTGCACATACCATCAAAATCCAAAATTGCAGCTGGCTGCATTGGGAGAAAGAGGTCTTTCATACAAGGATCTTATGGATTACAGTGTCTGCAGTACAGAAAGAGAGACTTGCATGATGCAACTTTGCAATGATTGCCCAGAGAAGAGGGTGTCCTGGATTTTCTTGAGTTACTTGACAGTGTGAAATCAGCTCCAAATGAAATATCTTACAAGCAATGGGTGACTGTTGACTGTTGTACAATGGTTGATAAGGTGGAGCCACTTCATGAATACTTATCATCCCTAACATGAAAATATCCCGCATGGTTCATCATCACTTTGTTGCTCAGCAACAATCACAGTACTTCAAGCAGTTGAAAGAAACACTACCACCTCAGAGCGAGGTAGTTATAGTAGGTGATTTCTCTGAGAATTATTCTTTCATTGTCCAGGATGCTGCCCAAGGGTTTCACTGGGACAATTCACAGTGTACAGTTCACCCTTTTGTCATCTATTATAGATCATCTGCAGACCAGGAACTTAGCCATTTTAGTGTCTGTTTCTTATCTGCATCACTAAAACACAACACTATAATGGTTTACTCATTCATATTGAAGCTTATGACATATGTTAAATTCAGATGCCCACAACTGAAGAAGGTGCACTATTTCTCAGATGGATGTGCTGGCCAATATAAGAACAGATACAACTTCACAAATCTCTGTTACCATGAAGAGGATTTTGGTCTGTCTTGTTTAATGGCACTTCTTTGCTACATCCCATGGCAAAAATGCATGTGATGGGATTGGAGGAACAGTGAAAAGAGCTACTGCTCGTGCCAGTTTGCAGAGAACTACAGAGAGGCAAATTCTTACACCAGAACACATGTTTCAGTTTTGTGAAGAAAACTTGAGCAAGATAAATTTTTTCTTTGTAACTACAGCTGATTTGAAAGATGCAGAAGAATGGTTGGAACATCGATTCAAGGATAGTAGGGCTATTCCTGGAACTCAGAAATATCATAGATTTGTTCCCCTAAACAAGGAAGAACTGATGGTGTATCCCATTTCAAGTGGCATTGGAGAAAAGAAAAGAATAAGGAAAAGTCATTTTACTAATGAACCTGCAATGCTTGGTAACCTAAAATGTGTCAAACCAGGAGAGTATGTTGGCTGCATTTATGACATGCAAGTTTGGTATGGAATTGTGGAGGAATATTGTGAAGAGTTTGATGATTTCACTGTGAACTTTCTACATCCCTCTGGGTCATCAGGATCAAGTGCATATTATTATCCATCAAACAAGGATTCATGTGCAGTGCCAGGACATCATATATTAACTGTAATGAGTTGTCCTACCCTAAGAGGAGGCAGCAGAATTCAATACATTTTTCCACAAAAAGAAATTGATGAGAGCATCGAGCATGCAAAAATTGTATTAGGCTAGCACATGAATCCTCTAAGTAGGTCTTCCCCTTTCACTATTATAACTATTATTGCCAGTGTAGATTAGCAGTGAAATACAATTTTACATTTTTTGCCTTTGTTTTTATATCTATAAAAAAATGTAATTTTAATTTCTATAGGTCAAATTATGAGCTTAAGCGTGAAAAAATAGGTAGAATTGACGCACAACTTATGAATATGGTGTTCACTTATATGTTAGTTACATGAAAAATACTAACATAAACAAACTTTTTTTTGCTGATTCTAATAGCCAATGCCTATGCCTTCATTTTTTACATTTAAAAAAAAAATTCTCATTTGATACCCCAGAGGTCAAATCGTGACCTCAAATTTTGGTTACAGTGTAACTTTTTTATTTTTCAACCTAGAGTTCTAAAACTTGCATATTTGGATTCCTTGTCGTTTTCTGATTCTAAATATATATACTTTTATATAATTGTGACCATTATTACCCAAGTTATGGGTCGCCAAATGTTAGTGACCTCGCAAGTGACCTCAAATTTCACGAGGTCATATCTCTTGAACTGTTGGTCGGATTGACCTTATAATTTCAGAAATGGATTCAGGGCCCACAAACTCCCTATAAACCAAATTTCAGCAAAATCTGAGAGATGAGGGTGTTAGGCACTGGTTGATCTGACAGAGAATGACCCAAAGATCAAATGCTTTGATATTGTCTCTAGTGTTTTGTTCAATTAACTTTCCAGCCTTTGGATTTGGATCTGAAAGGACACCCAGTTCTTTAACAAGTTTTTTGGCAACTGATGCAGTGTGCCTTGTTGCGTTGAATTCTGCAGAGCTTTCCTCTCACTCCAACTTTTGGGTAATACAGTTAGGACCTTTATCTTTTCACTTCTCTTGGCTGCTTTATGAATTTCTCTTTTAGTTGATTTATTAGCTTTTTCTTCTTTATGGGAGTTCCTCCTAATGAATTTAAAGAAGTATTTAAAGTTGACATTTAATATTTTTGTGCCGTGTTTGTTGATGCCATATCTATTTCTTCACATTTGGATACCCTATTTTTCATTTAGCTACAGATTCTTTGGAGCAAGAACTGTTTTCATCTCCATCTTCCAAAGTTATTTTTCAGGGAGTAATTCTAGCTTTTCCCTACATTGCTCACAAAGTCTGTGATACACTGTTAACTCGAGTTCAGGCACTTTATTGACGGGACTGAGGTACAATTTGTAGACTTTGTTCAATGCCATCCTTTGTGAGATTGAAGAGGATCAGCACATTGCTGTTTTAGTTTGTTGATCCATAATTATTTTATCATAATTAATTTCTGAAAAGACAAAAATGAACCTTATTATTCTTCAGCACATTTTGAATTATATTATACGTGTGTACTTTTGTTTACACCACATACCATCATAATAGAAAGGACTACATGCAACTGGCAATTTGCCAGGACACAGCTTGCGAGTTGGTCGATTAATGTGTTTTGGGAGATGCAGCTGTTGAATAAACATATCTAGCCAGGTGTGAACATATGGCTTTTGAGTCAGATTGGAACATGTTTATATGGTCCTACGCAATAATAATGAAATGTTAATATTGATATAAGTAGGTATATAATATTAGTAGTGGGGATGTACTGATATCGCTTTTTAGCCAATAACTGATACCAATACCGATATCCAGCTAGGGTTTATTAGTTTGTCATATTTTTGTAACATATTCATAATTTATTTTGTGTTGAAAATTTGGCAACAAAGCAATAATCCTTTTCATTAATGATGGCAACACTGCATTAGATGTCGTAGTTTTGTTTGTTATACAATTGGACTGCAGGCCTATGTTGAGCTTAGTAAATGTGTTTTTAACCAGCTAGCTGGGTTAATATTGTGAGCTATGAATACAAGATAGTTTTTTGGTTTTCTAGGCTTTATACTGTATCTATTTCTCGAAGGATTTACACTTGTTTGATTGGTTGTTTGAAAAGAAAATTGGGCAAAACTTATGTGCTACATTTCTTAGGACCTAGGCTATGATGAAAAAAATAACGAGTTACGTGAAGTGATAAAACAATAAAATATTGGAAATTTCCTCTAAATAGTCTTTATTCATACTTTCGAAATAGCTTTTGGCTGATACTGTTAAAAATCTACTGATATATCTGTACACCCCTAATTACTAGGTTTAAAATAACTTCATTATTATACCATTCACTGGTCACTCACTGGCCAACTTTTCAACATATGTTCCACCTGCCTGAGAGTATGTATGTACAAAATTTTTAATAAAATTAAGATGGAATATTTTTTTATTCAAGGTCAAAGGTCAAGATTACAGAGAACTTTTTATTTTTTATTAGAGATTTTTTGTATGGAAGGTGGCAGAAAGGGCTACTCAAGAACTTTCAAATGACACCAAAATCAGTACTGTAACTTCATTAGTTATGTAGCAATGGCAATTTGAAATTGGCCAGTTGCTCAAAAAACTTTGTGACCTTGTATCTCAGCAACCAAAGGTCAGCCAGCTCTAATAATTTCTCCTATATGTACACTAATATAAGTCACCCTTGCTTTATGCAGGACCTGCATTCCAAAAAGAGTTTGCATAAAGAGAGCCATTTAGTACATGTATTTAATAGGGATGCATTCCAGGACTTCCACACGCAACAATGGACACTGTGACACTGAGTGAATGAGATTGAGGGTGTGTGAGCTTGCTTGTGTGGCTGCTGACTCACTGCTCCACCTGCACCAACTACATAGCAGTCTACACACACTTAACACTGATCACATGAGCTTCACACATCCAACCCAGCCAGTTCCATAATTGCAAATTTTTCTCACACAGAGTGAGAGAGTGGTAGAAGTAGGGTTGTCACATAATAGTGAAATTACATTAAGAGAAGTCACATACACTGCGTTCCAAATTATTAAGCAGATTACATTTCCTCCAATGTTTTCAAAAGTTTTTCCCCGATTTCAATGAAATTTGTAGCAAATAATCACTATATATAGCAGCATTGATGGTATTCATTTCGATAAAATATTTTGATAATTAAAATAATCTCACTTTATTGAAAAATATATAAAATATTGTGTTCTGAATTATTAAGCAAGTATTCTATTTACGGATCTAGCTAAATGGTGAAAATGGGTAAGGAGGAGGATTTAACACTAACTGAGAAAAGAAAAAGAGTCAAGTTACTCACTGAAAATATAAAATATATTGAAATTGCAAAGCAGTTTGGCAGAGCTTATCAAACTGTAAACAAGTTTGTAGCGGAGGGTACCAAACTGAGGCAGTGAAGTGATAAAGGAGCTATAAGAAAAGTGACAAGGCGGCAGATATCTGTAATCAAGCGCAAATTGCAAAGCATCCATTGTCCTCAAGTAAAGAGGTTTTTGAGCAGGCTGGCATACATAATGTACCAAGAACATCTCGATGTGGAGTCCTCCAAACAATTGGCAAGATGTGCAAACCTACGATTCAGTCACCATTAACACCCAGGTACAAGAAGCAGCATGTTGAATGGGCGCGTCAGTATGTGAAAACAGATTTTAATACTGTATTGTTAAAAAACCAATTTAAAAAAATTGCTTTAAAAATAATGTAAAAATCCAGAGGGGCATGGGAATTTTGGGAAACGACATGATATAAACTAGCAGGTTGTACAAGTGATGCATTACTAGGCATGTTGCTGCCAGCTGCAAATCTAAAGTATCATACTGCATATATCTGAATTCAATTGGGGATATTTCCTCTTATCCCATATATAGTTGTTCCTTATTTAGCGCATGTTTGTTTAGTGTAATTTTTATATAGGTAGTTAGTGCAATTGGCATCTTGGGACAAATTTTTTTTTTTTTTAAATAGGTATAAAAAATAAATACTGTAGGCTACTGTACATAGTGTGTGATTGGATTTAATAGCTTAACTCATCATTAAGGTGAGTAGAACTGAATAGATCCAAATTATGAGTTTTATATAAATATACATTGTGATTGATGACAGTGCACCATGCACATTTTTGCATGCTTTTGTTTTGTTTTATGTTTTTTTTTACATTTGTACTGGCCAATCACAATCTGATGTCTTTGTTCAATTGTTAGGGTGCCATAGTTAAGTTATTTTCACTTCATTTCCAGTGAAAATTAACAATAAATAAGGGAAAAATAATTTCAATAAACCATGGCAGAAAAGAGAAAATTGGGTGAAGGCAGTAAATTTTAAATGCTGCACAAATATTCATAGTGTTCGTATAACTGGCAGATCAGCGAGTGCTGATAAAGAGGCAGCTGTAAAGTTTCCTAATGAATTTCAGGCAATTATCAAAAATGGTGAGTTATACCCCTGAGCTTGTTTTCAATGTGGATGAGATGAGCAAACCAGTCGACTCATTTTGAAAAATTCATGGTAAGTGATGCTTTACTTTTCCATTATATTTATTTTTATTAGTAATAATAATTAATATTAAGTAAATATTAATTAACTAATGTTATTTTAATAATATTCGTGTGTATTTATACATATTATTTATTTAATTTAAAAATGTTGTGAATTGTGCACTATCGTGAACCGATCCCTATTAAGTACACGTTATAAACTATTTGGTTAGCATAAAGACCTTTCAGAATGCGTCCTTTAATGATATAGTGTTGGCCATACATGCACATCTAAGTGACAGCATTTGCTATGAATTTTTGAATAATGTCTCTAAGCCACCACCAAACTACGCATTTGTACCTGTTCTACAAGTGAAGAGGCTACGAAACATTCAATGCTGGTGGTTTGAGAAATTTGGTCAACTAGCTTTTAGCCACATTGAGCATAGGCTATTCTGCAAATGCTGCATTCTCTTCAGCTTGGAATATATGGGAAAAGGCAGAAACAATAGTGTTGGGCACTTTGTGTTTAAGCTGTTTTGTCAATACACAGCCAAAGAGCACATCTAGTAAACAATGATTTAGTAGTGGATTTATTTGCGGATTCAGGTGATTGTTGAATCGCTTTGCATTAAAGGATTTTTCATTGAATAAAAGTTGAATTTAATGCATTTTTTTATATTCAAATGAAGGTGATAATGCATATTTTTCGATCTTGAATGATATATATATATATATATATATATATATATATATATATATATATATATATATATATATATATATATATATATATATATATATAAATAATATCATTGACACATTATATAACCCCCCCCCCCCCCCCCCCCCCCCCCCCAAATAATCCTGGATACAGACCTGCCTGTGGTAACTCATTTTTCACTTTCTGCAACCCAGTCATGACCATTTAAAATAACTTTGTTCTATGTCTTCTAACCATTTTTCTACCCAATTTATAACACCCCTGATATCCCCTGATGCAGATAGTAGCAAGTTTTTCCAAAAATATTCATGATTAAACTCGGCCTTGGGATTGCAGAACTTTAAACATTTGTATTTTTTTAAGTTAATAAGTTGTTTTAAAAAAAAAATATATATATATATATGCAGTAAAATCACAGAATAACACGTGATCTTATTAATAAGCAAACAACCATAGGGAAAAGGAAAAAGAAACAGATTTTGTTTCTTTTTTCCTTTTCCCTGTGGTTGTTTGCTTGTGTGTGTGTGTGTGTGTGTGTAGTTTACAAAGAAGCTTTTAAGTTGAAAAGGCCTTTTCATATTACTGAAACTAAGGGGAAAGTGCAATTATTGTGTGTTATATTATTGTTTTTTAGCAATATTCTCAAGTTTAATAAAAAAAAAAAATGCTTTCACTTTCTCATAACAAAGTAAGGCAAGCAAGTTTTTGTTTAGATTTTTTATCCTGAACATTTACATGGAGGAAATTTTTTATATACCTATTAATTTTCTCAGTTTAGGTTAAAGGAATTTTCCTCAAAAATTACTTTAGCAAAGCTGCTTTATATAATTTGTAAGTAGCTATATTTTATTTTTTCAAATTATATACATCCATCATGAAAAAGATTTGTCATAACTCATTACATTAGAAAAAGTACAAATTCATATTGTAATATGGTTGTGAAGAAAAAGAAATCTGTCATGCTAAAAAATTTTGGCCTTTATACATTACTAGGGTAGGCTATATTGAGGATATGATTATCTAGGCCTATACCTATGCTCTCGTGATTTGTTGAAAACAAAGTTTAAATAGTTTTTATTTGCAAAAGCTTTAAATTGTGAAATCATTAGGTAATTTAGTTTTTAAAAAGAAATATTCCCCGAATTTTCAATGAGGGAGACAAATAGGGTATTTTGCCATTGTTCATAGTAGTAGGGATGTTCTGGATAGTGGTTTTGTGGGATACCCAAATACCAGATATCCAGTGGAATGCAATTAGCGCTGGATATCTGGCTGAATAGTGCCAGATAGTACTCTTTTACTCGAGATAAAAGTGCATATTTCTTGCTCAAGCTATTTATATAGGGCCTGAATGCTACTAGTTTGATTAATTTGGCATAAAATTATTCATGATAGCTACAGGTAGCTACCAGAAATTTTGAAGTACTAGTACGGGTCTCACTCATTTTTTGTAGTGTTGCCACCCATCTGGATTTTATCTGGAAATGAGTAGGAATGTCCAGTGTCCAGATTGCACCCTCATCTGGATGCAGTTTGTCTGGATCTCGTGTGAGAACAGGCAAGCACCAAGCAACATGTCTATATTTTGGTGTGACTTAAGTAGTGCCATAGCTAAAACATGTTTTACAATTATACAGAACCAGGAAGAAAAATGATTTCAAGGGAACAGTTTCATAATTAACATGAATTTGCGATGTATGTTGTTGATGTAATGCGGGAGTTGATGATGTAGCGGATGCTTATCTTTGACTTATCCTGCCTAATGGTCTTACATTAGCTGCCATGTATTTAAGAATATAAATGATAAAATTCATCTGTTTGAGTGTTTGTACATTGTAGCACCACTCTGTTACGCTGTCATTTCTTTTTTTATTATCTTATGGATGAAATAAGTTGCATGGAAAAAAATAACTTTTATATGCTTCTCTTGTAAGTGTATAGGGATGTACCAATATATTGGTAGATTCTTAATAGTATCAGTATCAGCCGATATTTCGAAAGTATGATTAAAAGACTATTTAGAAGATGAAATTTCCAATATTTTATTGTTTTATCACCACATATTTTATTGTTTTATCACCACAACTCGTTATCTTTTTATCATAGCCTTTTATTTTATTTTAATCATAGCCTATGTCCTAAGAAATGTAGTGCACAAGTTTTACCCAATTTTCTTTTCAAACAGCCAATCAAACAAGTGTAAATCCTTTGAGAAATAGATAGTTTTTTGGTTTTCTAGGTTTTATACCTATCTTGTAGTCATAACTCACAATATTAACCCAACTAGCTGGTTAAAAACACATTTACTAAGCCCAACATAGGCCTGCAGTCCAATTGTATAACAAACAAAACTACGACATCTAATGCAGTACAGGCATGCCTCGGTTTACGAATTAATTTGTTCCTAGAGAGCATTCGTAAAGCAGAGCATTATTTCTCAGACTTAATGTTATAATCAAGGGTTACATTTTCAGAACAAAATTTTACATACAAAATTATATAAAAATCGTAAGAAAAGGTAACAAAACAATAGTTTATGCAGCAAACAATGGTTTGTTCATAGAATGCATCATTTTAAACAAAAAATAATCCTTTAAAATAAAAAAGAAAGCAAAGAAATATTAAAGTGCAGTATTTAGTTTTCATTTGATGCACTTGTAGACGCGCTTGTAGATGTCAAAGCAGACATATAAACTGATGTATTCCCAGACACCAAGGTGCGTGAACGCGCCAGAATGAACAAACGCACGCACGATGCTTCTGAAGCGATTACCACATTATGCATTGTATATGCTTGCGTGAGATAATTATTTTTACCTTTTAAATTTGTTTATTCAATTTTTTATTTAGTGTAAAATAAAATTCATAAACCCGGGGATTCGTAAAATGAGGCGTCGTAAAGCGAGGTATGCCTGTATTGCCATCTGGGTCATTCCACGTCAAGTGGACCTGTGGTCCCCACCTCACCATGTCAGATTTTGTTCTAACTTTGCTCACAGATTCTTTTAAGCCTTAAAGGAAGCTCTGCAATGTTTTAGTTCCATATCTCTTGTGGTTCTGTCACTAGGGCTCCAAGAGCATGGGCTACTTTGTCCATTACATTGAGTGCTGAATTATTTGTGCCATTTTTAGCTAGTCAGCATTCCACAGTAACAAGTCCTTCTGCTCTGAAAATTTGCTCCTAGGGTCAAAATTTACTGTAGATTTCAAAACTCCCATTACTAGAGCTCTAGAAAGTATAGATTTTCCATAAAATATCCCCAAAGTAGGCTTCAAATTACATTTTGATTCCTGGGAAGCCACATTTAGAAAATTATAGCTCTGGATCTACTTGACTCTCTGAGCTTTTGTTAGAAACCAAGAAAGTATTGCCCATACGCTACAAAATGTTTCAATCCGGATCTTCCTATCTGTTCTAGTTGCTGAGATATAAGGCATCAAAAATGGCCAAAATTAATGTGTGACAAAAATGTCCCATCTTTAAAGCTCAAAATGATCATGTGGGACAGCTCGCACCATACTCTAACAAAAACCAATAAAAAGAGCATGTCCTGAAATACTAGGGCCTAGTTTTTCATTTTGGTGTCTTGCGTTTTTGTAGGTCTAGTAGAGCTTTGAAATTTTTTTCTGTGTGATGTTTCTAGCAGGGTTGTGGAGTCGGTCCAAAATTTTCCGACTCCGACTCCACACATTGTAAAAATCCGACTCCGACTCCACACATTGTAAAAAATCTAAAAATCTGACTCTGACTCCTCACATTTTAAATATACGACTCCGACTCCTCTAGTGTTTCACTCTATAATTATCATCATCACATGAATCGTCAGGTTTCTTTCTAGGATAAGGGAACATTCAAATATTAAGAAGGATATTGACTTGTAGATATTATCATATTAAGGGATTTTTATTTTTTCCAATAATATATACGGTATATATATATATATATATATATATATATATATATATAAATGAAAAAGATTCTCTTAAACATAATTAAGGTCTAACCAGTAGTAGTCCTACTTAAAATTGAATAACCCTTCTTAACCTAGTGGCTATAACTATGCGTTTGTGGCTTTTTTCAGTTAATTTTATTAATTTTTACACAATTACATATTGAATTAACATTTAAAAATACAAAATTAATTACATAGTAGGCCCGATGCTACTGTTAATAATTTCCAGAAAATAAAATTGATTAACAAATTTATAAAATATTAGAAATTTTATATAATTAATAATGATTAACCTATTGAAAACATAAATCATAATTTATAAACCTTTTACTATATATATAAAATTAAATGCTTATATTATCTTAACTATTTATTACATGTTAGGTAAATTTGTTCGTAAGAAAAGGATGGCATCTGTCAGGTCCTCCTTCATCTGTCCTCTTAAGTCAGATTTGATGATCCGAAGAGCAGAAAAAAGGCGCTCAACACTAACTTGCGTAAGGGGTAGGGCAGTGACAGCAAGGGCAGCTTCCTGTACAATTTCTGGATAGCTCTCTATAGCTTTCATGCTTTCATTACTTCCATTACTTCCATTTTTGTAAAGCGGTCAATTTTTTCAACTTCTTTCAGTGCAGCAAAAAAATTCCATTTGAATTTATTCAGTTTTGTTGGAGCCGGAGGGTGTTCATATTCTTCTGACTGGACACGGCGACGCTTTTGAATCTTTTCTTGGTCATCAAGAAACTTTTCATTTTCATCTTCTGAGCTTGATAAAGATGGGCTACTGTAGATAGGAATTTCATCAGTTTCATCACTTTCATGTTGTAGTCCCGATTGGTCCTTCTCTTGAAATCCCTTCATGCGAATGGCCACATCGCAGAGGTGTAGATTTTGCCTTATTTTTTTGATCTTCTATCAAAATGACTCTGTACATGGGGTCAACATAAATTGCAGCCAGTAGGATACATTGTCAAGAAGGGAACTCTCTCTTCGTATCATTGAGGCTTTCATCTCATCAGCTATCATGCCTCCAATTTGTGAGAGCTGAAAAATAAGGGTTTTCCATTCTTTATAAAAATGACCTGGTGTAAGATCTGATGATTGCAGATTTTTTGTTACTGTATAAGGGTAACGTAAAAGGCTTTCAAGTTCTTTGACTTGTTCTCATTGAGCCTCAGACATTGATACTTCAGGGTTGGCCATATCAGAGAGGAACTGTTTTAGTTCAAGAATGCGAGATATCATCAAATATGTACTACCCCATCTTGTTGCCTGATCAATAATAGCACCTTTCCCAGCTCTTCTTTTGAGGATGGCATCAATCTTTGGGGTTCTAGCAACTGTAGTAACTTTTCGCACAATAGCAACCAAGTTGGCTGCATACCTTCCTTTCAATCCATCACCACGAATAGCCAACTGAAGAGTATGCACTGCACAACGCATGTGGTGTATTTCTGAAATCCTTGCAGCAGCTTCCGGTAAGTATTCAAAGTCATGAGGGTCATCTTCTCCTCCACTTTCTTCAATTAAAGATACTGGTATGTTCAGGTCACTATCATTATCATCAATTGTAACATCTTCATTTAATTTTTCTACAGTACTGATCATATTGCTAGCATTGTCTGTGACGATTGAAAGCACCTGTTCTTTGTGCAAGCCATATTCCTCCAATACTTCAAGCACTATCTTTTGAATACAATCACTTGTGTGTTGGGCCTCTGTCTCTCTTATAGCCAATGTATAGATTACAATCTTTTTATCACTATCCATAAATTGTACATTTATTGCAAAGTAATTGGTCCTCATACGTGTACATGCATCCATTTTCAAAAAGATATATCTTCTCTGCAGAAGAGTTTTTAGTACTTCTTTTTGTTTGTTTGTTTCTTGGATTACAAGAGATCTTATACTATTTCTTTCCAAGGAAACCCCCAGCTTACGCGCCATTTCGCCATTAAGTCCTACAAAAGCTGGTGTTGAAAATAATCTAAGAGGAACAGAGTTTTTTACAACCATTTTAATAATGTATTTTTTGAAATTTGCTGCAGTCATGGTTACAGTTACCTTGTCACTAACAAGAAATGAAGTAACAAGTCTTTGCTTTGATGTTGATGCTACTCTTTTAATTCCTTTAGGCTTGCATTCTTCATCTTTTTTGTTAACATTCTTTAGTATCTCTGGATGTCGTCGCTGTAGATGATGTTTCAGATTAGAAGCTCATGTAGGAGAATGAGATTTCCCACCAGTAAACATACTTATTCTTTCACCACAAATTGTTTCCTTATCATTTTTATCCTTAACTGTACATTGACAAGCAAAATATTTTCCATCATCACTAATAGAAAAATGTTCAAACACTGATGACTTTATTTTATGAGCCATATTGGGGTTGATTATTTATAATTAATGAATGAATGGATAGCCTTTATCACGGAAAATTACATGAATTAAAATTGATGAACTAAGTGTGAAATTTTATATTTTATATTTAAATAAATATTAATTGTATATTCTGAAAATGTAAAAAAAAAATATAAAAAAAACTTAATCTAGGGGCTATCAATGAATAGGGTTTATTGACCAAAAAAACTAAATAACCTAAATGTTAGTATTTAGGATTTAGAAATTAAGGGTGACACAGGACACAGAAATTGGAGTTGGAAGTTTTTTACTGACTCTGACTCCACCCTGAAACGTATGACTCCCTGACTCTCCGACTCCCTGGGGAGACTCCCCGACTCCACAACCCTGGTTTCTAGCATTATATTTGTTAATTTATTTGCACTCCTGCATTGGTCCATGGTGGTTAAGCCACTGCCAATTTCTCTAATTGATAACTATTAAAGATAAGGATAATTTATTAATACAAAGGAGTCTGTTTCAGTTTTTCAAGAAATTGGCAACCCCATTGCCAAGGGGCCATGCCTGATAGTCATGCAGGTCCAGCCACAGGTCCCACCCACCCACCAACTCATCTTTCCTTGACTTTCTAACTGGATCCAGAACTGTGCAACTCCTTTTCAAAGCTTTCAAACAAATTTTCTATAGTAGACAAGGTATTCCCTAGCAGCATGTACCCTCTTCCCATGGCACTCAGTGTAGGAGCAGGAATAGTTGTCAAGATATGCTGCTCTGGAATCCAACAAGTGTCTTTCTAGATGGCCACTGAAATTGTCATGCTGGCCCATGAGGCTGCATAAATGTAATTAATACATCTTTTTCTTCCTCACAGACTTCACAAATGTTTCCAAGCCACCACAAATCATCATAAATGCATGCCACATATTGGCCTGGTTGCAGTTTCAACTGTCATTGATCAATGTCACTGTATATTCCAACATTGGCCACAAAATAACATGTAGATCTTGAAACTCGGCTAACTTGAATCTGTTTATCATTTACTGGAACAAAATGATGATTTTCTCGAGTTCCAGCTACTGTATGCCCATGATTAAATCTTATTTCTTGTGCTTCTATTTCATCAGTTGAAACAAAAAAGAATGTAATTCCGTGCACGCACATCTTTTTGGCAAAATTCAGAGATCAGTAGGTGTGAGAATCTGACCAGTTGCTGGTCTTTGCAAGCTGGCACAAGCTGGCACAAGCTGCCAATCTTTTCACAGTGCCCTCTACACCACCACATGCTGATTTTCCATGGCTGGTAGCAAAAAAGTTCCATTCTGCTGTTATCCCACCAAAATCTTTGCTGTGCCAACGAAGGTTCATGAAATTTTTGTAGTTTTTGTACCAGCCTGCAGCACCATCACTGAAGTAATGAATGTGCTTGATTACTTCAAAATTTTCTTTCAGAAATCCAATCAACTTCTTCAAAAAGACATGTACTGCAACAGTATCATGCTTCAGACAGTCACTGATGACACAAAAACATTCACTTCTAATTTCATCTGAAACTTTGTGATACATTACAAAAGGATGCAGTGTTGCTTGGCTGTTGTCCCAGTGAAAACCTTGCGCTGCATCTTGTATCACAAAAGAATAGTTCTCTGCAAAATCCATTAAGATTATTGCTTCTTCAGGTTTTATTTCCTCCTTTAGGGATTTCAGGTGAGTACTTTGGTGATTTGAAACGTAATGATGACCACAAAGGAATAATTTTGAAGTCAGTTCTGTGATAAAATCCTCTACTGACAACTGTTTCATAATCAAGGTGTCCCTGTCAGTGTGAACCCATTGTTTATATTCAATCATTTCTTGTGGATCCATTTCTGCTTGTTCTGTAAAAATAGCTGAAAGGTGATCTTCTAGTGCTGGTGCTCCAGGGCACAGTTCACACTGTTGTAGCATACAGTCTTTTGACTCCAAATTGCAAACACATTTTTACATCAGCATTTTGTAATCCTCATGAATATCAGCTCCAGCCAACATCAGTTTCACATTTTGGTGAATTGTACATACACAAACACTGTGTACCCCTGCTACACCAACTGTCACACACCACTTTGGTTGAAGTTCACAGAACTTAGAGAAGCCAATTTCAGGGCCATTTTGATCTTTGTAAGCAATGTACATTTCTTTCAAATTGCTGAGCAGCAGTCTTTTTTGTTTTTGAAGCTTTTTTCCATCAATCCTGACAGACACCCAATCTTTCTTCCCTGGGCACATCCGGCTGAATTCATCATCATCATAAAACTTTTGAACTTTTACTACTACTACCTCAGGCAGTTTTTCCTTTTTTTTTTTTCCCTGGTATTGCAAGAATATCTGACTCTGCTTTCAACTTCCTGGCTGTTTTAACCATTCAAAGAGAAACTCCAAATTCTTCTGCTGTTTGTTGTATAGACCAGCTGTTAGGCTCCAGAGTTAGAATCTGCAGTTTCCTTTCTTTGTCTGATAATTCCATTTGGCTTTTCAATTCTTCCAACAGTATTTCATAATCTTCACAATTTCTGCACCTCTGCTTACTTGTGCCAGCTTCCGTTTCACCCACATCAATCCCTGTAAGAGCTGCCATTTTCTGACCAATAGCTTCTTGTGCTTGTCTTGTCTTTCTTTTGACATATCCTGGTAAATCTCTCTTGCTCACTTTTTGTGGCTTTACAGGGGAAATGTCAAGTGCTGAACAGCTGGTGTCTAGTTTCTGCTTTTGTGCTTCTGGTGGATCAAATGATTCACTTGATGATGTTGAACTGATTCTTTGTATTTCAGCCCTCTGTTTCCTGCAATCAGGACAAAGTTTCTGTCCAGGCTTGATGTCTTTGCCAGTCTCTTCCTTCAACAGTTGAGCTGTTGCAATGTCAATTGCCTGAAGTGATTTTTTGGGTAATGTTGATTTATGATATTCAAATGGGTTGCAACAGTGCTTCTGCAGACTCTCATATCTGGTCAAAAGAAGCTGTTTATGGTGCAAGCATATACATGCATCTTCCTTAAATTGGACTTCTTCTATTCCTGTTCAAAGAAAAAGTAGTTGTCTTTCCTGAACTGTCAACTCTGTGAACAGTTTCAAACCACATTTTCTGGAATATGTTTTCAGGTGACACTCTGTTCCCTCTTTATTTCCAATAGTACAAGCTTCCAGTTTTCTTTCAGTTTCCATGGGTTCTCCCACATGAACACTACTAGTAGCTGATGATTCAGCCATTTTCAGTTTTGATCTGAAAACAATAATAGTCATGTATTACATGTTGAATATAAATAAAAATATTATGTATAGCCTAGCACATAGCACCTAGTCCTGCACTATATAATTGGTAATAAGAACAAAAGAAAAATAAAACATTGTGCCAATGAAATAACAATTATAATGCTAGAAACATCACACAGAACAAAATTTCAAAGCTCTACTAGACCTACAAAAAAGCAAGACAAAATAAAAAACTAGGCCCTAGTATTTCAGGACATGCTCTTTTCATTGGTTTTTGTTAGAGTATGGTGCGAGCCATCCCACATGATCATTTTGAGCTTTAAAGATGGGACGTTTTTGTCACATAAATTAATTTTGGCCATTTTTTATGCCTTATAACTCAGCAACTAGAACAGGTAGGAAGATCCGGATTGAAACATTTTGTAGCATATGGGCAGTACTTTCTTGGTTTCTAACAAAAGCTCGCAGAGTCAAGTAGATCCAGAGCTATAATTTTCTAATTTAAGCGGCTTCCCAGCAGGGCTGTGGAGTCGGCACATAAAAAACCGACTCCGACTCCTCAATTTTTTGTCTATCCGACTCCGAAGGTATATTAATTCTAAATCTGCTATGATGATAATTACACAAGAAGCATTTCATCACCACCACATGAATCATCAGGCTACTTTTTAAACGTATAACCTGCAAAGTTTGAGTCTAATGGTTGTAGCGATGCCATTATGGCTTTATTTTTTATTTATGAAAAAACAAAATTCATTGAGCATAAAACAAAAAAAAAAATTAAATTTAAGACTGACAAAATAAAAATTTCATTAAATGCAATCAAAAATATAAAAGTATTCCTGCAAAATTTATTAAACTAAGGCCAAGGGTGAAAATCTAAAATTTACGAATAACTTGTTCTTAGGAACAGAATTGCTTCTGCCAGATCCTCTTTCATTGAAGCCCTTAAATCTGATTTAATTATTTTCAGTACGGAAAACAGTCTCTCCACACTGACCTGAGTGAGTGGCATGGCTGTTACTATCATAGCTGTATCTCTTAAAATCTCTGGATATGCGGGGATGACTTCTTGTATTGTCAGTTTAGATGAGCGATCATATTTTTCCACTTCTTTTACACCATTAAAAAAATCTTGCTTAAATTTCATTAGTTTAACATCAAAAGGTTGCCTATGCACATTTAAGCGGCAACACTTTGCTTTTGAGCGTTCAATTTTATCTAAATATTTTTGAAAGTCTAATTCTTCATTATTTGAAGAGGATGAGAGGGACTTACTACTCCTATCTTCATCCTGTGGTTCAGATTTTCAGGTAATAGCCCTTTTATGCGAATTGCAACCTCGCAGAGGGCCTCTTTTGCTTTAGCAATTTGTTCTTCGGTCAACAAAATTTGGTTCATTGGATCTATGTAGACAGCAGCTAATAAGATCTCATTTTCCAGTAGCAGACCCTCTCTTTTCTTCATTGAGGATACAATTCCATCAGCAATTAATCCTCCAGTTTGGGATAGATGAAATAATAAATTTTTCCATTCCCATAGGAATGTACCAGGAGTTAAATCCTCTGCTTGCAACTTTTTGGTGACAGTATAAGGGTGAGCAAGCAGAGCTTCTAATTGTGTAACCTCCCTCTATTGAATTTCAGTTAGTGAAACATTGGGATTATCAATGTCTTCTAGGAAGGGTTTTAGATCAAGCAAACGCTTAATCATCATCATATGTGCTCCCCCAGCGTGTCGCTTGGTCCAAAATAGCTCCCTTTCCTGCATGTCTCTGGATAATAGCATCAATTTTAGAGGTCCTGGCTGCAGTGGCTACTTGCCTCAACTTGCCTATCAGAGTAGCTGCATGGCGATCTTTCAATCCATCTCTTATTGCTAGCTGCAATGTATGTACAACACAACGCATATGTTGGATTAGAAAGAGCTTAGATGCTTCTTTAACAATATCATCTAAAACTTCATCGCTCTGTTCTGTTTGTGCTGTTTGAGAATCAGTTTCAGGAATGTCGTCTTCATTAGCCATTTTTTCTTCTTCAGCTTTATTCAGCTTTTCTATTGTGCTTAGCATGTTTGAAGCATTATCTGTGACAATACATAGAATCTGCTCTTTCTTAATTACAAAGTCTTGTAAAACTTCCTCCACTAACTTCTGAAGATAGTCGCTGTCATGATGCGCCTTGGTGTCCTTTACTCCCAATGTCCGAGTTACCATTTTATTGTTTTCATCAATAAATCTAGCATTGATGGCAAAATAGTTAACTCTATGACGCGTGGCTGCATCCATTTTAATAAACATGAAGCGTCCCTTAAGAGTTCTTTAAAGTTCTTCCTTTTTATTTGTGGCTTCTTCAACTATAATCTTTCTGATACTTTGTCTTTCCAGAGAAACTCCAAGTTTCTTGGCCATTTCTCCATTTAGGCCTAGAAAGGCTGGTTGTGAAAATAAAGATAAGGCTACACCATTTCTTACCACCAGTTCGATGATGTGCTTCTTGAACTTTTCTGTGGTCATTGTTACGGTAACTTTGTCTGTAGTAAAGAATCTTGTAAGTGGTGCTTGTTGCTCAGTAGATTTCTGATCTTTTGTTAACTTTGAAGTAGTTGGAAAGTTTTTATTACTATCTTTCTCAATGACATCTAAAATTTTGGGATGGAAACGCTGCAAATATCTTTTCAAATTTGATGCTCTGGTTGGTGCATTTTTATCAGAGCCAGTAAAACTACTGATTTTTGCTTCACATAATTTTTCACCATCACCATCATCATCATCTATCATACACTGACACACGAAATGTTTCCCATCTGTGGTTATTGTAAAATATTCAAAAACTGCAGACTTTGTTGGAAGTGTCTTTGCCATTGTGAATGGGGTTTTAGACTTGAAAGAGTTAAAAACTTATGAAATTTAGAAAGAACTCAAAATTAAATAAGCATTAAAAATAAAAAATATTATTTGAAAAGAAAAAAATGAATTAATGGCATTAGTGTCTGAAATGGAAAACATTGTGTTTATTATTTAAGTGGTTTAACCACCATAGCTGCCAGTGATATCACACACAAAAACATATTTTATTAAAATTATATTGAGGTCGGAGTTGGTACATTTTTATTGACTCCGACTCCAGCAGCACCAAAATTGCTTCCAACTCCGACTCCACAGCACTGCTTCCCAGGAATCAAAGTGTAATTTGAAGCCTACTTTGGGGATATTTTATGGAAAATCTATACTTCCTAGAGTTCTAGTAATGCAAGTTTTGAAATCTACAGTAAATTTTGACCCTAGGAGCAAATTTTCAGAGCAGAAGGACTTGTTACTGTGGAATGCTCACTAGCTAAAAATAGCACAAATAATTTGGCGCTCAATGTGATGGACAAAGTAGCCCATGCTCTTGGAGCCCTAGTGACAGAACCACAAGAGATATGGAACTAACACTTTGCAGAACTTCCTTTAAGGCTTAAAGGAATCTGTGAGCAAAGTTAGAACAAAATCTGACATGGTGAGGTGGGGTACTTTTCCAAAATTGGTCCACTTGACGTGGAATGACCCATCTTTAATGAAAATGATTATCGCTTTGTTGCCAAATTTTCAACACAGAAAATAAATTATGAATATGTTACAAAAATATGACAAACTAATAAACTCTAGCTGGATATCGGTATTGATTATCGGCTAAAAAGTGATATTGGTACATCCCTATAAGTGTATATAACAAAAATAAACTACCACTATTTTCTTGTAAGTCACATTTTCTCAGAAATTGAAATATTTTTTCTTAAGAATAATGTATTTATAAATTGTCCAGATTTACTTCAATTATAAGGGACTGTGGGCTGGGAGGATAATTTTCTTTTTGGTGTCAATTTACTGAAATGAAAAGGTGGCAACACTAGCTTTATGTGACTTATCTTAATGCAATTTCACTATTATGTGATGACTGTACTCGCTTTGTGTGAGAAAAATTCACAATTAGGCAACTGGCCAGGTTGGATGTGCAAAGTTTGTGTGACCAATGTAGGCATGCGCGGACTTTGCTATGCAGTTGCTATGGGTGGAGTGGTGAGTCAGTAGCCACGCAAGGCAGTCCTCAGTCACCCTCACTCATGTTGCATTGTCCATTGTTGTGTGTGGATCTATGCTACTCTCATTCTCATCTTGTAGTGTGTGGATTTGCCATTACTCTCGAGTTTAGTGCAATGAGTATTCAAGTAAATACCTGTTATTTCTTTTATTGTTTTTTATATATAATGTCAGATGATTTGTTTTATTTTATTAGGTGATTTTTCACTGGATTTGTTATGAAAGAGTGTTAGAAAGGTTTTTGGGAGGGGGATCAGTAAAGGTCCCGCAGCACATCCCTATTAAATACATGTAATAAGTGGCTCTCTTTATGCAAACCTTTTTTGGAATGCAACCCCGGCATAAAGTGAGGATGACCTGTATTTTTAGTAGTGGAAAACTTCTAAAAAGTTTTAGGCTCTTGTTTCTACATTTTTGTATATACATATACACTATATGATCAAAAGTATTCGGACACCCCGGAAAATCCGCATTTCTGCAAATATCACCTTCGCCGAAAGGTATGCTGGGAAAAAGCGTGGCGAAACTATAATGCTGAGGTGTTCTGTTAAGTTATCAGTAACTGTTGTGAAGCCATGCCGCGTGGACGTGAACTCTCCGAGTTTCAATGTGGACTCGTCATCGGATGTTATTTAAGTAACGTTTCTTTACGAAACATTGCAGCCAAACAGGATATACCAAAGTCGACTGTAGCGGATGTTATCATGAGATGGAAGCACGACGGTGCAACTAACGCGAAAAAACGTTCCGGATGACCACGCAAACTGACGGAACATGATAGAAGAAGTCTGGTACGACATGTCAAGAAGTCCCGCACGTCCTCTGCCGCTTCCATCGCTGAGGAGGTAGGAAGAGCATCTGGTACCTCCGTTAGTACTGTAACTATCCGCAGAGAGATGCACAGACTCGGTTATTATGGTAGAGCAGCTGTACACAAGCCACTGATTACAAAAGTTAATGCCACGCGTCGTTTGGCCTGGTGTGTCTCCCGTCGTTCCTGGACCGTGGAGGACTGGAAAACTGTTCTTTGGAGCGACGAGTCGCGGTATTCACTCTTCCAGTCTGATGGGTGTGTTTGGGTGTGGCGACAGCCCGGAGAACGGCTTCTTCCTGACTGTGTACGTCCAACGGTGAAGTTCGGTGGAGGGTCCATCATGGTATGGGGTTGTTTTTCCTGGCTAGGGCTCGGCCCGTTGGTTGTTATACCCACTACCATGAACGCTGATGTTTATCTCGACGTTCTGGACAATTCGGCCCTCCCTACACTGTGGCAATACTACGGAGATGGCCATTGTTTGTTTCAACAGGATCGAGCTCCCTGCCATACTGCAAGGCGTGTGCAGGACTGGTTTCGTGAAAATAAGGTGGATTTGTTAGACTGGCCTGCTCAGAGTCCCGATCTCAACCCAATCGAGCACATGTGGGACGAACTGGAGCGACGGATACGAAACCGCACACCACGCCCGGCTTCACTTGCATCTCTTGCATCAGCTCTGCAAGAGGAATGGTGAGCCATTCCTGCACAGACTTACCAAAAACTGGTGGAAAGTATGCCTCGACGTGTTGACGCTGTAATAAAAGCAAAGGGTGGACCTACTGGTTACTAAATGCCATAATAAAACCATTTTTCTCAAAACCATGCGGTGTCCGAATACTTTTGATCATATAGTGTATATACAGTATATTTTTTTATGTATCATTGTTAATCAGACTAACAGGAAAATTAATTATTTCACATGAAAATTTAAGTTAACAGTCTGCACCATTGGAATGTTAAGATTAATTTGAGCATATTAACTAAATATCATACTGTATATAAAGCAGAACCATAATAAGGTTGCCATTATTTAAACAGACCATCTTTTATCTATTCAGTAAGTGTGTTGTATGTTTGTCTGGTTATTTTTTATTTTTTAATAGATATCCCTTATAACATCATTTTCTTTATTAGTATTCATAAAAGAAAATGAGGGCTGCAGCTGACTGAATTGACTCCACCAAATTAAAATCTATCACACTGGCTTAAAGTAGTAGTAGTATGTAAATTAAGTCATACAATTTATTATATATTTCTATTTTGTTTATTGTTATTTTAATTAATAACTATGTTATATGTGGAAATTAATTTGACTGATTATTAATTTTACCACGTTACTACTTTCTTGAAAACTCTAACCCATCTTCTGTCAATACTAACTAAAAACAACTGTAGAGAGATCACTGGATATCCAGCCAGATACCAGATATCCAACACATCTCTTGTTCTAGTTAAAATATTCTAATCATTGTAAGATTCTGCTTTGTATTAACTAGTGATGGGACGATTAATCGGAATCGAGAATCGGAAGAATCGAGCATTTTTCAGGAATCGGGATCGAGAGAATTGTACCATGATTTCCGATTCTTAAAACGATTCTTTAACTTTTAATTGAACCAGTTTTGCAATGTAAACTTTAAAATTTAAATGAAAGAGGATAACAAATTTTATTTTTATTGTATTGTAGCTATACATTAAAACATGTATATCCATGATGTGTAATCAAGAAGATTAAAATGAATTGTTACAACTTACAGTTGATTTTTATTTTTAAACCAATCTTTTATAATTTATATTACCATACTCATAATGTAAATAGTTAATCTTACCAGAGTAAAATATGACAATTTCCAGAAAAACAAGTATAGAATTATATTTAAAAATATTGAGAATCGGAATCGAGAATCGTATCGGAATCGAGACTTTTTAGTGGTATCGGAATCGGAATCGTTAAAAATTTTGGTATCGTCCCATCACTAGTATTAACCCCAGTAGGCCTAAACCCACCTGTATGAATCAGGGTTGTGGAGTCAGTACACAAAACCTCCAACTCCTGACTGACTCCGACTCCTTCATAAAAGGTCAATAGTATATATTAATGGTAAATCTGCTAAATTGGTAAATGGTAACACAAGGCATTTTATCATAGCTGATTTTGTTGGAAGTCTCTTTGCCATTGTGCATTGAAATTTAGAACAAATAATTTTATCAATAATTTGAAATTAAACTTAAGTTCAGTATCACAATTATAAGAATATTTCCTGAAAAAAAAGTAAGGGTTAATACTGATAATTAAGTATAAATAATAAATATATTTGATTTATATTTATTATTTATACTTAAAATAGTATTTTCTTAAGATTTTATATTGAGGTCGGAGTCGGTACATTTTTACCAACTCCACCCAAAATTGACTCCAACTCCACAGCCCTGATATGAATCTCGCTCATTTGTGCTGGATCTCTGTCATAGGCAATTTTATTATTTGCACATTGTGTTTTTTCCTACTTGATAAAATTTTAATTCTTATTTTTCTTTCAAAAATTAAGAATTTTTGAAGTAAAGCCCTTGGGTGTACTATATATATATATATATATTATATATATATATATATATACACAGTGTGTCCCATAAGTCTGGCATCATAGTAGGAATTCATATTTTTCTATTTCTACAAATCATAATTCATATTTTTCTCTTTCTACAGGCCATAATGTCTGTGAGCAAGGAAGAACGAATCCAGATAATTCTACTCATAGGAAATTGGAGTCAAAGAGATGCTGCTGCTGAATTTAACAGACTGCATCCAGATCGCGAGCCAATAACACAGAGTTGTGTGTCTGGATGCAGTCTGTTAAATTCAGCAGCGGCCTCTCTTTGACTCCGATTTCCTATGAGTAGAATTATCTGGATTCATTCTTCCTTGCTCACAGACATTATGGCCTGTAGAAAGAGAGAAATCTGAATTATGGTTCGTAGAAATAGAAAAATATGAATTTCTACCTTGATGCTGGACTTATGGGACACCCTGTACACACACACACACACACACACACACACACACACACACACACACACACACACACACACACACACACACACACACACAAACAGAGTAGCCCCTTCCACAATGCAGAGGTTACATTCCTGGAAAAGTCTGTGTTGGGCAAAAAGTCAAAAACCATGTCATGCAAATTTAATACCTTATGGAAAATATTGAAATGGGAATAGGGATGCACAGCCTTGGAATATAACATACAGAAACATTTATAATTAGATGTTTTTTGTAATAAAAACCTGAGAGTAAATACCTGTACATTAGGGTGGTCCACTCTTATAGGGGTGGAATTTTTTTTTGTGATTTGTTTTTATTGCTGTGTTGTAACTTATGAGGATGGATGAGAAAACACCTCTGGGAAAGTTTTATTTGAATCAGTTAATTTGTAGGGGTAGCACATGACACTTGAAGTTTTGGTATAATCTGAAAATCATAGTAAAGTTAATCTTGGTGACAGTACATGACTATTAGGGTAACTAACAATTCCGAAATGAATTGACTAACAATTCCCTCTGCACCTCATTTGATCTTTGTTTTCTCACCCAGTTGCCAGGCTGACTTCAGTGGTTGAGGAAACTGCTTCCTGTAGTTAGCAACAACTTGCAGGAGATACTGCAGTTGTTCCTCATTCCTGGTGTGGCAGCCGTTGTATTCATTAATGAGAGCAACCCCCCTCTCTGCATGATCGTTCACGACAGAGAGGTTTGCCACTGATTTCTTCGCTATTTGGTAATCAGGATCACTGTCCCAATCCCGCACCTCCTTCCTCAGGTATCCCACACCTGACCCCAGAGACAACAGCAGTCTTTTTGAGTTTGCTGTTGCTAGTGACTCGATTGAAGCCCCCTCAGCAACACCTTTCCTTCTCTTCTGGCAATCAGGCTTTCCTTCAACTTCCTCCATCGCCTTCACCATTGTTGTTTTAGTCTCTTCAGACACCTCAGGATCGAAAATCGCGAGGCCCACCATCTCCTCCGAAAGATACCAAAGATGACTACTGAGTTTTTTTAATGCCACTTCTGAAATTTTGGGGTCATGGTATTCCCGAAGACTGCAGAAGACTGAGGTCGCTGCGAGGCGCAGCAGCAGCTATTGGCGCTGTCATCCATGCCTGCAGGTAGATGGAAACAGCGAAGACACTGACATCCTTAAGACACTTTTGCTCTCGTGGAGTGAGGGCTGGGATTTGTCCCCTGAACAGCCACATCTTCAATGAATAGATCACCTTAGATAACCATCTGGCTTGGTGCATGGGGCCAGGTCGCTTGAAGGTGTAGTTGTCAATGCTCCCTCCCAAGAAAATGATGGACAGATCGAGGAATTCCTGATAGTCATCTCGAAAGGATTTTGAGGAGTGTTTTTCCTCAGCAAAGCGGAGAATCCAGTCTCTAATGGGGGCCAAGAGTCGATGCACCTCTTCATCATCCCATCCGGTGCCGTATGTTCCTGTGTCGATGAAGGTCCATTTGCTCTGAAACCTGCTGAACAATGGAACATCAGGTCCACTCATTGGGCCATAGCAAGCAGTGAAAACTCCACCGATCATCACTTCCATGATGTGATGACTGCAGGCAAAATGGAGAAGGTCTTTCTTCAACTTCTGCTCCAACAACACACACGCTCCATTCAAATGACCAGCATTGGAGGCAGTGGTGTCGAAACACATCCCCACGACAGATTCTTCGAGGCCCCAATCAGTCAATAATTCAAAAACTGCGCTGGCTTGTTCTGATCCAGTTGGTATTTTGGGGACTCCAAGGAGCTGAGATTGACCCGAAAAGGAGGAAATGAGCACAGGCAGCCGATCCACATGCGCATGGTCTCTGGTGTTGAGGTGGTCTGGAATAAGTTTTCCATCCCAGTGGATGATTGCAGGACTGGACTGAAAGGAAGCTTTTAGGCTACTGCAGATCATGATCCGATGTCGTTCTCTCTGCCGTTTGATGGAGGTCCGGGTGATGTTAAAATTCATTGGGCTGTGGCCAAGGCTCAATGCAGTCTCTGCTATTATGTAGGTTGCCATCCTGTCCGTAATGTGTGTCCGATCTAGGGCAGCAGCTAGATTTGATGTTATCACATTCTTGACTTTTCACCTGTTTTGGAGGTCGCTTTCCACCTTTTGCCCATTCATCTTCGGTGGAGGATGACTCGTCAGTGACTGAGGATTCTGTTGAGGACACCAATACTGCTGTACCCGACGTTGATGCACCTTCATTGACTGCCTGCAATACAATCGAAGAAAATGGACAATTAGTGTTAACGAACAACCTAATCATTGCAATCAAATGAAAGTAGGAATTTGAAGAACAATCTCACCTTTCTCTTTCGCATCTCCTCCTCCATCTTCCTGTGGGCAGCTTGTTTTTCTTTTTCTGCTGTTTTTCTGTCTACTCCCACCATGCATCCCCGTCTTCCAGGCTCTCGCTGGGCCAGCAAGAAGGCCTTGTCTTCTGGGTTTTTGATTAGAGACAAGGCATCAGCATGTGCCATATCAAATAGGTTCCGAAGTGTCTCCTTGAATCCCTCTTCGTTGTACACCTAAATATAAATAATAAATATATATATATATATATATATATATATATGATAAATGTATTGACTATTGTACAGTATAATATGTCATACTCTCGAGAAACTATTTTATTTATCATTGATCATCCAACTCACCTGCTTCTGGCTCCTCATTCGTCCTTTTTTTATTTTGATCCAATCTTGGTGAAGGTCCAAGATCTTTTGGATTCCTTTGTATTTTTCCCTTGTCGGGATTCGAGCTTTGTTCCAAAATATTTCAAATTGACCCCACACTACTTGAGCACTTTCCTTCAACTCCTTCTTGAGATTAGTGTGGTGATGAAGGAAGCATGACAATACTTCTCCATGTGATGGTAATTTGCTTCCAAGAAGCTTGTCCTTCACTTTATCTCCTTCAAGGAGATAAAAGCAAGAGCTTCGAACTTGAGTCATCATATATCCAACCACTAAACACAACCAATGAACACTACACCAATAATCTGTCAAGGAAAAGATGTATTACTGGAACTGGAACATAATATACAAGTAAATCTACTAGGTAGTGCAAAAATGAAGTACTGTGTGCTACCCCTAAAAAGTGATTGATTTGGGAAAAAATTGGCCAGAGGTGTTTTCGCATTCATCCTCACAAGTTACCGCCTGGCAATAACAAAAAAATCAAAACTTCAATTTTATGGACCACCCTACTGTACATATACAGGATACTCTGTGTTAACCAGTATTTTATTAATCGGAACTCTTGAGAAACCAGCAAAATTGAAAAAACTCATTATGATTCACTTATGGAGTAACTGGCAATTTTTCCCGCAGCAACTGACACCTGGCTGGCATGTCTGACAGTTTTCCAAGCCACCCCACCCCCACCCCCATCCTGTGTTGGGTGCTACTGGCAGTCCCTTCCAAGCCACCATTTGCAGTTGTTGTTTTTTTATTTTGGCTGCTTGTTTGGACTATTTTTGTCTGTATTTATGCACTTTTCCTTTTTTATTTTTTTTCTCTCACTCTCACTCTACCTCTTAAGTATCTGCCATATTTGATTAACTGGCATGGCCTCAGTCCCATGGATGCTGGATAACAGAGTTAACTGTATATGGAATAAACAAATTGTCATCACCACAAGTGCATCATTATCATCATTCATTCTTGTTATGATTTGTTTATTCCATATACAGTATATGTACAGGTATTTACTCTCAGGTTTTTATTATGAAAAACATTGAATTATGTTTTTGTACGTTATATTCCAAGGTTGCGCATCCCTATGTGATGTCACATACATACATAGAATGCAGTGCACACCCAATTCAAGACTGCATATAGTTATTAAATTTTATACATGCTTGGTAAATAAGTGTCACATTTATTTAAGCATGTATAATCAAATCCATATTGGGGGAACTTGCATTGGACAAGGGTTTACTATATATTAAAAAAAATAACTCAGACAGTTGTACATGTTTAAAATAGGCATTAATTTGGTCAGAAATCTTGTTTAGCAATACAAAATAAATAAAACTGATTACATATTTTAAGTATAGTTAGTCCAATTAATTGCTCCACTTGATTTAACCTATTCCCAAAAATATGGAAAACTTCTGGTGACTAAAATTTACCATTTTCTTTCTGCAGATTCTTTAATTTCATAGATATTTGTGTATATAGAACCTAAAAATATGATAAAGAACCTTACGTAAATTAAGCAAGATAGCAGTACCACTTCTTCCATATAAAATCCATCAGAACCAGAACTTACTGTTATAACTCTGAAGTGTTTCCACAGCTATATAAAACCATAGCTGGCTACGTGTGCAAAATTAGTCTTTTAAATAAACCTAGTCTGTTGAAGTGAAGTAAGTACAAGTTTTGAGTTCATGAAAATACTGCCATGGTTTTTTAGAAACTTTAAATTAAATCAAGCCTAAAATGAATGGATTAAGCATTAGAGACATATGTTGCCTGTTTTGTTGGCCTCCATGCCCCTCAAGTATTGCAGCCAAAATGGCCTTTATTCCACCGGAACCAACATATAGTTTTCTTCCGGATGAAAGTGGATCTCCGGCAAAACACACACTCCATTTAACAGAAAAAGCTGAATGGCAATTTACGGACAAAGAGAAGGAAGCTATTGAAGTATTTTATACTCGTACTAGTCGATCTAACAAACTTGCTTGCATGTTTGTACGGTGTTCTCCCAATGCAAGGTTTTGTATATTATTCTCCCATGGTAATGCTGCAGATCTTGGTCACATGAGCAGTTTTTACCTCAGCCTCGGCACTAGAATAAATTGTAATATATTCAGCTATGATTATTCAGGATATGGTGTTAGTACAGGAAAACCTTCAGAGAAAAACCTTTATTCCGACATTGATGCAGCATGGAATGCGCTTAGAACAAGATATGGAATATCTCCTGAAAACATTATTCTCTATGGACAAAGCATTGGGACTGCAGCCACAATAGACCTTGCCTCGAGATATGAAGTAGGAGCAGTTATTTTGCATTCTCCATTAATGTCTGGTATTAGAGTTTTATTTAATACTAAAAGAACGTGGTTTTTTGATGCTTTTCCCAGGTAATTCTAATTATATAGCGTTATGTCAGCAGCTTGTTACATGCCATACATTTTAATGAATACTGTACTGTTACAAGTATGTTAATATAGGTTATAGGTAGTTTTAATCTTAATAATTTACTTTCCAGCATTGAAAAAGTCCCCAAAATAACTTCTCCCGTGTTAGTAATTCATGGCACTGAAGATAATGTTGTAGATTTTTCTCATGGACTCGCAATACATGAAAAATGTCCCAGAGCTGTGGAACCTTTGTGGGTGGAGGTGAGAATGAGAATTATTTATAGCGAGGCTTAATCAAAAGCATGTTCATCAGTTTAGTAATTATTTTTACTCTAGATTGAGTTAGGGGCTAGGGTATATCAGTTTAACTTATAATTACAGGGTGTCTACCAAACTAAAAAGATCCAAAAAACCTGGAAGAGTCAGGTAAATTATAAACTGGAAAAGTTACGGAATTATCAGGGATTTTGAGTAATTTGAAATTTGCTTGAGAAAGAATTTACTCGTTCCCAATAACATTGTGCCTACAATTAATGTGAAACATATTTATTTTTGTCAGCCAACTGAAGGTTGGAATGAACAATGTTAAGTTATGTATATGTTGGTATAGTAAACATTTAGTAAATTTCTTAATATTTTGCATGATCCGAAAGATCAGTCAGTATAGTTACTGGTTAAACTATTATTAACATATTTCACGCAATTTAAGTTCATAATTTTTTTTAGAATTTAGAAATATTTTCAAGGTTTAGACGCTCATGAATGAAAGTATATCAGACCTACTGTTCTAGTTCATACTTTAAGCAACAGTATTTAACGTCAATCTTGTACTCACATTTTTTAAAAAATTAAAAGTGACAGGCTTTTCACAGTTTAAGCCTTTTTATCTAGAATTTTTTCTCATTGGGTGGTCAAGAGTACAATATAAAATGTTCTTTCACTTATTTTGATTTGATTTGTTTTTGTTTAAACTTTAACCCCACCTTACCCTCGCATTTTAAGTTAGCACTAACTTTACATTTGAATAACTACATATTCAAGTAATACCCATTGTTTCAAAATTCAAAATCAAACTGACTGAATTTTGCTTTTCAGTGTCAAAACTGAAGTGAAAAACCAAAGACAAAGTCAGAGTTCAGTTTTTGTATTATTAACTACGCAATCATATTTAGTGCCGCTTTAAAATTGGTTTAGTGGTCTAACAAATGTTCACTGCTCCCGTAAAACCAAGAATAGTAATGGATTTTTAAAATGACTGCAGTTGTTGAATGAACACCCTGAATTAAATTTTGGTCATAATTATATCTTTGACCAAATAAATTTGTATGGGCCATACTGAATTGCATTTGTCCATTTGTTCATCTATCCACCCATCTGTATCCGTCTCTTCATTACATTTTCATATCTTTGCTATAACATTTGAACTGCTCAACATAAATTGATGAAATTTCATACGCGTATTGTCACAAATAGAAGTCAAATGGTGGTCTGCTTCATAACATTTGAACCACTTGACAAATGAAGTAGTTTCATACGCGCGAGTACCATCACAAGACTGTCATGAGCAAGAATTGGGTTTTGTCATCAAAGGTCAAGGTCACAAATGTTGGAGGGAACCTTGAAATCATTCCAACATAGGGTAATTCCAGGACAAATAGACAAATGAAAGTGCCAAATGTACACTCCGCCATCTCCAAAATTCACGAAACTTGGTGTGAGGGTTGGTTTTGGTCCAAATTACAAAAATCTGAATTTTTTTGAAAATTGGTCAAGTTGGTCAAATTTTATGGCTTGACCAAATTTTGGCCAAATGAAAAAACCAACAATTTTCAAACGTAAAAATATCAGCTGCTAATTGTGGTAGCGTAATAAGTCTTAAATGATAAAATATGTAAAATTAATTGTAGTTTCTAAATATGTATCATTTTTTTAGGGTAACAAAAATAAAATTGATTTTTTGGAAAAAATGTCAATTTTTTTCTTTTGCTATTTGGCAGCGAAGATATCATTTTTCGAAAAAAAGACCAAGAATAAAAAATGTGTATTTGATGTATGTACACCATAATAAGTAATAAAAAGTCAGCTTATAGTTTATTATAAGGCTCAAAGCTGAGTTTGAAATTAAGTAATAAATTTTTTTTTCAGACGACGAAGATTTATTACAGAATTGTTGGTCCAAAAAAAGACAATTTTCAATTCATATAAAAAATACATGTAGATAAACCAAAGGAGAAAAAATCTTTTAAAATATATGTACAATGTACATACATAACCTCTCTTATATTTAGGGACAGAATATATTGACAATAATAATGTTTAATTTATAAAGCGCTTATCAGAGTATAAAATACTCTTCCTAATACTACACGTACACAAGTCTTTGAGAATGAATTAAGAGACAGTATTCTCATCCAGTGAATCCAAATTTTAGACACTAATAATTTTTAATATAATAATAAGAAAAAAGAATTTGAAAAGATTTTTATAACTATTAAGTAGATACACAAATTTTAGATAAAAATTTTAGAAATATTATATAGACAATCTTAAATAGTATACATTCGATAGAATTTACTTTATCTTCTTTGAAAAGTTATTTAATTCTTGAAGCGGAAAAATGTATTGTATTCTTGTTCCTCCTCGTAAACTTGCTTCAATACTCCCAAATATATTTTCTGTTGGAACGTGACAAACATCATCTTGCGCAGGAAAAACGTATGAGGGACATACACCCAAAGGATGGAGAAATTTTATCAGAAAATCATCATATTCACAATCAAAGGACTGGACTAATCCGAGCCATAGTTTATTTTCATACATACAACCCACAAAAGAGCCTGTTTCAATTTCGCATTGAGAGAGAGTATTATGTTCTTGATCCGAAGCAGAAACTCTAATGAGCTCTCTTATTTCGACTGACTGTGCACTCTGAGAGAGTGGATAAACCTTCAATGAATTCTTGGAAATTGGGACGAAGCGATGTAATTGTTGAGTACCTTTGATAGAAGTAATAGGTTCACTCAGACGTTTTTGCAAAGAAAGCTCTACATCTACAACTTCTGCCTCAGAGACGTAAAAAAAGTCAATAGTGGTTAGGAATTCTTGAGAGCAGAAATTGTAGAAGAGAGGTCGAGAGGCCATCGTAAGCTTTCTCTGGCGACTGCTCTTTTTACCGTTCCGGCAATACCGTCGCAGGCATTCTTCCCGTGGGATGTCGCGAAAAAATTCCACTCAGCATGAATTTTGAAGTCTTCGAAATGATGGCATAAATTTAGAAAATTTGTTTTATTCTTATACTGAGCTGCACATCCATCTGTGAAATAATGAATTTTAGTTAGGTTTTAATTTTGTTGTTGGATGCACAGGATTAATTTTTTGAGAAAACTATGAACCAGAATTGTATCATGCCTGCGACGGTTTGAAACGAAGCAGTAACTTTTGCAAATTAGTTTTCCTGCATTGTTTTTGGAATAATAAATGAATGGGTGCACTGTACATTGCGAGTTCTCTCAATGAAACCCCTGGGCACAATCTTGTACGATGAATGAGAAGTTTTCTGCGAAATCACCCACCAAAATGCCTTCATTTTCAGGCAGAGTTTCTTTTAGATTTTTGAAGTAACTCGACTGACATTTATTTGTGAAGTGGTGTCTTGTCAGTTGTGCAATTTTTTTGGTGAGCGATTCCATGTATTCCTCTGGAGTTTCGGTGATATCTTTTAACATACAGTGATCGACGGACACCCATTGTTTATATTTTATCTCTTCCATCGCCATGAAGTCCAAACTTTCCAAATAATTTTTGATTCCGACCTCTCGCAGGCATCTTTTGCATCGGTGCATCATACAATCTTCATTGTCCATGCTGCAGATGGATAAAGACATTAATTTTTTGTAGTCTAAATCTTTAATGCCTAACGCTGATATTTGTAGTCTAAATCTTTAATGCCTAATGCTGATATTTGTAGTCTAAATCTTTAATGCCTAATGCTGATATTTGTAGTTTCGGATTTTGGTGATGCGTACATATGCAGACACTGTGAGTTCCACTTTGTCCCGCAAGCACGCACCACGACGGTTGAAAATGAGCAAAGGTACTAAAGCCTATTTTGGGATTTTCATCATTTTTGCATATTCAGCATATAACTCTTTCAAGTTACACAATACCAGTCTCTCTTGTTTTTTTTATTTTTTCACCCTCTTCATTTATTGCAAACTTATAATCTTTGATTCCCGGGCACATCCTACTATATTTGTCATTTTCATAAAACTCCTGAATGATTTTTTTCATTTCAGCTGTGATGACCTTCCCTTTCGTCATGTTTGGAATGTTAGGAAGAATCCCAAACTGTTTTTGAAGATTGCGACTCTTACGCACCATATACTTTGTTGCTCCAAAGAAGTCAGCAGGTTTTTCAATGGGATAGGGATACAATGATAGTATTTGTAACCTAAGATTGCGATCGTTACTTGCTTGAAATTTCTCCTTTAATTCTTCCATAACCTTTTGATACCTGAAATAAAGTGTATTTGACATTGTTTAGTATATTTTTAATTAAACTTTTCATAAAATATATGTATATGTATTATATTGTCTGATTATAAAAATGTAAACAGATAAAACTTAATTTAGTATATACTTCGATGACTGTATTAAATTTAATTTAAAATGTCAAATTTCAATAACTATGTCCGAAAAGTAGTCTTGCTTCTCTAAATCATCTTCCAAACAACTTTTTTTGGATGGACCAGCTTCAGAATAGTCAATCGAAGCCCCATAAGCAGCTTCAAAACTTCGTTTAACCTTTTCCGTTGTCAATCTGAATTTCGTAGAAGCCTTTATCTGTTTTTGTCCCAGCTTCAATCCAGCTGTAAAACAAATTCATAAATTTAGGTTGCGTGAAATAATCAAATATCAAATATTTTGTATATATGTATTCAAGTGCTGATGCTAATATTTAAAAACAGAAAACTACAAATTTGGCATTAAGAAACAAATGTCCTGAACGGAGTCTCTATTGTTTTATTACCTGTTTTAATAGGGCTTTCATCAAATAAAGGTAAAATATTGTCGCTGAGCAAATCTTTATTGAATTGCCTGTCTTGAATGACAAATTCTTCCAATGGTGGTGGATTCATGGAATCGCTACTGCTGCTTCGCTCCATAGATTCGTTAAGTATGCCTGGCTCAGGTATTGGCGCAGGTTCTGGCTCTCTGGATGAACGTTGAACATGTTCTAATACAATTGGCTTCTTTTTAATTGTGACATAGCAATTGCTGCATAGTAATTGATTTTCTTCCAAAATTCCATAGCTTGCAGCTGCCATGGCAGAGTTTACTTTTTTGATGTTACAGAAAATTCTTCTTGAGTGTTTTTTCATAGGATCGCAACAAAATTTTGTGTTTTGAGGCATTTTAAGGGTTAGGTAAATTTACATATACTAGAAAATTAGGTATATACTGAAAATCTGGAAAGAAAGCAAAAAATTGTTAAAATTTGGAGGATTTTTTTTTTAAGTCATTTTTTTTTTCATAATAATCATTGATAAGCTGACTTTTTATTACTTATTATGGTGTACATACATCAAATAAACATTTTTTATTCCTGGTCTTTTTTTCGAAAAATGATATCTTCGCTGCCAAATCGCAAAAAAAAAAAGACATTTTTTCCAAAAAATCATAATTTTATTTTTGTTACCCTAAAAAAATGATACATATTTAGAAACTACAGTTAATTTTACATATTTTATCATTTAAGACTTACTACACTACCACAATTAGGAGCCGAGATATTTACGTTTGAAAATTATTGGTTTTTTCATTTGACCAAAATTTGGTCAAGCCATAAAATTTGACCAACTTGACCAATTTTCAAAAAAATTCAGAAATTTGTAATTTGGACCTAAACCAACCCTCACACCAAGTTTCATGAATTTTGAAGAGGTTACCGTGTACTTCATTTGTCTATTTCTCATAGAATTAGCCCATAGTTCTTGTTTTATTAAATTAGCAGTGTTAATTACTTGCTTTATTAAATCCTAGAAATTCGTAATTTAAAAACAATTAAAGTTCTAATATTTAGAAAGCAATATGAAGTCAATAGTTTTAATTTGATAGTTTATATTTTTTGAGGTGATGTTGATTTGAATGTCAGTAAACTGCTATGAATAAAACTTCAAAATAATATATGTACTCATCCCCTTTTTTTTTCTCTTTCCCCTGTATTAGCAATCAAATGTTAATTTTAAAAAAGTCACCATAGGTAAGGGTAACGCAAACTGCTTTACATCATGCATTAGTAGTATAAAGAATTTAACCACTAGGAAAGTGTTCATTCCAATTCTTAAAAATAGGTATAGACTGCAGTCACAATGCAGACAGTTGCTAATGTTTTTTCCTTTTATTTTGTAGGGTGCTGGTCACAATGATGTAGAGCTTTATAGTCAGTATTTGGAGAGGTTAAAACAGTTTGTTCAAGTGGAACTCGTCAATTGACGTCAAGTTAACGGCCCTGTCCCCAGTCATGAAACTTCAGTGCTGGGGCTCTCCAGGGTCGCAAAAGGAGATTGCTCAGAAATAAATGCTCACAACCCGTATCTGCGCCAGATAAGTCCGGTACTGCGGCCGAGGTGCGGGATTGCAGGGAAATTGGGTGGATTTGGCGGTTCTGTAGGAGGGTCATTGCCTAAGGGAGAAGAGAAGGAGAGTGACGGGGATCGGATGAAGTACTGGGACAGCGATGTCGGAATGATCGCCACAGAGGGATCCTTGGCCTCTGAAGGGTACTTTCCCTCTACTCCATTGGAGAGACGTCCCTCTAACGCCTCTGCTCCTTCACCCAAGCCTTCCGCTGCCATCAGATCAAAGGAGTATTTAGTTGATTTCTCGAGAGAAGTGACCAAGAAAAAGCTGATAAATGTAGCCACTATATCCGGTGAGTCTCTCTGCTCCCGGTTTGATTCTGAATTAAACTGTGGATTGACCCTGTGCCACTTGGCCAGTGAAAGGCGTTCCCAGCCTGACATTAGCCCCAGCTCGACCCTCACCTCGAAGAGTGGCAACACGCCACTGTCATTGGTCGCCCACCGCCCCGACATATTCTACACGAGCGGTGCCTATGATATACCTTCTCTAGGGCGGAGACTGTCAAGGGGTAAAGGAACTATACCCTCCCTCACCTTTCACCACTCCACTCCTCACATCCCCTTCTCCCGCACCTCTTCTCCCTCACACTCAACCCATTCCATGGATGCCCAACCCCCTTCCCCCTCTGATCTCTGTCCCCCAAGCCCCTCACCTACCCCTCTGCCCTCTTCTCTCCTCTCCCACCAGCACCACAAAAGACAGAGATCGAACTCTAACTCAGGATCTGCAAATGAAAAGCTACTGTGATGACCTTAAATAATTAGGAGTTAAGGTAGTGGAAAGAATAAATTACTCGTCAAAGGCCTCTCAAACAGTTCTCTTTACCACACTTCCCACTGGTAGTAATAGTTGGAAAATACTAAATCACTAACAACAATTCATTGAATCGCATTTTAACATTTTGTTAAGATTATTTTTCCATTGAAGGTTCATTTTGTGCTCCCTCGCAACATCTCAGCCCCCCTTTGGGTGCCACTGTACTTTATAAACTTGTTTTGTACCCTGGCCAAAACTTTCTATAGAATATAGATAGATATTGGGATTTTTTTATTCCTAAGTTTGCTAAATTTATAAGAACTATTCGTAAAATTATTTTTCTTTAGGTTTTTTTCATTCTTACCAAATAGATCCCCAGTTCTACACTTAAGCACATGCTCCGTATTCAATAAAACTAAATTTTAAATATTTTTATAAATGTGGAACTAGTTTAAGGATAGACCTAGATATAATTTTTTAGGTTATTTCAATACGTATGTTGTCCTGTAAAGTTTTTACGTTAGAAAGGACAGGATGTAATTCATTGCAGGATGGAAATTGGAAAGTACAATTGGCCAAACAAATTCGTTACCTTTCAGAAATACTGACCAGGAAGGCGAGTGAGAAGCTTTGGCCATTTGTAAATTGCTAAATAAATTACTAGTCTTCCTAGTTATGATTCTCTGTAGTTGAAATTTATAGCCTTTGTTTACTACTATTATTATTATTATTATTATTATTATTATTATATTATTATTATTTTCCCCCAAATACTTCTTCATTCGTGCTCTGCAAACTGTTTATTTTATAGTAGACATTTTAGTAGTAACCTTTATTAATTGAGGATTTTGTTACGCAGTTTTAAACTTGGACAATTATTATTATTATTATTATTATTGTTTTTAAAAAAATTCCCATAACTTTAATTTGTATTGAGTGACGTGTCAGTAATTACATTAAAAGTTCATTCATCTTACGAAATTAAAGATTTAATCATTGAAAGTATATTAAAGGTTTGTTACTTAAAAGTTAAGTATAAATTTTAAAATTTTATGAGGTGAAATTGATTTAGAAAATAACTAAGTAATATTAGGTGTGAAATGCAAAGCAATTTCTTTATTCATTGTTCATTTTTTCACTTGTTATTTTCACAAGGTGCGAGTTTTAGCATTTGCATTAATAACTGGTCTCCTATTGATGATGCATCTACTATAATGAACTTAATAACAATGTGATTTAAATATGATTCCAATTATAAATTTTATGTATAAAAATGGAATGTAAATTTACTGTATATTTCTCAGCTAGCCAGTCTAGTTCTTCGTAATGTCAGTTCATCTCATTGAAAGCTCACTGGAGGAGAAATGACCTTGTAGCTTTCAATGGATGAACTCTATTCTTATCCCACCACATATCCCTCAAGATTCTAAATCTGAATATTTTATATGTTTTTTACCATGTACCATAGCAAGTACCTTTCTATCGTAAATTAAGTTCTTAGTTCATGGTTGTATAGTTGTTGTTGAAGACCTTTTTATATATATATATAATAATAATAATAATAATAATAGAATGGTGTGACTCTGTTGATGGAGCGAAGAGTGGAAAGCTTTCGTTCTTCATCGCTTCGGAGGAGTATCAAAAGAATTTTTCATTTCTCAAATTTTGAATAAGATGACACGATTGTTATTTTTTCATATTTTAAATAAATTGTACACGCACGTGCTGCTGCAGTTACGCAATTGGATTAAGGGTAAAATGGTTGAAGGCGAGGATGTCTCATGGGTAAAGCGTTATGGAGATGAATGTGAATATTTTTTTAAATGAGGAAATTTCGTACACCTTTGCCAACATTATTTACAAAAATGAAATATCAAAAAAATAAAAAGAATGAATTTCAACTTAAAAGTAAGATTGTACTGAGCATTTTGTACCGGGTTAAATTAAGCCGCGGTAAAAACTGCTCCAGGTATGCTGGTGTCCAGGACCATAGGTGTTTTACAATATTAAGAAGGTAGAAATGCCACTTATTTAATAGTTATCCATAATATTTATATTTTTAACTTTAAAGAAAACGTCGATATTACCTATCTTTGTTGTATTTCAAGGTTGAATATATGAAGGCATTTCATTTATATTTGGTATTTTATACAATAACAAATACTGTAGTAAATTTGTTCCTGTAGTTTATTATTATTATTAAACAAATGTAAAATACTAGATTTTGTATAAATATTTGTTAATACTTAAGTGCAATCCTTCTGCGTTAGCAACAATAAAAGATTCAAAGTGTTTGTATAAATATTGTATATTTATTTTAGGCGTTAAGTAGTTCATTATTATTATGCAATCACGTGATCATTTAAATGATTCATTTTCGGTTAATAAATATTAGGTTTTCCATTTCGTGAAAATAGTAGTAGTTAATAATCCACACAGATTATTTATATATAATATATATATATATAATATATATATATATATATATATATATATATATATATATATATATATATAATATATATATATACCCATTGTTTTAATCTTAATATATATTCTTAATTTATGAGTGTATGCTCCATATTATCCTGTAATCTTTATTATGTTCATAAATATAGGGACAACCCTACCGTACTACTAGCTCTGACTTGATTTCATTTTTATTTGAACTTTCTCTTGTAGATATGTACTTAATAAAATTTTTGTGATTAAGTTTTTGTCTCATGGCGAAAATTGAGATTAAAATGGGCTGTAAAATTGTATATCATAATAGGTACTAAATACATTGGAATTACAACGGTTATCTCGAATGGAATATCACCCCCGGGGTTGTCACCTTGTCGTGGTGAGGGGGCTTGCGTGTTCTGACGCATTGGGCTACGTCGGCGGGGGCTCAGTCCCCGGGTCACTCATGCCGGACAGGCTGCTGGGGAAACTGGACTCAGAGCCACCGAGGTCTTTGGCTCCCAGTATGTCCCTCCGGAGGTGGCGCCTTCAGGACGTCACCATGTTGGCTGGTTGTGTGCCCGGGCTGGTACGATCGGGAGCCTGGTGTCTTTGCGCTGTTGGGAGCAAACTTTCGTATAACGGGACCACGTTTTTAAACCGACGAGGTAAACCCCCCGCCCCGAGTCCTCTACCACTGGAAAACCGCGTCTTGAGGGGCTCGTCCCCCTTCTGGCTGCAGAAAACTCGCGCTCTCCTCGTACGTCTTGTTCCCGCAAGCCCCTCGACCCCTTCGTAGAGGCCGACGGCTCTGACTGAATACCCTCGATTTCTGGTTTTCCGTTCTTCCATTTCCCCTCCCCTCTCACAGCGGGACGTTTTTGAGGTCTACGTTGACTTCACTTCGCGTTGTGGCAATCCCCGACAGATGTGGCCCCAGAACGATGACTGCTTTGTTAGAAGTCTCCTCCAAGGCCTAGTACCAGAAGGTTTTGTCCTCTCGACCCTGGTTTCTGCTCCCCAGGACTACCTTCCCCACCCTTCCTTTAACACTGGTGCGGGTGTAGTTTATGCTCCCCATCTTTTGGAATACTCTAAGTCGGATCTTCTCGCCCGCCTTTCTCCTCAGAAGGTGACCCGTGTTTACTCGCATCCCGGATGGTCAGAGGGGGAGGAAGGGTTCATATCTCCCTTATTGATCCTGACTTCTGGCTGTTCCCAGCTACTCGAGAAAATTAGGCACGATTACGTCCCTCGCCTCCCCCGTTTTCTGCTCTTGATGACTGTATCTTTCAGTGGAATTGTCGTGGCCTCCTTATCCGAGATTTCTCCCCAGTCTCTCTCTGCCTTCAGGAAACCTAACTTGGGGTTCACCCACTTGCGCGCGCTCCGCAGATTCACATCGTACCTCTCCCCTGATACAGCTCCTCGTCGGGGTACGGCGGTTTTTGTCCGTTTTGACGTGCCGTCTACTCCCCTTCCCCTCTGTACCAATCTCCAGGCTGTTGCGGCCCGGCTTTTCCTTGACCGATTATATTCAATTTGTTCATTATATCCCCCCCAAGTCACAGGAAGTTTCTGTAAACGATCTTTCTGCTCTCCTTTTTCTTCCTAGGAGACTTTAACGTGCGCCATCCTCTGTGAGGTGACAGTTACTAATCAGTGGGTGGCGTTGTGGTCTCCCTTCTCTCGACTTCTGTTTGTCTTCTTATCACCAGCTAGCCAACAGCTTTTCACCTCCAGGCCCGTACGTTTTTCTCCATAGATCTTTCGCTTGCTTCTTCCGCCTTGTCACTCCAGACCTTTATGGTAGTGACCACTTTCCCCTCCTCTTCCTCCTTCGCTCTTCCTACTCGATGGTCTCTCGCCAAAGCTGACTGGCCTCTTTTCCTGTCTGAAAGCCAAATCCTTTGCAGTTCCGAGTAGCTTTCTGACTTCAGACGCTGCCTCCACCTACCTTAGCGATCACGTCACTTGTGTCGTTCTGTCCTCCATCCCCAAGTCGATATTCCCCGCACCTCTGCCCCTTCGGTCCCATGGTGGACCCCGACATGCGCCTTAGCCGTTCGAGCTAAGAAATCAGCCTTTCGTCGTCTTCAACGCAACGCAACCCATATCTTGCTAATTCAATAGCTTTCAAACGTGCGCGAGCTCAGGCCCGTCACTTGGACTGTGAAGCCCATCGCCTTCCCTGGCGAACTTATGTCTCTTCTCTCACTTCCCCCACCCCTTCCTCCCGAATCTGGAACAAGAACCGGAAGATCTCTGGTAAATCTTCCCATTCTCCTCCTGTTTTGATGATAGACGGAAACTCGGTATCATCCCCTACTGCAGTGGCCGAAGTTTTGGCCTCGACCATTGCCCTCATCTCCCGACACGATCACCGTGATCCCTCTTTCCTCCGATGCAAGGCTTTGCTTTCTTGCTCCCCTCATCTTTTCCAGACTCCCAATAACTTCCCTTACAACCGTCGTTTTTTAATGTCGGAATTGCGCTCGGCGCTGGCTTCTTGCGGTAAGTCTGCTCCCGGCCCCGATGGCATTCATTTCGATATACTCCGCCACCTACACCCTTCGGTTCTTTATCTCTAGAATTGGATTTGGGTGGAGGGCACCTTTCCTTCCTTTTGGAAGGAGGCAGTGGTGCTCCCCTTTCCTAAACACGGTAAAGACCCGACATCTCCCCTTAACTACCTTCCAATAGCCGTCACTAGCTGCCTCTCGAAACTTATTGAGAAGATCGTTTCTCAGCGTCTGGTGTGGCATCTCGAACGCCACAAATTGATTCCATGCCTTCATCCCTCATCACGCTCTTCCTCTACCTCTGATCCTCCCAGTCTCGTTTCAGGTCCTTCCTCCGTGGATTCTACATCCGATTTCCTATTGCAAGGATTTGTGTCCCTTTGATAAAATGTCCATCCTTAGTACTGCCCTGTTGTCCTTGTTCTGTGAACACCTAATTTGTCACTCTTCCATTCATACCTACACAAATGGCTCCCATTCTCCCTTTTTCATCTCCCTTTTAAGACTCTTCGGAGTATCCATCTCCTTCACACCTCCATTTATTTAGCAGAACACACTGCTATTCTGGAAGCTCTAACCCATATTGGTGCTCTTCCCCCGAGTTTCTTTATTTCTTCGGATTCTCGTAGTGCTCTGATGTCTTTAGAATCTTATGACCCTAAATACCTTCTGGGCCGAAGGGCACAGCAACTTTTTTTCATTTTCTCACTGCTTATTTTGCGCGGCGTATTTCTTTCCGTTTGATACCCTCTCGTGTGGGTATTGTCGGTAACGAGGAGGTAGACCTTTTGGCCAGACGAGCTTGCTCCCTTCCTATTACCCCTAAGTCTTTGCCCTTTTCAGATTTCGTTCCTCCCCTCCGCCGCTATTTCAGGTCGTTGCGGCAGCACGACTGGGATGGCGTCGGTGTGAACAAACTCCACCATCTCAAGTCTGTTCCTCGTCATTGGTCTTCTTCATATCACAAATCCCTGCATAAGGAAGTTCTATTGGCTCGTTTGAGAATTGGTCATACCCGTTTAACCCATGGCCACCTTATTTCTGGAAATCCTCCTGAGCCTTTCCCACATTGTCATGTTCCTCTCACTGTTGAGCATGTGTTTATTTTTTGCCCTCTTTATTCAACCTTTTGTTCGCAGTGCTTCCCGGAGTTACATTCCCGTCCGGCTTCAACGCGTCTTCAGTCCATTCTTGCAGAGAGTGCTTCCTTTTCTGTTGGCCCTATATTTGATTTCCTCTGACTGTCGCGGCTCTTGTCTCGCTTCTTTCTAACTTAGTCTCGTCGTGATATGAACCTTTCTAGGTTTGAAACGGCAGTCAATCTCAAAGTGGGAGAAAAAAAATAATAATTTGCTTTCTCCCGCACAGACCGGTTTTAGCAGGGGCCGTAGCACCACTGACATTTTGATTCAGCTGGAGACTGCGGTCCGTGTGTCCTTTGCAAAGCGGCGTCACCTCTATGCATAGGACACACTGTATATGAGAAAGCGTATGACACAACCTGGCTGGCGGTGGTGGATTTGTCGTAAACTATATCTCTTGGGTTTTCGAGGTCTTCGCCCTTCATCTTCAACTTGTGTTCTCGCTCATTTCGTGTTCAGGTGGGTACTTCCTTCTCTTCCGTACACTTGCAAGAGGAAGGGGTTTCCCAGGGCAGCGTCCTGAGCATCATTATCGATTTGGCGATTGATGACGTGGTGACGGCTCTGCTTTCGGGGATTACAGCCACACACTATGTCGACGGCCTTGCCATTTATTGCTCCGGTTCCCGATCTACCTTCCTTGAACGTCTCCTCCAGCGAGCCCTGGATTCGGCCTACAGATGGCCTACAGATTACGGGTTTCGCTTTTTCCCTTCGGAAACGGTGGTGGTGCATTTTTGTCGCCACCGCCGTCCCTTCCCTTTCTCTTTATGGATCGCCACTCCCCGTAGTCTCCGAAACTGGATTTTTGGGTCTCCTGGACCCCCCCCCCCCCCCCCCCTCCTGGATTCCCCACCTGAAGGCTTCGTGCATTCAGACTTGCACCCTTTGGCGACTCTACCACTCCTTGGTCCAAAGTAAGTTAGACTATGGCATACATGCCAACTATTCCGTTTTCTCTTTCCCGATTTTTACTATGAAATTCCGTGTTCGTGTATTTTCATGATAAATACCGTAACCGTAAAATATTTAATTGAAAATAAACCTTTAAAAAAGCCGTTTACTCGCTCTATACATACCCGTCTTAAGTCCATGCATACGTATGATATATCCGCGTTTTATTTCGGGAATAATTAATTTGACGCACTAAAACGAGTAACTTTGTCACTAATTCGAGGACTCTTCACTAAAAATATCGACGTACTAAATTGACTGAATTCTCTCATAATCTATTAGAGTTAGGGTTCATAACAAAGAAATACACCAAATTTAGTATTCAGTGTATGGTTTGCTTCCTAGTTTCTGTTTGCTTTCGTTTTAAGAATTTTTTTTGGAATTTTATTTTGTTTTTCGTGATATTTTATCTCATTTATTATGATTGCATTATCATCATCATCAGATTGTATTATGAAGAATTGCAAAAAAAAAAAAAAAAAAAAAATTGGTATTGGCACTTGAATAATGCATGCGTTCTGAAAGCGGACCCCCAGGATCCATGCTGACGTAATAGACAAGTGACGACGTTTTGTTTTTCAACTTTTGGTTTACCAGCTTTTTTTTTAGTGCGATTTCGGGTAATTTAGTGAAAATTTAGCAAATTTATGCTGCGTTCGGAGCGTCGGAAAACTTCCCGTGACGTAGGGAGACTGTCGTTCGGAGTGCAGAGGATCCACCAAATAAAAATCAGTTGCGTCACATTGCTCGACAGACAAAAACACCAGTTGAACAACATTGCTGGTATAACGAATGCCTTTGGTATAAAGTGTGAGTCACATGGAAAATTTTCCACACACTTTTTTCGTCCCTGATTTCCCATCTGTCAGGCCTATTCTTCCGCTTCTGCCTCCGCCCCGGGTGTGTGCATCAGCACCGGCGCATTCCGATTCTCTCCTATTGTCAGTATTTATGCGCAAAGTGGCTATCTCTCGCTGGATGTCCACCGCACCTTACAGGGCTTGAAATACCTCTTCTCTTTCACGTTCGGCAGTTTCCTCCCAACCCGGTCTGCCAATCCCTCTTTGGTCCTTCCACTTCGGCTTACTTTGACGTATAGGAACTCGTCCCAAAGTAGTAGTATTGGTCTTTGTTCCTGGAAATTAATTTTTAAATAAATCGCGAATGGATCTGCAGTTAAGCATTGAGTGGAAAAGTCACTGACTTTGCTATTGTCCTATGTTAGCGTTGGGATAGTTACTATAACAGAACTTCATAACCAAGTTAAAAAACTGTTTCACTATTCAGTTATCCGTGATTGAGTGGTGGTCCACAATTACGGATAACCCGATTTCACGATTAATACAGTATACCCCAACAACGGTGACGTGTAGCTGCTGCTGTCTACCACCATTCACTGGCCTCCCACTTCGCGCGCCACCACACATTATTATTCTATTAGTATATGTTGAATACAAACTACTTACAGTAATTGTATAAGACGTGAAGCTAAGCGAAGCCACACGTGCATATGCACTCTATGAAGCGCGGATGTAAACCACGCCAAATCACGGTTAACTCGGTGGAATTATAACGGGTAAGTGGGTAATGGTCACAATTGGTAAATTATGATTAACTGTTGAAGGTTGAGTGAATCACCGGTAACCGCGTGGGTACTGTATGGTTACTCGTTAACAAAGATTTATTTTGGGGTTCGTAACTATTTTTTATAACCGAGTTTTTTTACTTATTTGAACGAGTCCAAAACGAACAGTTGAAATAAAAATTTTATATGCTAAACATACGTTGCTGGTGTCCTGGACCAACACACTTTAAATAAAAGATTGCCAGTCTTCGATCGATCGGTGAAGGCAACGGAAAAAGACGAATTTGTTTTTGTTTGTGAAATTAATTATTGCTGCAGCTATTTCACGGAATCTAGGGATCCAACTAGGTTGCCTTTGCCTTGTTTATGCAGGGTTCCCTGATGTGTCGATTTCATATAATCAACTGTTTTCAGGCTGCGGTCAGTGCACCAAGAAGATGGAAGAGAATTTTGACAACTTTGAGAAAACTGCTAGGAATTCGGCTGCTGATAACTAGTTCAAGCACAAATCGGAAACGATGAGGACCGCAGAAGAGGTATCAGTTATGGGAATTCGTTATTTCAGATAGTTAAATCGTATTGCATTCTGCGCACATAGTGTCAATGGGCACTGGCCACCAACTTGGTCATCTGGAGAATTATCAGAGAGAGAAAAAGGAGGAGCGGGCCATTATGCCCCTTTGGAGAGAATGGAAACAACATCGGGGCGGTCGAAAAGGGTATTGGCACCGTGAAGTCAGATGAAGACGAAGTGGGCCGCTACTTGAACAACATTAAGGGGAGGACGGTTGTGCAAGACGATCAAATCGAATTCTTGAAGAGTTGGCAGAAAGAATCCCAAAATTGGTCAAATTTGCTTGTTTGTTTGTTAGCCAATCCAGCCACTTCTGCTGCTGTTGAATGGTGTTTTCGCAGGCTGGTATTGTCACTGTTGAATGGAAATGCCAGACCAGGCCGAAATTGCTTAAACTGGAATGCATTACGAGTACAATAGGAAGTATTACGAAGAGACATTAGACTGTTTTGTGCTGTTTCTAATTTTTTTTTTTTTTTTACCTCTGATCTAATGATGATCTGTATCTGCTATTGTTTAGGGGTCATCCACAAATTAGGTGAATGAGTCGGGAGGTCATAAATTGCAAAAATCTGCTCTATTAATGTAATTTGTGGATGGCCTCTTAGCAATACACGATAACTAAATGAAGTTTTCAGTTTTGAAAATTGACCAGCACAGTTGCATAACTGCAATTTCTGCACTACTCATTAGTTAGTTTTTTGTATAAGCGAGTTTTAAACTTGGTTATTAGCTAGTAACTTTAAAAAAAAAAAAATTTGGAGCGTGGGAAGGGAGACGCTAGCGAACTAATTTTTTTTTTTTCCTTCCTTTTCCTTTGTCCCAACACTGGTTCCAAGTGGTCTTTTAAACACCTTTATAATAGCCAGAAACGACCATGAAAATTTGTGATTTTGTGCGTATGCCAAGTTGTGACAATGTTTTACACATTTTTCCCTACATTACAGCTGGCCAGCATCGGGTTCACAACAAATTGTCGACAAGATTTTAGGAGGTTAGATTAAGTTTAGTATTAAGTGTCGAAGTTTCGTATCTGAAGTGGCTGTTGGTCCTCCAACATTGTCATGGTAAACCCATATCCTTACGATGGCCGAACCATCAATTATAGTGTCCCATTATCATTAGTTTCATAAAGTTTCGGGGTACAACCACCACCGAACTTACTATGTATTCTTCACGAACCACTTTTGGCAAATGACGGAGCAACATTTCGCACGTTTTGGAGACAAAGCCTAACAATAAGCTGTCCATGTTGCTGCACTGAAATTTAATGCATTTGACTGCCTAAAGCAATTTGGTAAAGCCTGTACAGTATTTATATATGGTGATTCGTAGTATGCCGAAAATTCACTTTTCATCACTTCGAAGTGCAATTTACTTCTACTTCAAAAATTTAGTTTGTGTACATACCTTATCATGGGAGCAAGAAAAGCCTAAATAGGAAGAAAGTGACTGAGTGTACATGTAGCGAGATACGCATGAAGGTGTATTTGTGACAACACAGATGTAAGGATGCGAGAGACTAATTTGGCATAATTGTCGAATGTAATCCAATATTTTGGGTTATTCAAGTCCCTCCGTGACAGCAAAGGTCATGTGACCGAGGAAGACAATACGAGGAGATAGGAAGGAGGCAAGACGGTAGTGGGTAGTTAGAGAGAAGATAGCAGAAAAGGGAGAAAGGACTCGAGGAACGGCAGAGAGAGCAAGAGAGACAATTCAGACCTAATTAAAGGGAGGACAGGAGACCAGTTCGACGGAAAAAGAAGAGGGAGTCCTTCGGTATAGGCGTAGAGTTACCCAGCAAATGAGGGGGGAGAGAGAGCGAAGATGGGGAGTGCTGCAAAGGGACGAGGGGGCAGTCCACGTCATAAGATCGCCGTGCGTGAGTGTGGCCAATATACAAGTGCACCAGAGCGGTTTCAGGACGTAGGCCACTGGCGAACCGAAGGCTTCAGGGCTCGGAGAAATTCCCGGACTACGGAGTCAGAAGGCAGGGGACTCCTCCCTCGCTACAGCATCCGCTCGCTCGTTACTAGGGACGTCGACGTGGTAGGGCACCCAGCAAAAGGCGACCGCTTTGCAGTGGGATAGAAAGACAAGCCAGTCCTGAATCTGTTGCACCACTGAGTGATGGGAGATGAGGGAAGACAAGGACTCAAGCGCGCTACGGGAGTCCGAGTAAATAACGAAGGACTGGGAAAGGAGTCGAGAGATAAACTGAAGGACCAAGAGAGCCGAGAGTTCCGCCGTGAAGAACCACCCCTTCCTCAGAACTACAGATCGCTACATAATCTGAACGCAAAGGTGGTGGTTAAGATTATTAATTAAGTAGTATGATTAGTGTAAAATGGATTAACTGTCGGAAATGAAGTTTGATTGGTGTGAAATGGATTGACCGTAAGAAATGATGATCGGGGGTAAAGATTTCACTGGATATAAGAGATGATGTTAGTAGGCTACGTTGGTATGGACATGGAGAACGAATGATGGAATTGCAAAGGTGTATAATAATTAGAAAAAGACGGCGTGAATGGTGGAAGGATATAATTAACCAGTTTGCTGCGCATCCCGTAATATCACGGGTTTTCATTCGTTAGACCCCATTTTGAGTATCCAATTTTGGAATCATTATATGCGAAAAGATATAGACAAAACCGAGTGTTTCAAACACGAGCAACTAAGATGATTCCGTCGCTTTGTTCGAAGTCGTACGTGGATAGGCTTAAGGAGTTAAAATTGACTACACTCGAGACTAGGAGGCAAAGGGATTATCTAATCAAAGTTTTTAAAATTATGAATGGGTTCGATAACGTAAATAGAGATAGCTTTTTCGAAATATCTCAATATAATAGGACTAGAAATAACGGATGTAAGTTGACAAGTAGAAGGTTCGAGACAGCAGTTGCCAGACTTTTTTACGCATAGAATAGTAAATGGGTGGAATAGTTTGCCGATAGAAGTAATTAGTAGTACGTCTATAAACATGTTTAAAAATTGATTAGATGCATATGTTGATAGATTGGGTATACAGGGTGGGCCGTAAGTTTCCATACATAGGAAAATTTAAACGTTTGTTTTTATGTTTGATACCCTAAGAATATGCGTTTGACGTAAGATCTTGTTTACTGATGAAGCAAATTTTTACGTCAATGGAGAGGTTAATCGGCAAAACATACGTTATTGGAGTAATGCTAACCCTAACTGGCTGAGTCCGACGAAGATGCAAGGTGCCGGTAAAGTGATGGTGTGGGCCGGGATATGGGGTGACAGAATTATTGGACCAATTTTTGTCAGTGGAAATCTTAATGCCGAAAGGTATCTTAACATGTTGCAAGAAGAGATTTTCCCATCCCTGCTAAACGAGGAAGGTAACTTCCCAGTTTACTTCCAGCAAGATGGAGCTCCACCTCATTATGGTCTTCACGTGCGTCGGTATTTGGATCAGCAGTTTCCGGATGCTTGGATTGGTCGGCGTGGTCCTGTGGAGTGGCCTCCAGATCCCAGATCTCACCCCCCTTGATTTCTATCTTTGGGGGCACTTGAAGGCCATGGTGTATCAGGAAAAGATACGAGACATAAATCATCTAAAGGAACGTATCACCAACGCCATTACAAGCATAACGTCAACTGTGCTAATGCGTGTTCATCAACAGTGGGGAACACGTATTGAAATGTGTTTTCAAAACAATGGCAACCATGTAGAGCATATTATATAAATAAAAATGGTTGTCCATAAAAAAGTTTATTTTTCCTATGTATGGAAAACTTACGGCCCACCCTGTAGTTTAAGGTAGTAAAATTAAGGCTTTATGGTTCGGAACCCACGTAAAATTGTAGGTCCCCTCCGCCGCCACAGAGGACATGCACAATATACAATTATGAACACAGTTAGGTAGACCAGCCATGAGTGGATCTAGGGTCTTTGTTGGTCTGAAACATTATAACATTTATGCACAGCCCCGCATGCACAAGGGTTTAAATCAGGGGTTCTTAACCTCTGGGTCGCGACCCAAATTTGGGTCATTAAATTGTCATTTATTAATGTTATCCCAAATCATTTTATCATTATTATCTATTACGAGTGAACTGTTTGAAGGCATTGGTCGCCGAGCTAGCACCGAGACCAGAATTTTGATCGCAGCCCAAAAGAAGGTTAAGAACCCCTGGACTTTAAACTGCGATATCTTTGCGTAGCCCGCACTTTTTTTTTTTTTTGCTCGACTCGTAACTGAGTGCTCGCGCAGTTAACGGGTTAATGGCTATGAAATGTGTTCCTATTAATAATGTTGAGTTAACTAGAAGACGTGATGAATGGAAACGTTGGTCTTGCATGACGTACCACTAGAGGTATCTCTCAGCCACATGAATGCTAACAGTAGATCCCTTAGGTTGGGATGGTAAGGTAGGTTGATTTTCCGCATTTTTTTTTTAGATATCGACTTTGGGCTAGTCGAGATAGTCAGGGCTTAATATGATGATAACTGACAAAAAATTTCAGATCCCTAGCTTTAACAGTTTTTTTTTTGAGGAAACCGTTTCAAAAATCGTCAAAAAATCGCATTTTCGCCCGAAAAAAAAAAACTTTTTTCAGGATTTTTTTTTTTAATGAAAATAGCATAATTTTATTGAAAAAAAGTAAAAAAAAAAAAAAACGTGTAGAGTCAAATACACACATTTAGATACCAAGATCATCATAATTTTCACTGTAAGAGCCCTTAGAAGCAAAGGAAGGCCTCATCTGGCGGCTTAGGGCTTTGGCCAGAATGTGTTTGTGCCTTGATTCGAGTCCATAAACAGTATGGGAAGCTTCAGATGTCAGCTTCACGGCCCTTTCAACACTGAGAATGTGAAGGCAGATCAGGCAGCTCCAGCTCGGTGCCATCAGCAATGCTTCTTGAAGCTCCTGGTCAGAAAAGTCTTCTGTGAGAGCAGGTTCACAGATGCCACGTTGAGAAAGGTTGATTAGTTCTGACCAGTGGGTAGCTTCAATGTTGATGGCTGTGATCTTCTTCAGCCTCCTCTTGGCTGGCTTCCCACTTCTGAAAGAATAATAATTAATTTATTTTTTATTCCAGTTTAAGATTTAATCCTATTAGTCTCAGAATTGCTGATTTAAAAGTTCTATAAATCCCCATAATCGAATTTTTTTTCAGAAAGGTAAGATAAGATTTCCATTATCAGGGGGGAAGGGGGGAATTGGGATAAGAAAACGTGAAAAAAAATTCGATTATGGGGATTTATAGAACTCTGGCCTTTTTTTTATTAAATAAATCCCCATAATCAAATTTTTTTTCACATTTTTTAAAATTAATAAATGCTTACCTGATGGACAGAATTTTCTTGAGAGCAGCTTCTCTCACTTCCAAGTCATCAGACTTCATCATGGAGTACAGCACATTCTCAGGCAGCAAGGCAAAAGCATCGTACTTCAGGTTCTTGAAAGCAACACCCTGGATTTCTTCAGACTGCTGCTTGATCCTCTGGATCGGATCATGTTGAAGATGTACAGCTGCTGATTGTGGAACTTGCTGTCCCTTTTGATCTCAAACCAACTGACTGCATACACTTCCACAATGAACTTGATGGCCTGGTAAAGCTTATCCTGTAGTTCTGGAGGGTAAGTACCTCTGGTCCACACACACACACACACACACATCAATCTAATTGCCAAAGTCAACCATCTTGCATGGTTTAATTGGTCCAATTTTCCAGGCAGCAAATCTTGGGTTGACTTTGCCCCTGGAAATTCCAAGCACATACTCCAAAAGAAGCCTCTGGTCGCTACTGAGATCATTCAGTGTCTCCTCAGCAAATTCCATGTCATCCAGGGGGCCACTGAGTTTGGTGAATTCCACTTGTGGCAGATCTTGGTAGTCAATTTCACATTTTTTTCCCAGCGGACCGGTGAAAGCAGTGGGACTTTTGGTACTGCCATCAAGATGCTTGAAAACAGCTCTCAAAGGAAGCTCATTCTGATGGAGTGAACAGCCAATGGTGCGCAATTTCCGCTCAATTTTATTTTCCAGAGCTGTTACAAGGCCTCCCTCCCAGCCAGTGTTTGTATTTGTTGTTCACTGCCTGCCAGATCTCAATCACATCCTTTGCTATCATTTTAGCAATATCATAGTCTTTCAAGTCCGGGTGGCTGTTTTGGAGGAAATAACTGTACTGAATAACTTGGCGGAGGGTAGGAGGCTCTGTTTTATCCAAAGGGGAAGGCTGGCCACTGAATTTTTTGGCACTATCACTTCGAGTTAACACTGCAGACTTCCGATTTTTACCCATTTTTATGAAATATCTGAAAATAAACACAATTAAATGAATGCATCATAAAATAACTTAATTTAATACACATTTTATAGGTAAATATCATTAAAAAATACAAAATACCCTAATAAACATCTATAATGCATTTACAATAAGTTTCAAGCATCGTTTTGTTAAAAAAGCCCAATTTTAATTGATTATTTTGATGAAATAAGGTCCGATATTTTGTTTGTTTACATTGCGCGAATGCCGCGCGCGCGATTTTACGCGTAAAATTCGACAATTTTACAACTTAAAAATAATTAACAATCCTCAAAATATACAATCATTTTCACAAATATGAGTTGGTGCAACGGTTTTTTTATACATTAATACCTTTCTATCTAGACTAGTCCAAAATCAACCTACCCTATTGGGATGGTACTTTATTCCTGGTGACGATCCTTTTGTAATGCTAATCAATCAGGAGGGTTAGCTAATGCTATAACTCCTGTATTATTACCATCAGCAGCAGCTGTCTTCATTTCGCGTATGAAAAAAAAAAAGTTACCCACTGAACTACCCTCGCTGGCAATTCTTTCATATTTTAGTGCGCTTGATAAGTTTCTCTGTTCCGAACTCGAATGAAGTGTCTAACCCAAGGAGAATGGGGAAATTGGTTCTTAAATATGTATAACAATAATAGAAAATAATAATAATGATAGTTATTTAACCTCCTTTCCAACAACTAGGGTCATATGACGGAAGGTATCTACGACTTTACGTGGGATCCGAAACGCGGGTAGCTACGTAATCTGGACACAGACAGCGGTCTCCCATCCAACTCTTCTCCAGACCCAGTCGTTTTACTTTGGATCGACCGGAAGCGGCCTTCCGACACTGGCCCACGACGTAGCCTTGGCAAACAATGGAGGTTGAAAAGACGTAACATTCATCATGCGTACTAACTGTGTATTGTATACAGGGCAATTAGTAAGGTTTGCATATCCATGGAAATCGTATAAACTCCCGCGTGTCCATAATTGTTTCTTTGTTCATTAAAGTTGGTTCTGCCCTATTTGTTTATAAAGGGATTAGTAAAACGTGTAGCGTGAACTGTGACAAGAGAATTACTTTATGTACCCTAAAATAATTATGATAAAGTTACCAAACTTCTATAAGTAAAAAGTTTCCTCTGCTAACTGGCGAATTATTTTCTGTCCGTCTGACTGACTGACTCTTGACAAAATTCAAAAGCTAGGATATCCGATAATGGATTTTAGTTCTAACAGAAGGGAAAGTCTCGTAAAAATTGGGACGATAGAGAACTCTTATCTTCGGTATAAGAGAATTTACTTTTTCCCAAAAGTTACTGTAAAAATACCATAAGGACTCGTACACTTTGTGAAAGTTTTATTAACAAAATTTGAATGACAGCAGCTATTAAAAAGTTGGTGCGTGAAAAAGCTATTGTAATATAAATAAACAATACATCCACTGCATTTAATTCATATAATAACAACTATTTTGCTTAACGTAGTAAATAAATTCTTAATACTATAATATCTTCATCTGAAAGAAAACATTCAATTACTAATGCATTTTACAAGACAATGTACAACACACATCATGCAATTAACTGTACAAAAAAACAAATTTTACACTTAATTCAAGAATAAACTTTTATAGGAAACGTGAGCAAAACCTACAAAATTAATTTACTAGAAGGGGGTAAAAATTCACCAAATTCTAGTAAAATATTTACGTTTGTTTTTAAATATTCGCACGATATTTATAGAAAAAAACTAACCACCATTCCAATATTTAAAATATTTCGATTTTTTTTTTAATTCTAAAAAGTTTTACAAAATTTGAAAAGTTTAACTATTTTTTTTTCTTAGTTCTGTAAAATAGCGGCGCAGGTACTGTTATTCGCTGACTTCGAATTTAAATAATTAAAATAAATATATGTTAACTTTTTATCCTGTTAATAAATATAACCATTTCTGATAACTATGTCTTGAAAATCTCTCCGAGTACCATATTTCTTTTGATCGTGAGGAGGAGAACTGGTTTGTATCCTATTCTGGCCTTTCCTCAGACAAAGGGGAGACAACCTTAGACTCTCCTTCGCTCTCTCTTTGGCTTCTTCATGGTGATCAACTGAGCCAAAACTTTTATTTAAATTACTTCTTCGAACGGTTGGCATCGCGCTGATTCTCATATTTATTTGGTTTGTGAATTTGGCTTTGAGAGAGGCGACTGACGGGGGAGGTGGTGGTGCCCCGTCAGCGCCTCCCTCGCCGTCCTCCTCCTCCTCCTCTTTGGACGGGGTCTTCCTCATTCTCATCTCTATGCTCTTTATTTGTCTCGATACCCTCCCTCGCTCTTTGTTCGGCGCTCGGGGTTGCGATTTAGGACTGCTTTGGGGCTTGGGAGGGCGAGGAGTTTGCGGGGACAAAGGAGAGGATGTGACCTCGACCCCACTCGAATGAGTGACCGCCTCCGCTTCACTCTCGCTCGTCTCCCTGCACTCCCTCTTACTTGGGGGAGAAGAACCACTCGGGGAGACGGGGCTGTTAAGGAGGTTACGGTTGTTCTCCTTGTTGGAGACGATCGCTTTGGGCGGTGAACTCGACCGTTTGAGGGGCGCCACCTGCAAACTATCGAGCTCCTCTTTGATTTGAACCGAAGACGAAAGAGGTTGAGGGGGACACGCTGGGCTCGAGGAGAGCCATGAGTGTGACAAGGCTTCCTCCACAGTTAGACGACACCTGCAATATCAATTGAACAATCATCAACGATACAAAATGATAATGGTCTATCCGAATCGCCAATCTACTAAATTCCGTAATATCTTCTAACTCTTTAGATCCTCATAGACTGTCTTCTGTCAAAGTAAAGCACAACTCTCCTACACGTTTTTCTTTCAACCAATCTGAAGGTAACAAACATCCAAGAAGCTCATTTCCCCACAACGTGGGGATGAGTGTGCCCAAAGGTCACCTGAACCAGAGCAGACAGGGTAAGCGGCCCGGAGCAAACCAGCGTCACACCGCTCGGAGTCTGCCCCCGCCATAACCACTGATCTACCGGGCGCCCTCTCAACCAATCTAAATGAAGGAAATAAAACCAAATGCAAGCTCTTCTTCATAATCTTTTGATGAAGTACTTTTAACACTCAATAATACTTTCCACTTAGACTGGTTGGTTGAAATTATAGCGAGTTACAGAAAATTTGATACTTGCCCTGGTTCAACCACGAGTAATTTTGATATAAATTCCTTAGCTAAAGACGAAACCCCAGTGAATAAGTCCTCTGGAAAGTCCAACTGGCACTGAGAAATATTAAGGAAGGTCTCCTGTTTTGTATCGCCTCCGAAGGGGGAATGCCCGGTAAGTAGAACGTAAGCAAGTACACCCACGGACCTAAAATAATTTTATACTTATTCAATAATGTAATCATAATTAAAGATTAAAGCTATATCACAGAACTAGGGAGAACGATGAGTGACTGATGATAATATTTGTGGCGTCACTTCGGGGTCATTGACGCCGAATATGCAAAATTAATTAAGGCTAAAAAATAAGTACAATAAAACTGAGGCGGATGACAAATGGTGAAATGAAGAACGAATGAAGCGAGAGAGAAAACAAAAGAATTATAAAAAAGCGAGAAAGGAAGCCAGTCTCTTTAATATTTGTACAAATTGGACACGTTTTTGGGATTAAATCAATCTCGCTAATTAATCTAACCTTTTCTTTACCCCTCATAAAGCGATCCTTCGGTACATGTATTCATGAAATATAATTAGCATTTTCTTAAAAGGTTTTCTCAAACAATTTTCTTTAAAACACAAGAATGACTATAGAACTTTTTTCAAATATAATAAAGTCGGAAAAATTATTTATATAATTAATTTTCTTACCACATGTCCGTAGCTAAACTGATTGGTTCGTACTGTAAAATTTCGGGGGCTGGAAAAGATTAAAAGAAAAAATCAGTAAATCCACAAGAAGTACCTAAAAGCACTCTTTGACGTGAAGCAAGTTCTTAATTCGTTCTTAGGAGGGTTATTAAACCTTCGTAACGGCAAAGGTCACGTAACGGAGGCGACCTACATCTTTTAACTACTCGAATTACTGGAGTCTTTTAATGTCGCCTCGTAATTTTATAGTATTTCCCATTGTGTAAATCGACACTGAATCGACAGCATGACCTTCTGGGAGTTAAATGAACTAATTTATCCTTGTGGTATAAATGAATTCCTCCTAAAAGCTGATAATACCCAACTAAAGTATCTACATACCCAAAAAGAAAGGAAGAAAAGTCTGGGCAAAACTTAAATTGATCATCTAATTATCTCAAAATATCCGCACAATGACATTGAGGTAAACCTTGGTGACAGTCACAAACATACCGACATAATCAGGAGTTCCGAGCACTTCCCTAACCTCAATGTCCGCCAAGATAACTCGGGAAATACCAAAGTCGCATAGCTTCACTTCACTGCCTGGGTGAGGACCGGTTAAGAGGAGATTCTGCGGCTGCAACAAGAGAGGGAAAAAGAAACTTTAAATAAATATCTTTGCAAATATATATACCACCAGAGGTATACTCTCAACCTTGTCATGAAAGGTAACACTGGATCCCTGAAGTTGGAGTGGTACCTTATTCTCGGGAGTGATACCTATGTATCCTTGTGTGGTGTGTGTAACTGATTTGAATGTTTTCCGCCCCGAGTTTCACGCGTCGTGCCCACCCCACGGGGAATGAAAAATTGTTTCTTAGATACTGTATACATGCATGCATGCATATACTTCTATAATAGAACTTGAATTTTTTTTTACTGAATGTGACCTTTCAAATGTAATATTCTAATATATATATAATTAGCACCACCACTTTTAATCTAAATTATAATATTAAAGTCTAAAAATGTCGACAGTTTGACATTAATAGAAAATTGAATTTTGTATCTGAACATTACTCAGTTAAAAATCTATGGAAGCGAGACATTTATCATTAATGAGTTCTGAAAATTAGAGTATTACACTAACTTAAAAATTAATATATCACTGACCACTAACTTACAGTAAATGGTGATTTAAATAAAATTTTTCACTGTCAGCGTGAGATTACCTATTCAGTTTTCGGGGTTCGTTCTAATAAGTTTCATTTTGGTTTTACCGCATCTTCTCTCTCAGTTTTAGGGCTTCACAGATTCAAGATTGTTTGAAAAAGTTTTTAAAATTCTTTAACAAGAACTTCAACGAAACAATGTAGGGAAGTTTAATGAGAATCAATATCAATGATTTAAAAAAAAAAAAAAAAAAAAGTTTTAAGTACAAAATATTAAAACGCTATATAAAACTTTAATTTTGGTGATTTTTCATTCCTGTTGTAATAAATATTTATTGACGTGACCAATTCACTAAATATGCAAGGAATTGTGGAATTTTCGTCATTTAACTTTAAACTTTTACCTTAAAAAACTGTGTTATTTGATAAACAAACAAGATTATTTATTAACCTGAGCACCACATTTCAACATTTTTTACGATAAAAACTTATCTACGCATTATCAATTTTTTTTTTCATTATATCTTCACTATTATAATACTTCTTATTCCTTATAAAAAAAAGTATTATTTATTGATTTGACCATCCTTCCACAATTTCCTTTTACATAGGCCTAATGTTTAAATAGAAAATAATTGCTTTTAGTAAGCATCTCCTTTCTAACGCACCTTCCACAACTCCTTTTAATAATAATTCTGTTTAAACGATGAATGTTCAAATGAATGCATCGCAAATATTCGGAAACGAAGTTTTTTCGTGTAATATAAACTCTCTCTGCGTACATTTCATATTTACTTATCTCCTCGTACAACAAACCTTGAAAACAAAACACCGTGAAAGTTTCCAACAAATTTTGGGGAAATATTTTCAGATACCACAATTAAAACTCGCAACGAAATATTTGCGACTTATTGTTAAAAAAATACGACGCAACGTTCAATTTGTTGAACAAAAGGTCAACGAGTTGACGAGGTTAATAATATTCTAATTTTTACCAACATCCACTACGAACTAGAAGTTAACATTAAATAAACTTTATTAAAAGCTGCTCGTGTTACGGTATCGTTCCTACAAAATCCCGTCCAAGGATGCACCAATGTCAATGTTTGGGGTTGTAACAAAGGTCGCGTGACGGAAGAAATTGAATTGAATAACCTTTATTGATAAAATAAATACAGTTTTACGATATTTGTTTCTGTTTTAACAGAATTGTTAATTTTGGACTATTTATTTTAACAAGTTTTAGGCTTTACAGGGCTCTTAATTAAAAATAAGTCATTATTAATTAATTAATAAATATATAAATCATAAATAAGAATTATTAATTAGAGTACGTATTAATCTTAAGTTTATTATTAATAATACAAGTCATTATTGAAGATATGATACCAATACTATACAAAAAAATCAATATTAGACACGAGAGATGAACAATAACGAGTAATGTACATTTAATCGTAGATTTATTTTTATTGGTACTCCATTATTAATCAAGATTTTAACTTGATTTTAAACGATTTTACATTCACAATATTTCTTAGATCAGCATTTAAATCATTCCATAGTTTCAATCCAATGAAAATGGGTCATTTTTGAGATGAAGACAATCTAAATTGAGGAATAACATTCTTTAATCTACTAATTCTGATCTGATACGAGTGGATTTTTCTCGAGTTAACAAAATACTTATTTACCCATTGTAAGTTAATAATGATTTTTTTTTACAGTTTTAAATAAAAATAAAATGTGCCAGTTTGATTACATCTTTGAGCTTTAGTAGTTTTATTAGCTCTTTAAATAATGCGCGAGAATAATCCAAGGAAATCAGTATCAGATAATAACCTTTTTGCTCATTTTTGGATCCGAACCACGACGAGTCGATACATCATCCGTAAAGCAAAGGACGATCACCCACCCAACGGGTGAACGGACCAGACGGCGCTTAAAACCTCGCTGATCTACGGGAAGCGGCGCTACGACATAGCCATAACGTATCCCAAAGATTCTCCAACTTGATACGAGATTAAATACTACGAACGTACAGAAACCAGTTTTCAGCCAATAATTTCTAACGCGGTACAGTTTTCTAAAACAAAAAAAATCGCTTAGAAACAATCTCTAAAAAGCATAAAATTTAGTAATCATTAACGACTGGATTCTGTCTCTGAAATTTCATTAGTCACAAAAATTAATAAGAAAAACAATATTCCCAATTAGCAAGATTTTAGAAATGTAGTTTGTAAGCGAACCTTTTCGCGAAAATGTACCTTCAAACTCTACTACTACTACTACTACTACCTCTCGCCGACCGGACTCTTAACTTGAGCGGGCGTCCTTATCTCATCTTACCTTGAGATCGAGATGAGCGATGTTATGTGAATGGAGGAATCTGAGAGCGGTGAGGATGTGTGTCAAATACTCCCTCACTACACGTTCTTCTATTCTTTCTTCTTCATCTATGACCCGCTGCAACTCTCCCCCAGACGCTCTGCGCAACGAGAATAAATCACAATGAAAACTAAAGGTACCCAATAAACAAGCCCTTAATGGTAAGAACTTTACGTATACTTTAGATTATATTTATTTAAACTTTAATGCGAGGAACACTGATAATAAACAGCTTTTATTAGATGTTGAAAATATACAATACAAGTAAAAAAGGTAATGAATATATTAACGTCTACAGTATTAAGATTTGTGGGTTACGGTACATTTAAACAAATAATAATTATAGCACTAAATTTTTTATTATATATATATATATATATATATATATATATATATATATATGTATATATATATATATAATAAAAAATTTAGTGCTATAATTATATTATATATATATATATAAAGTATGTAGGAGAATTACGACTTCTGATCGAGTGAGGACCATGGTGTAGTGGTTATCATATCTGATCGGCAATCGGAAGATCCCGGGTTCGATTCCCGGGTGGTTACCTCATTTTTTCATTTGTTCGTTCTCCCTCCTCATCTTGCGCGGAATGTTCTCCTATACAAGCGTCGTTCTTTACGTTAATTATACTGCGTGTTCTTTGCAGTTGAAATGTGTATATACATATAAAAGCTGTCCTCATGTTTAAGAGAGAAAGGCGCAAAATATCACAGGTAACAAACCATAAACAAATAAACGCAACTGCAACAACTGAACCAATTTATCAAGACTTGAAGCATAAAAATCTTTTAAAAATAAAACAATCTTATAAATTAATGAAGGAAATTGTCTGGGTCAGATTTTTATCTGTGAAGGTCCCGGTCTTTGCATGCACCGAGGCTCAAGGATCTCAAGGATTCATCTGAACATAAAGAGATATAAAGTAAATAGAAAAAAATAATAAATCTCCCTTTTTATATGTATAATAATAATAATAATTAAGATGATGCATGATGCAATTTCTTAAAATTGAAGTCAGGATTTGCATCTCATTACAATGGTCTACACAATCTGATTTTAAGGAAAAAAAAAAAAGCGTGTACCGTACGCTGTTTGTTTACTAAAAGATCTACAGATATGAATTTGCTTTCGACCCCTCTTCTAAATCCAACGTCTTATTTCGATTTACATAGACCTATTGTATTATGGTATTACGCATCTTGGCTTCCTGCAGTAAATTTGCGCATCAGATGCTCGTTCTAAGTTCACGAAGACTGCATTTCCTTTCGCTTTCAAAACAACGATCGCCTTATCTCCTCGATTTGCCTCATTCGTAATCAATTATCATAAATAGATCTTCTGTCCTTCTTCAGTCTCCATCCGCAGTTTACTCTAAAGTTATTTAAGGGACGCATTTACCGAAGAGTGAAGATCCTCATTATTTGATCGTCTGATCTTCCGCTCCTAGCACAAAAACACTGTTTAAGAGAGCCATCATGGCCTCTTATCAATGCGCTTTGAATCGGTTAAAAAAATTTTTTTTTAAACTTTAAAAGACTTAACAAAAAAAGATGAGGGCTAACTACAAGAATGAATAAAGGATTTCAACCGAACACGCAAGGATGTCTGATGCACTGTAACTTGACTAAATAACAGTGTAGGTAATACGCTATAATAATGTACCAAACGACTGCGAGACTCAATTAATCCTTTTAATGTTGGATAAAACGTTTCAAGATGATCTTGCTTCTGTTACAACTACTTTGGAATAATGACCAAATTCAACAACATACTATATTTTCAAAGCATAATAATAATATTCAGGGCGTATTTTAACTGTGAACATGAACTAGTGACTGGTAAGTACCCATCTTCTGAAAAAGGTTCATGCCCAAACGGAAAGTAAAATAAATAAGTTAATTCCCTGTGACATTCCCGTTTTTAAATACAATTAGAATTCCCTCCTATCAACCTTCCCCAAACTCTATTTAAGACCAATTAAAATTCGCATTCTTATTCACAAAGGATCAGTCTAACCTACGACTTAACACCGTGGACAGAAGGCTTTTGTCCTACTTCGCCTGTAGGGGGTAAAAAAAGGTCCTTCAGAACTCCTTATGACGTTACACTCGTGACGTCATAAGGACACTGCATTCACTTCTGCTCCTTAATGGAGAATCAACAAGTTATTTCAATCTGGTTTTCGTCATACAAGAATCACAATAACCTAATTATTTGTCCATTTGCAACTGGAAAATAGGTACTTTACATGTGTGTGTGTGTGTGTGTGTGTGTGTGTGTGTGTGAGCGCCCGCGCGACTCTCATTTATGCGAGTATCGCATATGGAAAGCGGCTTTTGGTCGCTCTCGACGCTGTTTCGATAAGGCTGTGATGCCGCTGTCGCCGTCCAACAAAGCGGTCTGTGTGTCGCAAGAGGACCGGAAATCCTTCGTACGAATCAGCGGGGAACGGTAACACCCGAAGTAGCTTAAAAAACTCCATAAAAATAATAGAGAGACCAATTCACGGAGAAATGGCGTGATGATAACGTTTCAACAACCTCATCTCGCAGTCATAATAAAATAAAGTTATAATTACGAATACAAAAGTTTTACGATTAATATTACGAAAGACTCCTCGTAAACTAAAAAGTGTCAAAAGAGAATTAATTGTTCGGTACTCATTTTAGTGAATCTTTTTTTTGTGTGTGTGGTTTTTTACCGCTCTTAATCTACTTTTTTTTTTGTTTATTTCTTTCGTCTAGTCTGAAGAGGCGCCACAACGGCGGACGGAATTCCTTTCCTTCTTCGAGTTAAGACCTTGGGACTAGAGGGCCACAAAGAGAAGTTAAGAAGGGAAGGGAAGAAAGCAATTGGGTAATAAAGAGAACGAAGAAACGAAAGGGGAAAGAAAGGTAATAATAAATGCAAAAGAGTAAACGAAAAAGTATATATATGAAGTATTTCCACTTCTTTCATAAAAGATTCGTTGATTACGTAACGCTTTTAAGAGATTACACGATTGCCGTTAAGTGCAAGGGTCGGAATTCATCATTAGTTTCATCAATAACATTTGCAACATCGGCAAAACATGAAAATAATAATAATTATTATAATAATAATAAATTCGGTCATTTTATGGCCATGACGAACTGCAGCTTTGTTGTAGCGTTAAATGAAATTTTAAGCGTTGAATACTGTAATTTATAATCACTGGCTCGACGTTGAATTCGACAGATTAAGCCGATAACAAGGATCCACTTTCCTCTCTCTCTCTCATCTTCATACACAACCCAAATCGCAATTTCACTCGAACGAGTACTTCTGCCCATACCATTTATAGCAGGAGGAATAAAGAAGTCAGTCGTATTAAGAGAGTAAAATAGAGTTGCAAAGTAAATTACATTTTCCATCAACTCACCACCCACTCTCGTTACCAATGAAGAGAATACGTAAGGGTAGAGAGAAGGAAGGAAGGAAGGAAGGAAGGTAGGTAGTAGGTAGGAATAATAGGAAAACAAATGAAGGAAGGTAAAGGTAATACGTAATAAGCCATACGAAAGACTGTGGAACGAGAAAAATATAAGAAAGTCGTACTGCAATATGGAATATGAAAGAAAACGAGTAAACTGGTTTTGCTCTACGAACAGCTACTGTACGATGCCAATTTCATCTTATTTTTCGGGTCGTTAAAGACGTCGAAACCATCCCGATAAATGGGATAAAATATTGACATGAAGCAGACATTTTCATAATTCTATCCCAAAACTAGAGACCGTTCACCTAACGTGAATAACCTCGATGAGCCCGAGTGGCTTCATGCTGTACGAATGTAATGTAAAACAGTAAATCGATTTAACTTCACGAAAGCGAATAAGATTGGCTTTTAATTATCTGGAGTAGTGCGTAAAATCCGGTTTTTTTTTTTTTTTTTTAAATACTTACAGTTCGAGTATGAGCGTCATTTCGGTGGGCCCTTCGAAAATCTTGTGAAGTTTGACGATCTCCGGGTTCTCCTTGGCCAGCGACAGAACGGCAGCCTCGTGTACCGTTTCGTAGCGGATGTCGCGAGCGCGGCGACGCCTCCGTACCACTTTCGCCGCGTAATACTCCCCCGTCCGCAAACATCGCACCCGACGAACGGCGGCAAATTTTCCCCTGGGAAGATAAAGGAGAATTATTAACATTCAGAATTGTTCCACCGTTCATGCACTATAGAAAAACTACAAATACCCTAATTATCGTACGGTACCGAGAGAGAAAATAATAATAATTGTGAGCAGTAAATTACATTCACGTTCAAATGTTTCCATCGAGGGAAATTGGGTATAAAAATAAAACATTTGACCCGATAAAATTACCTCTACACGAACAAGCCTTACTGCATGCATATACTGTAACATGCAGTACAGTAGCTGGCCACCTTCCCCACAATCAACGGTAACAACACAATTGAACAGATATGACAGTTTAAAGGTTACCATAATATCTAGGGCGAATGCACAACGCAAAATTGTACACTACAATCGAATGTATTAATCGCAAAATGTTAACAAATTTAGGAAGTAGAAAATTATGAAGATAAAAAAAAAAGCACCTTTGATTACAAGGACCAAAAAAAATGGTTCTCTAAAAATTTACTACCCACGAACGGACGAGTACAATATAAAATAGGCTGCCATTCATTTTCACATTTATGAGGAAAATAAACACACCAATATACTAAATGTACGTTAATTAAACTGCCATAGTAACGTACTGAACGAAAATAACGTTTGAAAATTTCTTATTTTCTCATTAAAATTTCTTACTACTTATAATAATAAATGGGACTACGGGATATACAGGGGTGTTCTGCCCCAAAGGTTAATATGTTATACATTATGGAGTGCGACTTTTAGAACAGTGTGTGTGTGTGTGGCCTGATGGAGGAACGAGTTGCTCTCTTGCGATCTCCACCGCACATAGCTAGGCACACCCCGCTCATCTGGCACCGTCCTGAGACAGGCGTCTTCATCTTTTGAAGAATTCCACATTGACACCAGTAATGTTCCTGATCTCCTTCGGAAGCTGGTTGAAAAGTTTTGGCCCCCTGACAACCAAGCTATTTTCCTTTAGAGTTGAAGGTGTCTCTTGTCTGGCCTTTAGTTTGGGAACATAACACTACTGTTGTTTGGGTAATTACTGGGTTTAGCCTGAGGTTAGGTACCAGTTTGTCCATTATTTTCCATATGTGAATTTCGGTCTCGGTCTCTCTCTCCTTTCCAGTGAATATATCTTTAATTTGAAAGTTTCTCCCAATAGTCGAGTTCTTTGCAGCCATCAATCTTAGCTGTAAAATTTCTTTGAATTTCTCCTATTATTAATTTCTTCCTTTTTATATGAAGACGTCAAGGCTGAGCTATATTCAAGTTTTGGTACAATCAGTGTTTTCACAGCAGGGGAATCATTACTATTACTATATCTTGTCCCTTCTTATAATTAAAGGTTTTCAGTGCCTGTGTCCCGTGACTGTTTTTGCTTTGTTTATCGCTATCTGATTTTGTGTTTTAAATTTCGCATCGTTGGTCATTATAACCCCTAAATCTATTGCTTTCTCGCTTCTCCGAATTTCCTGTCTATCTGAGACATAATATGCTGTCTGATTTAGCTCCTCATTTCTTCCTTATCTCAAGAGCTGAAATTTCTCGGTATTAAATTTCATGTTGTTGTCTTCTGCATTAGTGATTTTTCTGCTGATTTTTGTATCGTCTGCGAATAATGTTACTGTACTGTTGATGCTTACTTCATTGTCTATGTCTGTTAGCATAATAATAATAATGAAGAGTGGGGCCAATACTGTTCCTTGTGGTATTGAGCCGCGTACTTCCGATTCTGATGATGATATACCTTGGAATTTTACGACCTGCAGACGTTCTCTGAGGAAATTGTAGGTCCATTTTCCCATTTTGCCCGTTATTCCCACGTTTCACTTTATGTGCTATTATACCATGATCACATTTGTCGAACGTTTTAGCAAAATTCGTGTATATGACATCGTAGTTTTCATTGCTTTCAAGTGCATCTATGATATTGTTATTGTGCTCTATCAGTTAGGTATGATCTTCCTGATCAAATCCGTGCTGGTTCTCATTGCATCTTTCCAGTATCTCAAAGTAGTTATAGTTTTTCTAACTTTTTTCAAATATTTTGGTGAGATTGGGCGTCAGTGACACTGATTTACAGTTCGTTGCTCAAGATCTCCTTTATGTATAGGGACAATGTTCGTTCTTTTCAGGATGTTCGATATTTCCTCCGTGTCCAGGGATCATTATTATATCCAGTATAGGGGTATAGCTACTTCATTCTTACAGTTTTTAAACAATAAGGCGTTCCATTTGTCCGGACCTGCAGCTGAATGCGATTTCATTTGTCCAATAGGTCGCGCTATATCTTCTAGGGTAAAATCAAAATCTGTTATACACACTCCTCGTAATTTTTCTTCAAAGAATGCATCTCTGTCAGGTACCACTTTCACTTTTTGGGTACTGAAAACCGATTCGTACTGGGCTCTCGATGTTCGATATTTTTTAAAAATCGTCGGTTAGTTCATCATTTCATTTCCTCAAGGGCCCGACAGTGGCGCACGTTCTCGTTTTCCTTTTCGAATAGCTATAGAAGTATTTGGAGTTTTCCTTTATTACTTTTGTCGCATTTTTCTCTTCCTTCTCCGTATGGCCCTTAATTAGGGATTGTATTTCCCTATCGATATTCTTTAGTTTTTCTTTTACTACTTCCTTGTCCGTGCAATTAATAATTAACTTCGTAACTACTCTCTTTTGCGGGATATCGTTCGTTTTTGCCTCCCAATAAAGTTCCTCTCTCCTTTTGTCCGCACTTTCTGAACATATTTTTCCAAAATTTCCAGTGTTTTCTTCCAAGGTTGTTAAGCATTCCTTCAGTTGTTTTATCCTCTAAAACTGTTTTCCACTCTATTTGGGTCATGCGAGATCTGGATTTCTTCAATTTATAGACTGAAGAGTTTTCGTTAAAAACCTCAAATTTGCTTCTTTCTTCAGTACGAGTATTTTCTTTTAAGGCTGTCACCATACTAGCTCATATCTCTATTATGTTGTGGTCTGAGATAATAGTTGGGGTTATTTTTTTATATCATCAATCAAGTTGTTGGTGTTCGTGAATACCAGATCCAAACCGTTATTTTTTCTGCTGTTATCCGTTATATCTCGCGTTAACAAATTCGTTTGTTAGTGCCATCAACATTTTTGCTCGTTCCTGGTTCTCTCTTGTGGCCCCTTGTCCTGGTATATATATAATATATATATATATATATATATATAATATATATATATATATATATATATATTCCCACCTTTTTGTATTTTATAAATGGGAAATTAAAATCTTCGCAGAGTATTATATTGAGGGATGGGGAGTTTAAGGACTTCATTAGGTTTCTGATATTAGCAATGGCAAGTGTGTTCGGAGGTCTGTAGATGACAATAGTACCACATTTAGTTTTTCTATTTTTACTGCTAAAACTTCCACGAAAGCCGTTTGATTTACTTATTATCGTCTCTGCCATATGACTCTCACGTACGTATATAGCGCAGCCACCTTTACGCCTTGCTGTTCTATCAGCTCGTAGCAAGTTGTAACCATAGATATGTAATTTCTTTCTTATCTATGCAATATTTGCAGTTTTTGCAGTCTCCTTGGCAATCTTTAAGACGTGTTTTTATGAGGCACGCGATGTCAGCCCTCGTTTCATCCATAAATCGTTTCAGGTATGAAACTTTGTTTAGAGAGTGGTTCCGGTTTTATACCTTGAATATTAGCCAAGACAATATTTGTTTTGCGTTGCCCTCTGCGCATTCCAAATTCATTATCCTTCAATGTCGCTTGTTTTTTAACCCTATGGTTCTCCGAGAAAGATCCGTTTCCACTTACCTGTTCCGGTAGCTTCTTGCCTGATAACGGTTCGGCTGGGGGGTTCTCAACTGCGTCGACTGAATGTGCTGTATGAGGCTTAGCAGCCGTAGTGTGCGCGCGATGTTGAAACAGTTTGGTTTGTGATTTGTATACTTAAGTTTCTTTTCATTTTTCCTATTGCCCTCTGAGTTTGTTGGGAGGTGATGGTAGTAGCATCTTTTTCCATATTTGCGAGTTCTATGTCGCGCAATTCCCGCAAATGGTTGGGTGGTAGAATTTGTAGCTGTCACCGAATTTACAGTGACCATTATTATATTAAAATTCGCGTATGGTGGGGTGCTCATATATACACAGTCCTCACTTATATCTGCAACTGCCTTTTACATAGTACCTGCATACAATCCCTTCCCGTTTTACTCGAGACCTTTGTTTTTGATGGTTGTTTCAGCTCCTTATTTGGCGAGAACTTCAATCTATTTTTGTTGTTGCTTCTTATTTTTTTTTTGCTATTTACGGTAGTATATACTTGAACATCAAAACACTCGTGCTTCAATTCCTTCAAAATATACAATAAGTCCTATTCCACTTCCTGGTATTTTAGAACACTAAGTACGTTATAATTAAAGCAACAATAAAAATAATTTATATATATATATATATATATATTAAAGTTATTTCCTTTCTTATTAGTCATGATGCTAAAATTCATCTATCCGTGGTACGACGTGTGAACGTAAAATCGCGACGTACAAGCGGCCAGACACGTTAATTAATTCTGAACAAATGGCAAGGACCACTCATCGGGGAAAAAATAACAAAAATCTTACTCAGACATACCTCAGCGTTGATACATTCTGAGTATTTAAACAGTGCATACCCAGTGCCATGATTATAGTAATTATGGCACTGAGTAAACTATTTCGTATTTATGATTGGATACAGTCGGAGCCAAAAATGCAGGAATATATAAAAAAAAAGGACCAAAGAATGAAGGTGGGAAAAAGGAAGTCTGGGAGCCATTGAAGAATGCGCTTAGAAGAGACCGTTCACAGATTCCACATAAAGAAAAGGAAGATTCAGATCTGATGACGTCACAGACTCTACGACTCCGAGAGTACTCTATGGGGTGTCGCATACTCCCTCCCCCACTATTTTAATGGGTATGGCGGGGCGCTTGTCAGTTATTTTGGGGTATAAAGGAATGCCACATGCCGGAGTAAAGGTACTAGTCACACACACACACACACACCAATGCGATAAGGATTAACACATCTCTCACTCATTTCCCCATTTGTACCAATAGGTTTACTCATCATCTAATTAAAAAGCGCATTTGGGGTTCAGGTGTATTTCGATACTTTAAAAGGAAACAAATTTTACTTGTATTGAGCTGAGGGCGAGCCAAAAACACTTCACCTTCAGACTGTCAGATATCGAAACGCACCCACCTTTATTTCTCATATTTAAACGTTAACAAATAATATGAAACAAAACAATTTCTTAATCGTACATTTTACAGTTAAAAGAGAATAATTCTAATATGTGAAGAATGTCCTGACTGTAATAAGGGATATAAATTTGTGACATTCCTCTTATGAAGAACTAAAGGAAAAAGTTTACTTACGAATAACCAAAATTTGAATTCAAATGCAGTTAAAATTACTGTGATATATAGTGGAAATTTGTGTGCGCGCGGGCACACACGTGACTGATACATTCCCGAATGAGCGAGAACGCTGCTGCCGTCCGTTTCGCATTACTTTAGTCTTAGTATGGGCACAACAGACCTCCCTCTTGGCGCTGCGGTCCCTCATCACAGAATTAAGACTGGAAACCTTTGTTCATGCAATGCATCGCATTATTCTCATATAACAATGAAATGAAAACTATTCACCTCTCTCTCGATAGAGAAAGATAAATATGTGTGTGTGTGTGTGTGTGTGTGTGTGTGTGTGTGTGTGTGTGTTTAACCTGAATGCGAGGTCAGAGCCTGAGAATTTTAAAGTTTAACTTGAATAAAGGGCGTAAAAGTAAAAAAACTAAATAATGAGTCAACGCAAAAATGAGAAACTGATCATGCTAATACTGATTATAACTAACATTAAATTGTTAATGCTACAGTGATTACACGACACCAGAATGTTAATATTTAAAACCTAAAAGCAAAAACATAAAAAGAAAAAACTACGATAGCAGTAGTATACACGCACGAACTCGCGCGTAAAGCTGAACTGTGTACGCGTTGACAAGAGAGAGACGAATAATTTTAAAAGGATATTGAAATCTAAAACGAATCATTTAGCTATCTATCTCAGCAGTGAAAAATATTATCCCGTCTTATCGGCGAATTTATACGCTTTTATCCACTTTGCGTTTTCATATTCGGAGAAATCTCGTTTTGAAGCGAAGTAAAAAATGGATTCTTCCGTCATTATGGAACGAACTACCAACAAAAACAATAAATAATTCAGGCGGATAAATGACATTTCTCGCTTTGCGAGAAAAAAAAAAATACTGAAGTTCAAAGGAAAGTTCTCAATTCCCGCTAAAGCTTTTGTGTAGCCACGCATTTAAATAAAGGTACTTGTTTTCGGTTCATTGATGCTTAAAACCTAAATGATGCCAAAACTTTTAATTCCAGTGTAAAAAATAAACATTCGAAACAAATTTTGATCCACATTCTAAGAGAGTCGAGAATCTGTCAAATAATTTCAATGACCGACATTATTATTATTATTTATTATTATTATTAATTGGCCAAAAGAATTTTATCACGGATGGACACGAAATGAGTGAAGAGGTTCAAAGCGAATGCCGTGGCATTTATTGACGAAAAAGGAGTCTGTGGGACAGCACTTACGATATAAATAAAATAGGCGCAAACCATTTTTTCATTCATACTAAGATCTCTAAGACTCAAACGCCGGAAAAGAACCAAGTACCGTACGTTACAAATTTCATCCCAGACTCTACGACTTCTCGAGACCGAGTATATTAAACTGGGCCTGCCATCCAATCCAGATAATAGATAATGAAGGTTACGAAACGACAACACATATACAAAATTAAGAACGAAAGAAATTTATCTATCAATCTCTCTCTTCATTCGGAGATGACTACAAAATCGTCATAAAATATGGAAATTCCTTTTTTTAGCATTGGGATTAGCCAAAACAGGGATTCCCCGTCTCTCTCTCTCGCGGCGCAATAGAACTTAAGACAAAATCAGTGAAATTATAGCTTATTTACGATAAAAGGATTGAGCAAAGAAGTCGTAATTTATAGAAAATGTGAAATCCAGTCACATTTGCGTAAAGAATGTGAAACAAAGTTCTTTTTCAAAATCAAATAATTTTCTTTTATAATCTGAATTCAAATGCAAAAATAAAATTATCCGTACGTGGACCGATACCCGGGTCTGCCCCTTTGAAATGGCCCTTCACGAGTGAAATTTTGAGAAGCCCTGAACTAAGGAATTTTGGGGCAGAAAAGGGATTTAGTTATATAATCCCTTCCGAAGCCGTTCTTTAGCATACATTCGTATAGCCTACGAGATGACTGTGATGCGACAGTACTGTTACATTCTTTATAACGGGTCAATCACCTTCAGTGAAGTTCAGCCTTAGAACATGACATCGCCAATACGCGTTCTTTATACCCTAAACCAGACGCATTTCTGCTATAAGAATATGTCTCTACACTTCTTAAATCAAAAGAGCTACAAAATCTAAAATCTGGAAAACGTCAGTAGGAAGAGCGCGCGATCATGGAAAAGTTGTTGTTTTAGAAGAGTTTAAAAGTTACGTTTAACCAGTGTTGGGCACTAAAGCGTTAATCCGATAACAGTTAATTAACGAAGTTAACTTTTTTTAACGGACTATTAACGGAAGTTAATTTCCATTTATCGTTATCGGACCAGTTAACTTCCGATAACTCGATATTTAGTCTGTTAAAGTCCGTTAACACGTTAACTGCGAGGAGTCATTCACGGAAGATCACCGCTCCGCGAATGAATTCAAACCGCCATAACTTCAGTCTGCCAATTCCGTCCTCTGCCGCAGTGGAACGGCTCTTCTCTCTCGGCAAGGACATCCTGAGGCCCAAGAGGTCAAGACTGGCAGTTGGGCCTAACTTTGAGAAGTTGGTCTTTCTGAAGGGCAACCAGCACATTGTGTCAGAGTCTTTAATAAATGTGCCTAAAATTTAATTTTACCTTTCAGTTCCCGCCATAATAATTCTCTGGTAAATTAAAATTTAGTTAATGGTTAGTGGTTACAAGGGTTTCAAAACATGTAATCAGTACATTTTTTATTAAAAATAAAAAAAAGTTAAGCAAAAAAGTTGCAAAACTTGATAAAAATACAGTTAAATACCTATTTATTGTTGGATTTTGCATAAATAAACATTTTCTAGGGGTTTTAAAGTTTTTTTTCCTTGATTTTTTTTAAATGTTAGTAAAGAAATAGTTATCGTTAAGGGATTATCGTTATCGGAGTTAAAAATTGGGGTTAACGGATTATCGTTATCGAAGTTAACTTTTTGGTTAACGGTGCCCACCACTGCGTTTAACCAATATATATCACTAAAAAGTTACATTCGCTCCCATTCGGTGTTATGTGCCTATATCATTTTCCTTCTACTAGGAAAATTACCTTCTTCTTTGAAAATGTTTTTATGGGGTTCATGTTAGGTTAGGTTAGGTTAGGCTAGGCTAGGCTACTTTAACCTAAATCAAAAAAGTAGGCGTGTACAAACCTGAACTTACTATGATGTAATAATTTTATTTAGAATTTTTAATTAAAATCGTAATGCGAGGCGAAATTTAAAAAAATAATCATTGTATACGGTGAAAACGCGCACTTAACGGAAGGGAGTGATTAAAATTTGGGGAAAAAAAAAAGACAATCAACTGTAGGAGCTAATGTAACTTCAATGACCACCGACTAAAATGTAGGAGTAATTTGACCATTTAGGAATACCTATATAATATATATATATATATATTATATATATATATATATATGTACCGTATATATTTTTTGCATAAAAAAAAAGTGGAGCGATGTGGTATATGGGGGGCGACGGGCTGGCAATGTGCCGCCTCAGGGTGTATGAATCGGTCTGGGTAAACCGTGGTGTAGTCTGCGGGGCTGGGCTGTGGACAAATTTGCCCTGAGGAAGGTGCATTATTGTAATGACAGCTGATGAAGTGAATGTGAGCGATTGAGGCGCTTTCTGCCTGTTCATGACGCGCCTTCACTGGGGTGGGAGGTGTGTTTGGGTAAAAAAAAAAAAAAAATTATATATGTATATATATACTTTTCAACCTTTCAGATGTTCAGTGCGATGAATCCTCTTTTCATGGAGATCAGGTTTGTTACCACCACTCTTTATCTATCTATATACATATCTATACATATCTATATATATATATATATATATTATATATACATATCTATACATATCTATATCTATATATATATATATATTTTTATATATATATCTATATTAGTGACGTACCGATTTCTAAATTTAGCCGATGCCGATTCTTTGCCTACATTTTAAAAAATCAATTCCCTTCATAATCTAAGGCGAAACTTTCAATTTTCATATTTTTACATTTGAAATTTGTTTAAATGTTTTTCCTTAACTCACTCTACAATATACAGCAGCAGAATTTGTTACTCGTATACCGCGTAACAAATTCTGGTGCTGTATAGTGTGGAGATAAGGAAAAGAGCGCATCGGCTAAATTTTAGTGGTGTGCCGATTAATGTCGATTAATCGGTACACCATTAATATATATACATATACAGGGTGGGCGGAAAGTAGCTCCCTATTTTGGATTGGTAAAAAAATACGTATATTATCCATTTATTTCAGAAGAAATAATATGAAAAGGTAGGCATACATGGTAGGTTTTCTCTAAAATTCAATGTGGGCTCCAACTCTTTCCACCAGCTTCTGGAGCCGCCCAGGAATGGCGTCCACTGACTTTAGCAGGAACTCCGGCGGGATGGAGGACATGACTTCCCGAATTCGGTCCTCCAGTTCTTCCAATGTCCTCGGTTTGGTGCGGAAGACTTCTTCCTTTACCCACCCCCAAAGAAAGAAGTCGCACGGTGTCAAGTCGGGGCTCCTGGCTGGCCATTCGCTCTTGTTGTCCGTGAGTGGCTGGATGCCCACTTCCCTGGGCGTTGGATGGTCGTCGTGGTCCACATCAATGGCCAGCCAGGAGCCCCGACTTGACACCGTGCGACTTCTTTCTTTGGGGGTGGGTAAAGGAAGAAGTCTACCGCACCAAACCGAGGACATTGGAAGAACTGGAGGACCGAATTCGGGAAGTCATGTCCTCCATCCCGCCGGAGTTCCTGCTAAAGTCAGTGGACGCCATTCCTGGGCGGCTCCAGAAGCTGGTGGAAAGAGTTGGAGCCCACATTGAATTTTAGAGAAAACCTACCATGTATGCCTACCTTTTCATATTATTTCTTCTGAAATAAATGGATAATATACGTATTTTTTTACCAATCCAAAATAGGGAGCTACTTTCCGCCCACCCTGTACTATATTATGCAGGAAGGAGGGGCCCAAGGGAAATGTCTGCAAAAACGCTCACCCACCCATAAAGGAAGAGGCGGCCCAAAATAAAAATTCAAGGTTTTCAAGATGTCTGGACTGGACACATTGTTTGAAAGATTGGAGATAATAGACAGGGGGAAAGATGGATTGAGGAAGATTGTTCCGGAGTTAAACGGTTGAACAGATGAAAGATTTAAAATACCAATTAATTCTTTTGTTAGAGTTGGATAGAAAAGGAATGAGAATGTGTCGAAAGTCTGGTACTGGGTTAAAGAGTTCAAAAGAGCAGTGTCCGTTATATGAGAGAGAGAGAGAGAGAGAGAGAGAGAGAGAGAGAGAGAGAGAGAGAAAATGGGGGAGCAACATTACGGCGGAGAAAGAGGGATTGAAGACAGTCCGTAAGAGGTGAGGAATCGAGACGAAAAGCCTTCGATTCCACACAGTCAATTAGAGCGGTGTGTGGGTTGAGCCACCCAACACAAGAGAAGCCTACACCATACAAGCGCGGACAACACCCCTGTACAGAGACAGCAACTCAATGGAGATGAAGAAAATGCGGAACAGGTGCAACGCACCTAACCTCTTAGAAACTGCTTTAGAAGGAGTGTGTGTGTGTGTGTGATCTTTCCAGGAAAGATCACGAGAAAAGGAAAGGCCAAAAATGTTAAAAGAGGAAGGATTGGTTGTGTATTGTTGAAGGTACGGAAATAATCATGTGGAAGATTGTGGTGAGTAGATAGATGAAGGAACCGGGTTTGTGAGGCACTAAAAGCCACAAGGTTTTCTCTGTCCCAATCAGAGATAGAAAGATCAGAGGTCAGGTGCACCACAGCAGTCCAATGCGAAGAATGCAGTGACTGTTGAGTGGGACGCTTTGTGAAGTGGGTGAACGAGTGAAGGTTGGATTCATCGGCATGGGAGTGGATACGACATGAAGTGAGACTTAACCCATTAAGGACCAGAAAAATTAAAAATCAAGAAATGCTGGTAGAAAAATCTACCAGTTGTTCTTAATGTGTTAATACATCATTGATAATTTAAAGGACTAGAGTGGGTGACAGGACAGAACCGAGGAACACAACTATTAATAGCTTTAAAAGAACAGTGGCCATCTACAACAGCAGTTATAGATCAGCCAGAAAGGAAATTAGAGATGAAGGCACAGATGGAAGGATAGAAACCGAAGGAGGGCAGTTTCCAAATTAAGGATTCGTACCAGACCCTATCAAAAGCTTTTGATATGTCTAGCGCAATAACAAAGATTTCGCCAAAATTCCGAAATGAGGATCTACAGAAGCTAAGGCTAACAAAGACCCTAAGATCCACTCTAAGGTTAGCCCGAGAGAAAGGAAAGAGTAGGAGGTTAAGAGAAGAGAAGAGAATAAGGGGTTAAGTAAGGAGGAACACCTATCACTCGTGGGTGAGATGCAAGATGACGCCAGTAGAGAGCGTCCCTTGCGGAACCCATACTGACTATCTGAAAGAAGATTGTGGGAAGAGGGGTGTTTAAGAACCCTATTAAGAATAGATTAAAAAAAATTCAGAAAAGCAAGAATCAAAGCGATATGTGGAAGGACTGAGGGCAGTCACTCTTCTTTGGGACAAGCTCAATGAAAGCGAACTTCCAGCAGAGAGGAAAAGTACAAGATGAAAGACAAAGACGAGAGAGTTTCCTTGGGCAGGACGTTAGCACAGAAGCACAATTTTTTAGAACAGGACACACACCATCAGGACCGTTCGCCTTCCTGGAGTTGAGCCTAGAGAGGGCAGAAGAAAACATCTTCGGAAGATATTCTAATTTCAGACATAATTCAATGAGAGGGAGGAGAAGATGGATGAACAGCACAGGAATCGTCCAGGGTTGAGTTGGAGGTGAAAGTTTGAGTGAAGAGTTTAGCTTGATCAGGAGAAGCGGTGACAACCGAGCCGTCAGAATAGAAAAGAGGCAGAGCATTTTTTAACCTCCTAAGTGGGCGACATGAATGTCACCCAGTGAAGAAAATTTGTCGCCCAGTAAATGAAATTTTAGGGTACTGGGCGACGAGGAATTTTCAAAATTTGTAAAAATAGAATTGTCTTGGAAGCCATATAAATACATATAATACATGCACACATTCACACATGCCACAATTAGAATTGTTTAGTAGTATGGGCGCAAAATGGGTGCGCGGATATATTGCAGAGATAATGATCAATGTTGCAAAGGGGGGTGGGGGTATGTTGGAAAAGGGGGGTATGCAATGAAGGGGGGAGGGAAGGAGCTTCGGGGGGAGAAGGGAGGATGACCTCACCCCCAAAAGGGGTTGCCTTAATCTAAGAGGAAGAGAAAGGAGAGACGGAGGAGGTCTTTGGGGGAGAAGGTGGGATGTCCTTACCCCCAAAAAGGGAAACCTAACCTAAGTCTTAACCCTTTAAGGACGAGCCCGCAGCATATGCGATCACTCTTGTTACCAGAACGTATAGGTTTTGTTGTTATTTAAAACTAAATATTTGAATAACTAGTCACTGAAATGATACACATTTTGGATTCCTTTCCCGACAACTAAATGACATCTATATATAAACATGTAGAAACATTTATAGAAACGAGGCATTGAAGTACAATTTATATTATTTCTGGTGGACCTTAAGGTCCATCCGTCGTTAAAGGGTTAACCTAAGAAGGAAGGAGAGAGAGATCTTTATTTCGTCGAAGTTCGCATCATTATGAACTTATGAAGGTCCCGAAGCCAAGCAGCTCCTATATAGAGGTAGGTTGAGTTGCCAGATATTTTTTTTTTATTTTAATTGTTCAGGTATACATTATTAGGGTGAGTTGCTAGATACCACCATTTATTTTAATTTACACGTTACCATTTTTAAAAGCAAATGAACTTTCTCCTTAATGTTATTCAGAAAAAAAAATCACTAGACAATTGACAAAAAGAAATCGTTCCATTAACATAAGAGCTCTAAGATTAATATTCAATTTACTATTAGATTTCACTAAAACCACAGAATGTACAGTCTATTTACTTTCGACATTCCTTATATATATATATATATATATATATATATATATATAATATATATATATATACACACACACAATTATACATATATATATATACATATATATATATATATATACACATACATTATATATATATATATACACATTATATATATATACACACATATATATATATACACATATATATATATATATACACATACATATATATATATATATATATATATATATATACATATATATATATATACTGAAATGTATATTAAATTTGGTAATAAACAATTATTCCCATACAATATCGTTTATTTCACATTGTGTTTAGTCGGGAAGGAATGGAGACAGGAATGGGTAAGATTCATTCATGTTTAGCTCGAAGCTTTTTTGAAGGCCTCAAAGCTTAAATGCAAATATCCGTTTGACCTAAATTCCATCATTCAGCTCGAGAAAACCTCCACTCGCATCATATATTCTCAGCATTATTCTTATTACTACTGAAGTTAAAAACTTGATTTTATATTATTAGAGAGAGGACGACACACACACACACACACACACATATATATATACAGGGTGGGCGGAAAGTAGCTCCCTATTTTGGATTGGTAAAAAAACACGTATATTATCCATTTATTTCAGAAGAAATAATATGAAAAGGTAGGCATACATAGTAGGTTTTCTCTAAAATTCAATGTGGGCTCCAACTCTTTCCACCAGCTTCTGGAGCCGCCCAGGAATGGCGTCCACTGACTTTAGCAGGAACTCCGGCGGGATGGAGGACATGACTTCCCGAATTCGGTCCTCCAGTTCTTCCAATGTCCTCGGTTTGGTGCGGTAGACTTCTTCCTTTACCCACCCCCAAAGAAAGAAGTCGCACGGTGTCAAGTCGGGGCTCCTGGCTGGCCATTGATGTGGACCACGACGACCCATCCAACGCCCAGGGAAGTGGGCATCCAGCCACTCACGGACAACAATGGCCAGCCAGGAGCCCCGACTTGACACCGTGCGACTTCTTTCTTTGGGGGTGGGTAAAGGAAGATCTACTGCACCAAACCGAGGACATTGGAAGAACTGGAGGACCGAATTCGGGAAGTCATGTCCTCCATCCCGCCGGAGTTCCTGCTAAAGTCAGTGGACGCCATTCCTGGGCGGCTCCAGAAGCTGGTGGAAAGAGTTGGAGCCCACATTGAATTTTAGAGAAAACCTACCATGTATGCCTACCTTTTCATATTATTTCTTCTGAAATAAATGGATAATATACGTATTTTTTTACCAATCCAAAATAGGGAGCTACTTTCCGCCCACCCTGTATAACGAAATGCATAAAAACAGGAATCTTGGGAAAGCTGAGTTTAGTATGGCAGCAAAACATGATAATGCACAAAAATCTTCTAGCTTTCCTAATGATGTTTGTGTCATAGGATATTACTGTGCTGTTAATGTCAGAGTAATGAAGAGTAGCGGCGCTAATTTTGTTTCCTGTGTTACTGAGCTGCGCCACTCTGATGAATATATTCCTATAACGACTTGCAACCGAAAAATTGACTTAATTAGTATGGCAGCAAAATAATAAAATATTGTTGTGATGGTTGATCAATATTGCATAAAGGGGTGGGTTGGGGAAAACCGAGAAAAGTATGGATGCAAATATTGTTGTGGTAGAGATTTGCAAGCGCCAATACACGATGTGAGCACTAAGTCTACGGAGAGAATATAGAAATCTTGGGAAAGCTGAGTTTAGTATGGCAGCAAAACATAATGCATAAAAATCTTCGATTTCCTAATCATGTTTGTCATAGGATATTACTGTAGTTAATGTCAGAGTAATGAAGAGTAGCTGCGCTAATTTTGTTTCCTACGGTACTGAGCTGAGCGACTCTGAAGAAGATATTCCTATAACGACATGCATCCGAAAAATTGACTCAATTAGTATGGCCGCAAAATAATAAAATATTGTTGTGATGGTTGATCAATATTGCATAAAGGGGAGGGTTGAGAAAAACCGAGAAAAGTATGGATGCAAATGCAAATATTGTCGTGGTAGAGAATTGCAAGTGCCAATACACAATGTGAGCACTAAATCTACGGAGAGAATATAAAGATGCCAATAGTCGTCCAATCAGGAAGTCCAAAGCTTGGACCCATAATATAGATATTACGATTGGTACACAAACTTATCATAGAACCGTCCAGTTACATTGACAACCAATCATTAAACTTACGAGCCGCTCTTAGTCTTTTGGGGCGGTGCTTGGGATTATGCGTATAAAAGGAAATATTTTCAGCTGGGAGTCACAGTAACTATTTTCAACAGTGAATAAACATTCCCTCCGCATGAGTCAAGAAATTTATAGTTTTCCAGATTTATATCAAGATGGTGACATTGTAGCATTGTCCACAATTAATCTTTTTAACGCGGCTGACCGGGATGGATTATTTCCAACGCAAACCGTTGATGATATTTGCAATGACACTCCTTACGATCCGACGCAATGGACGGCCGCAGAAATGTAAGCGCCTATAATTTTTTTTTTTTTTTTTTTTTTTTTTTTTTAGTCAATTACTCGCGAACTGTCAGAAAGAGGATTATTTCATCATAATATATAGAGGGTTGTAGTAATTCACCTCGTCAAATACATCATTTAGGTAATCGCAATTATATATTAGTCTACAGTTATATCGTGTTTTGATTCCTTGAATTTTTTTATAGCAATCTTTTGCATGTTTTCTTTATAAATTCAAATGTTATTCGGAATTACCTCTTAAATGAACTTCTCTGAGCGGTTCAAATATCTTCACACTGTAATACTCTTACTATATGTATACTGTGTGTTTTTATTAAAAAAGATTCAGTATGAACATTATTCTTTCTCCTTTAAGGTCCGATGAGGATGTCACGTGTTAACAATCTTTTTGTTTTGAAGAACCCCATGTCATGGACCTGAATACGGAGGATATACCGAGCAGTCAGCCCAACGAATGTATCATCATCAATGAAATAATTTTTTTTTTTTTTTTTTTTGTGGGGAAGAAGACTATTTTCATCTATTAAATGAAAGAAATCATGTTTTTAGTACAATAACCATCTTAACCCTCAAACTCCCAATGGGGTCCATATGGACCCCAGTAGGTCTTTATGAAGCTGCAGATTTTTAAATAATTTACTGAAGAGCCTGTGGTTGCATGACTGTTTTATAGAGTTGTTTTGACATAGTATGTATTAATAAAATGCATTTGTTTTTTATTACAAAAACATTAGTATATAACAGTTATTACCATGGGGGTCCATATGTACCCCTACCTAATTATATATATATACACACACACACACAGGGTGTCCCATAAGTCCGGCATCATAGGAGAAATTCATATTTTTCTATTTCTACAAACCATAATTCATATTTTTCTCTTTCTACAGGCCATAACGTCTGAGCAAGGAAGAACGAATCCAGATAATTCTACTCATAGGAAATCGGAGTGAGAGAGAGGCCGCTGCTGAATTTAAGACTGTGTTATTGGCTCGCGGTCTGGATGCAGAGTTGTGTTGGCAGACTTGTGGCAAAGTTTAAGGAAACAGGATCCATAGAAGATAAACTACGCAGTTGACCTTCAAGGAGGTCCACTGACGATGATACAGCGACTGCTATCCTGGCTCATTTTAACAGAAGTCCCAATAAGTCTCTTCGGCGATTGTCCGCCGAGACAGGTGTCGAAAAGTAGCATCCATCGCATTCTTCAGGCTCACAAATGGCATCCATATAAACTTCAGATCCTACAGAAATTAAGCGATGATGATCCCGACCGGCGGATGGAATTTTGTGAATGGGCTACGGAACAATATGCTCGGGATGCCAATTTCCCGTCCACCATTCTGTACAGTGACGAGGCTGTTTTTTATGGAAATGGTGAGGTAAATCGACAGAACACCCGCTACTGGTCTCAAAACAACCCTCACTGGTATACCTCTTCAAAGGAACAAGGTGCATCTCGGGTGATTGTATGGTGTGGCATTTGGAAGGATCGCATCATAGGCCCCCTCTTCTTCGATGAACATTTCACTGGAGGCACCTACCTACGTATGCTCAAGGAAGAAGCATTTCCCAGTGTCTTGAACGAAGAAGGAAATTTCCCAACATGGTTCCAGCAAGACGGCGCTCCTGCACATTACAGCACCCAAGTAAGGGAATACCTGTACCAACAATTCCCTGGTCATTGAATAGGACGTCGAGGGCCTGTGGAATGGCCAGCTAGAAGCCCGGATCTCACAACACGATTTTTATCTCTGGGGCCACTTGAAAGCGCTGGTATACGCAGAGAAAATTAGGAGTGCTGAACATTTGCGGCAGCGCATTATTCGGGCATGTAACACCATTACTCCTGACATCATTCACCGTGTGCTTGCTGACTGGGTATCACGTCTGAATTTGTGTATTGAAAACAATGGTGGACATATTGAGCACCTTCTGTAAATAAAAGCTTTTGTTTTGCCTTTTTTTATTATTTTTCGTATGATGCCGTACTTATGGGACACCCTGTATATATATGTATATATATAACTTTTGAAAGATGATGCAATATTGGACTGAAATTTCGTCATAACGTTGCGCAATCAGGAAAGTGAGCGTGTACACAAAGAAAGGTGGGTTGCACTTACTATAAATGAATTTGAACGTTTTTTAGGTCTTCTAATACTTACTGGTGTTTACAAATCAAATGATGAGCCAATCTGTGAGCTATGGAGTACAAATAATGGCCGACCAGTATTCTCCAAAACCATGTCGAGAAACAGGTTTCAAATGTTGTCAAGGGTTTTACGATTTGATGCGTCGAGACGACGTCAGCAAAGGTCCACTGATAAAATGTGTCCTATTAGACAGGTATTTCAAGAATGGGTAGATAATTTACAAATGTGTTATATTCCTAGTGACAATCTTACAATTGATGAGCAATTGGTTACATTTCGGGGAAGATGTCCTTTCAGACAATATATTCCCTGTAAACCGGGAAAATATGGTTTGAAATTTTGGGTTTGCTGTGACAGCCCAACATCTTACGTTTCTAACATTCAATTATATACTGGCAGAGAGGTAGGCCAAGAGAGGGAACAGAATCAAGGAGCAAGAGTAGTGATGGACATGGTGAAAGGAGTGGAAAAAAAGTGGTCGAAATGTAACACGTGATAACTTTTTCACTTCATTAGATTTAGGGAAAAAATTGAAGCAAATGGACTTAACATTATTAGGAACCATAAGAAATAGTAAAGAAATTCCAACAACTTCTCTCAACCAAAGGACGCCAAACATATTCATCTATGTTTGCTTTCCACACAGATGGAACTTTAGTCTCACACACCAAAAAAGGGAAAAGTTGTAACATTGCTTAGCACCACTCACGACCAGCCCAAGATTGATACAACACGTAATGACAAAAAGCCCATTATGATTTTAGATTACAATTGGACCAAAGGTGGCGTTGACACAGCTGAGGAAATGGTCCGGAAGTATTCAACCAAGCGAAAATGCAGATGGCCCATGGTGGTATTTTATAACATGCTTGATATCAGCGCTCTAAATAACTTCATCATTTGGATGCATGTAAATAAAAATTACAAGAATGGAAAAAGTGACAAAAGGCAACTTTTTCTAGTTGAACTAGGCAATCAACTAATAAGTAATGAAACTCGAGTAGCACCACAATGTCCTCCTTCCAATACAGGAAATTAATGATACACCAAATCCTAGTACTTCAGTAGACTCAAGGAAACGGGGACGATGCACGTTTTGTCCACGAACTAGTGATAAAAAATCTCGGGAGAAGTGCGTAAAGTGTCAGAAATTCGCTTGTGCTAATCACATCTCAAAAGTATGTCATAATTGCATATAGGTTGATGTACAATGAATGATTTATATATATATATATATATATATATATATATATATATATATATATATATATATGTGAAAATTATTTCATGAGTGACGTGAAAAATATTTATGATGAATAAAACTACGAAGGGAAAAGAAACACAGTGGTGCTCAAGCGCTTTCGTCTAATGACATCCTCAGGGAGTGTTCCTGAGGATGTCATTAGACGAAAGCGCTTGAGCATGTTTCTTTTCCCTTCGTGGTTTTATTCATATATATATATATATGTAAAAATGAACCATAAATAATTCCCATATTCCTATATTATCTTATCCTTCATGTAATTCTTGTATTCATTTATATAGTCTCTGTATCCATTGTAAGAAAAAGTATCCATTTTAAAAATTCATGTGTTATATGGTTCATGTATTTATATAATTCTGTATATTCTTATATATTTAACTTTATATAATGCCTATACTCATATGTATGTACGTGTGTGTATTCATTTTTACATAAGGACCAAAATCGCACAACGCGAGTTTGGATAAAATTTTTGATTTGCTTTCTACTTTGCTAAATAATTGGTGACCTGTTGTTTTTTAAAATCTCAATCATTTTTTAGATTTCGCTTAATAAGGAATCCTGTTTAAGCTTTGCAATGTTCACATTTTGTATACTCTCTCTTTCGTTATAAACAATGAGATCATGTCTTGCCTAAGCATTAAAATTGTACATCTTAAACCTTAAAATTTCACTCATATGCATATTTTAGTGTAAAGATGCATAGTCCAATTTCCACTTTTAGTTAACTTGGCAGATCATGATAACATCAGATCTGAAAAGTCGCGGTTTAAGATAAAAATATGGTTTCGTCTTCAAATATTTTGTTTACTCGTTCAAGCCTTACCACAGCTAAAAAATTTACTTATTTTTAAATATTGTGCAAAAATAATACAGCCTTCTTAGCATTTAATAATAATAATGTTAGCAGTTTTTGGGTATATACACCCATTAAAATTATTCCATTGTCATTCAGAAGCTAATTCAGAGGCTGAGCACTACCTGTATCTTTTAGCAGTAAAGTTACAGTTGGAGAAACTTTTTATTGTCCCCTTCGAGCCTTGCTCTCTTCAGAAAAACTTAGAAAACTTTCCGGATACGCTATAAGAAGAATCCGGAACCTTCAGCATTTAGATTGCAAATCTACCAGAGTCCTCCGAGCCACTATAGAAGAACTCGGAGAGTAACATAGAAAAAAAAACACTTCAAGTCACATCCGTTGCTTGCCTCCTAACCAGAACCCCCGTCGATCCGAACCACCCCAGGGCCATAGACGGAGGGGTTAACATATATATATATATATATATATATATATATATATATATATATATAAAATTTCACCAAAATTGTTAGTTCTATATTACAAAGGATTTTTGTATTTTTCATTTTTTTTGTATCTGTAATAGGGTCCATTTAAAAAAAAAATTTGAACTTGCAAACTGCATGTAAGGGCTTTTTTTCGGTTATAATGTATTATATTTTAATATGTATAATAAATAGTGTATAATTAATGTTTCTTAATCCTTTATTACATTTCCGACTTAGGGGTCCAAATGTACCCCCGTGGTAAAAATTGTTTGAAAATTTTCTGGGAGTTAGAGGGTTAAACTACAGAATATACAAACTAACATTACTGGTTACAAATATATACACGAACAAATCATCATACTATACAACTAGTACGCACAATTGGAAAACGATTTTTTTTGTCTGCATACCATTTCATCGTTTCGTTGAGTGTGACACGGGTCGAATAATTTTTAAAAATTTATAAATTCTTTACCGCGTGACATATGCATGAGAAATGAAATGGAGTACATTCCACAAGTATTACTAAAATATCCTTGTAACCGGAATGGGTTCCATACAACTTCGAGGATATGCAATGATTCCCGATTGAATCAAAATAGTACAGGCGGTCCCTATTTTTAAAATAGATTGCAAACCAATGAATCCCTTCATTACCGATGACATCTGTGTTCACAATAAGACTACCGCAATCTCGCGTAGTTGACAAATTCAATGCTTCATTCTTCGCAAACACGCCGATAAATTTGGAACGTGTGATTCGTTCACTATTCATTACTCTCTGAAGTGTATTCGCATCCATTTTAAGTGTCAGTGATAACGCCCCTAAATCTGTCTACTTCTATTAGAGCTTGCGACTCGAGGTATACTAGTACACTAATAGGAGCGTCTATAGGCTTGGTGAATTCCAACCTGACTGAGATTTTCCACTCTGCTGTGTGGACTTAAATGTGTATTTACGCTAGCAGATAAGTCAGGTGTATGTCAAACGGATAAAGGTTAAATTGATCAATGAATTCTTTCTGTTACCCCATTCCCGAGCTCATCACAATCACCTGCAATATGGGCCAGATTACTATATGCTCTCGCGCAAAGAGGTAACACAGTCTGATGAATAGTCCGTATTCAATGTTCCTCCCAACGCAATGCCATTAACGTATAGAGTTAATTTTTAAGTCCGAAATTCTCGAATTTAAAGGCTCTTTTTATATTTTCCATTCACCGAAGCATGGTTCTGCATTCCGATTAATATCCTTTTAGGAAGATTTCCCAGGGCGATGTTTTCTATCTGTTTCGATGCCAACCCTGCTGGCACCGTGTATAGTTTGATTTGTACTCTGTTAATAGGGTATTTTACTGTAGCGTTTAGTAAATTTTTCTCAATTTCTAGTTGTTTTGGTGAACTTAATTTCACTCGCCGTACGCGGAGGTATGTCTCCATAATGTGAACCACAACGGGTTTTGCTCCCTCTTCTTGATCAGCATCCAGATTTAAGCAGATCTCAGGACTCGTGCGGGTGAGCTTTATTTTCATATCCACCCCATTCACAAGCAACTTCTCCTGGAATGTGAAATCTGTATGCAGACGTCCAAAACACGTATATCTTCTTTTTAGAATTTTTAAATTTGTCCTTTATACTACTTTCGTCTTTAGTTTGATAATATCCCTCGGCACAAAAAGGTAGCCTTCGCTTCTTTGGAAAAGTTGAGGACATTTTCCAGATAGGCTCGTAGGTGATAGTACCCCGTGCCTGCCGATATGTTGACCTGATTTAAATATACGTCACACTGGTTGAATATGGAGTGCAGAAAGTTTGTTTCAGGGTATACAGCATATTTGTCATCGCAGTCCGTTCCATCAGAATGGGCTATACGTAGTTTAGCGTACATGTGCACACAGCTTGGATCAAAAAAGTAAGGGCCTGAGCTGGGTATCACGAATTCTATAGGAGCACTCGGGGAACTAATTGTGTTTAAAGGGTTAATTGTAATAAAGTCACTGTGTTCAATAGAAACTTGAGTTGGGGGCATCTCAAAGAGGGATAGCTCCGATTTACAGCATTGTGAACTACACGGATGGATGAAGCGTGCCATGACGAGTTAGAAATAGTGCCTCCTCTCTCGACAAGTAGTAAACAAACTATGATTCATGAGATCAATGTCCTTAGCTTATATCAGTCAAAAAAATGGTCAACCATAGGTTTCATTCGCTTAGAACACTTCTTTTTTGATATCCTTTTACGCTTAATGCCACGTGGTGGTAATCCCTTCTTCCGACATCTCTTCTCTTCTTCCCACCACCACGCATTTTTCTCTTTGCATCTTTGACGATTTCATCCCGTGCACGTTTTAAATGTTTTTTTAGAGCTTCTTTAGGTTTAGCCCCAGCCAATATGTCTTCTGCAGTGTTAAGACCTGATTGTAGCGCTTTCCTTCCGAGGTATCTGGCACCCTCTTCAGCAAAGGAACAGCCGTACGTAGTATGGTTGAAAAAATGGACCCAAGTCCACTACCACGCTGGTATCTCACCCCTCGATAGACGGTGAAAGGCTTTCTGTCCATTATAACTCAGTGCGTCGAAAGTGCAGCTTCACTGTTAAGCTCCCGTCACCGAATGGGAAATTTTTACCCTCAATCGTTCTTATATATATTGAGATATTGGTTATTAGATTAGTTGCGACATTCACATAATGGGGTCTGTCATATGTAATACTCAAACTCCTTCCTCTATGGTTGGGATGTGGCAATGCGCAGCAGGCGTGCCTGGGTATCCCCAACAAACTGGTGCTCCACTATATTGCTGTAAATATAGCACATGTCTGGGGGCTGAGAGCTTTCACCCAATTTCTCCATCTTCAATTGATACATTAAGCTGGACAAGTCATGCTGTGCCTCGTGAAATGTGTCTCTTTGGAAGGCTGATCGATATCGCCCTCGGTATAATTTTGAACACTTCGGTCTCTAATATTTCTGTTAGCCTTTGATTTTAGGATTAGAGTATGTGCAGGGTTTCCTTTGTTTACGATTTCGTATACTAAATCAGTCGTAAGATTTGAGTTTTTTAAACTTACGTTTAAGTCTCTCACAACATCCTCAGCCGAACCATAACGGCCCGGACCTAGTGTTACTACTGTACTGTAATACCGTGCAACCTCAGTCCGGGCGATACGTATAGTTTCATCCCGAGTTACCCCGGCTTTTTCACACTCATCAATGTCTCTAAGAATCGTAAAAACGGTATCTTTATAATCAATATTTAAAAAGAGGGTGTCCAGCTGAATTTCACATATCCCCACCTCATACGAATCACGACCCAATTCAATGGGTCCGTGGAGTCTGTTACAAAGTTGGCTAGTGTGTTGTTAGGGTGTACAGACAGGGACGAGGAGGACGGGAGTGTGACGTAGAAATGGTTAGGAGCCATGTTGCATACTATTTAAGCTTCATTATTGCATCAGCTTTTATATAGGTGTTGAAGCTTTCTGGGTACCCTAGCCATTTCACCAGGTACATTTTTCTCTTTCCTGAACCTTTGCTTCCTAAAATTTTCTCAATTTTAAACACATTTTTTCCTAAATTAAATGCCACTTTCTGCAACTCCTCGCGGTAAAAGCCTCCTGCGATTTCTTCCCCATTCAAATCTTCAACGTAATACATCATTATCTCACCTTTAGGTCTCATAGCCCTAACTTTAAAAATCTCACGTGTCCATCCTTGCTCAAATCCCTTCGCGAATTTATTTCCCGAACGCGACAGCCTTACATAATCATTGATTTTGAAACGCGCAGTGTGGTGGTGGTGTTCCATCTCTTCTCACCTCTGGGCGCGTACCTCTTTCTAAAACTTCGTTAGGTGTTGTCCCAATCGTGCGATGGTGTGAGCGGTTGTAGGATGAGGCCAATGATTCCAGAATGTCTAGAAATCTGTGTGTTTTTATGTGTAAAATAGCGGTGCATGCGTTCCTTTATGGTACGTTGAACTCTTTCAGCTAAAGAAGCCTTATGTATAGAATTGGTAGTGTAATAGCTGATATTAAACTCTGTCAACATGTTCTGAAAAGCACGGCCTATAAATTCCTTCCCCATATCCGTACAAAAATAGCCAGGAACCCTGTTTTCTTTTAACATCAGCGTTTTGGTGGCTTTAGCAACTGTTTCAGGTGATTTATTTTTCAGAGGAATTAGCCACAGATATCTAGAGAATACATCTATTATGAATAGAATGTAGCGGTAACCATCGTTATACACAGAATATCTTTGCATGTCTGTTAAATCTGCTTGCCAAATAGAGTCAATCGAAGCAGCTGTTGTCTTGGCTGTTTTAAACCTTTTTCTCACAGGCTTATGAAGTGTATAAGCGTCCTGCTCCCGCAAAAATCTCTCAACATCTTTTTTTCCTACTCCGTAAACACTTCTGTACAGTCTATCTACGCCTCCGTAGGAGGCTGGGTTAGAAATGTCATAATAACGTCTTCTTAATATGTTAGCCATTTGCGTATTTTAGAGGCACGTGGGTAGGGTTGACCGTTGTTTAACCTCTTCTTTCTCCTCTTCAAATGTTACCGCGGGGGTGATGGCGTCTTCAATTGTGTCACGTGCGTCGCATGTTCCAAGTCTTTTAACCTGTTCAGATTTCCTATCATTGTTTTGGGGACATTTATTTGTTGTAGTCTTGCTTTAATATGCTTCCATCCTGATGGTGAGGGCCTATCCCACTTTCTCACCAGATCATGGACAATGTCTACGATATTCGATCCCTGTACCTTTGATCCTTCCACAATGATCTCGCCTGTATCGGTCCATTGTATGGCTGGGTCCTCATTCAATAGATTATAAAGACTTAAACCTTTATTCCTCAATGTATGTGGGAGGGTGCTTTTTAATACATGCTCGATGTTCTGTGTGGCGACCCTTAATCTTTGGTTGGTCAGCTCTATCGTCGGACACAGGTCCTATGTCACCATGTCCATCGTTCCCCGTGCTGTGCCTAATAACCACGGGAATCTCTGTCGGGTTCTTATAATTTTCGTACTCGTGAAGAAATTTCTGCAGAGCTTCTTGGTATAAGATTCTTTTCTCATCAGGTGTTTTTTCACTGTTTAATAGGGCTAGCAATTCGCTTTCCATTCTTTTAAGCCTGCTTTTACGGGGATCTAGATCCGTGTCTGGATTCTTTGAACTTTGCAGTGAAGCATACACCTCGTGTGGAATCACTACCACTTTCTTCATTATATTAATCTAGTCAGTAAAGGACCCAAAACTGAAAATAAGATGGGGAGGAATGACCCTCCTCTTTGTACAATAATTCGTTTTTTCTTCCCTACAGTTTGACTTTTACGAGCGAGTGCACGTATTATGTTCTTGTAACGGCGTAGGCGAGCCTTCTGAGGTGGTTTCATTGATACATTGCAATTTATAACGTTAAGACAGATTTCACAGATGCATTTTAAAAAGTCGGAGTCGATATTTTTATCAAACATCTGCTGCATTGCCCGGGGCAGTCGATGATAGATTTTTATTAATTCATGGTATTTCTTTAGCCTCTTTGTCATTCTGGAATATACACCGTTTCAGGCTCGTTTGGAAATATATTCGTTCTTAGAAGCACCCTAAACGTGTTTCGCGGATGAAGGTCGCAAAGCAAATATCCGTAACGCGGGCTTGTAGCTTCTTTATAAACTTCCAAAAACTCCTTACGCTGATTCGGGAACATTTGATTGGCTAATACCCCAATTTGTGATACATCTCTACGTTGCGCGAATAAGACTAGATATTGTGTATTTAACGACACTCGCGCATGTATCTATTTTTGAAAAATAGATTCTGATTGATGAAGAACACGCTTATGTTAAGATGGTGGGAGAATACTGTAAATGTCTCGGCAAACGTTTTATCCATCTCCAACATGAGATCGTCAATTACAATGACTGTATGTTCATTTCCCTTTAACGAATTAACATCATATACACCTTTGTGGAACAAAATATCATCTTGGTACTCGTTGAACACTGATTGATACGTCGAATAGCACCATATAACTTTATGCACAAATTTTGAGAACATCTCTCCCTTTTCTTTAATGATTTTAAGCATAAACACAGTTTTACCACATCCTGTAGGTCCAGATATAATACATGTGGATGGGCTCGTGAACCTGAATTTTTCTACAGAGTCCATTTCTAACACGTCACACTCCTAAGTGGGTCATTTACAAAATATAAATATTTGAGTGCTACTCCTTATATTCTACAGTCTTGTTTTTCTCTTCTCCCACAGAACCGTGAATGACGATGAGGTACAGCACCCCATCATCGACATTACAGATGACCCCGACGACAGTGTAGTTGTGATCACAGAATCCTTCCCCGCCGACGAATCCTCACCAGCGATACCTGTAGCACGCGACAATTCAAAGCGGAGCATGATGAAGAGCCCTCCACGTCAGGTATAAAGCGCGCCAGGATTGCGCCGGTTGTTAGACCACCAGTAGTAGAGCCCCAACCCTCTACGTCTTACGACACAACCCCACAATAGTACCTTCCTCAAATAAAAATATACCCCTTATTCCTGTTCAATCCGTGTACATCCTCCGCAGCAGCTTCTCGCTCTGTTGAGGATGGCATAACATTCGAGTTGGTGCGTACCGATGCCCCCACCCCAGTCTTGACTAGAAATCGGTATATAGTCAGGGTTGATCCTAGATCCGTGTATAGCAATGGTGTTGAACACGGACTACGGCGCATAGTTGAGCGTATTGTAGAGTTTGCCCTTCAGAACCGCGACGAACGTGAAGTCAGGACGATGCTGTCTTTGGATTCGGGTCAGATGACGGAGATGTAGATGATTTTTGGGTAGTAATACCTTCAGACGTTTGGCAGCTGAAGAGATAGAGTATATATTAGGCCGTATAATGCAGGCCTCTCAAAGTAGTATAGCCTTCAATATGGACAACTTCACGGTAAATATTGACCGTGTATTCCGTGTTGCGGGTCATAGCGCCACACCTTATACTCTTAACTTCAATTCTCAGGCTATTTTAGACGGCATATAAACGTCGATCGTGGTTGCGGCTTTATAGCAGGTCTTAGCCGTATGTTTACTGTACTAAATACACCAAAAAATTTGGTTGCCTACGGTAGTGGAGCGTGCCCGTAAACTAGCTGTAGACTGTAAACTTGAGTTTGACTGTAATATGGGTCCTGAAGACTGAGAAGGGTAGAACAGGAAATGAATGTTCGTATAGTTGTATTTGGAATGGATGATCGTCGTAGGACTGTGTATGTTTTTAAAAGCAGTGTGAGAGATCGTACAAGCCCCTACTTATTTTAGGACTGTCAGGGACAACGTATCTCCCCATCCGTAATATAAGGGACCTTTACGCGAGTTATGATAAAAGTCGAAAATATGGGCGACATCATGATTTGTGTAAGGGATGTATCGAGTTTGCGGATGATATAGTGAAACATTGTAAAGATTGCCACATGGTATGTGAGCAGTGTAAAAGCTCCAAATGTGAAAGCCGTGTAGTTGAAGCTGAGAAGAGGGACTGTGATGTGTGTAGACGCACATTTTTCAATAATAACTGTTTTGAGCTCCATAAATCAATTGGCACGTGCAGGAAAATGAGAATCTGTGAATGTGGTATGTTTCATATGATGGATAATTGGGGGAATTTCAAGCATAAATGTTATGAAATTCACTGTCCTACATGCCATGAGAAATATAAGGCGGATGGAGTAAAGCATGTATGTTATATGAAAGATGCTAAGCCTAAAAATAACCCTTGTATAACTGTGTACTACGATATAGAAACATACACGAACGCAGAAACCAAAGAGGTTATTCCACATTTACTTGTAAGCCAGACTATCTGTGATGAGTGTCACAAATGCGGTAAACGTACAAACGTTTTTAAAACGAGTGCCTACGATAGCCCTGTGAAACTCTCTGTGTCCTATACTGTCAAGCTAGCGGACAAGTTAAAAAAAATGACTGTGTATATTCTCGCCCATAACGAGGCAAAATTTGACACAGTTCCTTTATAAGGAGTTCCTTGAACACGAGTCATCCGAGATATTTACAGGTGACCCCTTGAAAAGAGGCAACAAGCTAATACAGATGCAAATAAGAGGTAATGTACAGTTTAAAGACACTATTATTCACACCTTGTAAATTAGCAAAGCTACCCAAGGTGATAGGCGTAGCCGCTAAAGTTTCAAAAGGATATTTCCCTTACACGTTCCTCACTAACGAAACTTTAAATTACGTAGGACTACCTCCATCCAAACATTACTTTAACTATGAATGTATGAGTACAGATGAACGAAGATTTTGACCGATACTACAACAGTTTTAATGAATGTGAGCGTTATTGCGTGAATGATGTGCGCGTGCTTAGAGTATGTTTCCAGGCCTTTAGAAGGATGATGTACATAGACCGTTTCAAATGCGATCCGTTGCAAGTCGCAACTACCATCGCCTCATTATGTTTTACGGTGTTCAAGAACAACTTCATGCCTAAAGACACCTTAGCCATTATTCACAGAAACAATCCTCGCAGTTATGGGCACAAGGCTATTTACTGGCTCATACACTTACAGCAGCAGACAGGTGTATACATAAAACATGCCCGCAACACGGGTGAAGTACCCATTAAGATTAATGGTCGTGTTTTTTGGGTTGATGGTCTAAGTCAGTGATTCCCAACGTGGGGCGCACGCCCCACAGGGGGGCAATTTGAATATTTTGGGGGCAATTTGAAAACCAAGACTAAATACCCAAATTCAACTCGTTTGGCGAGAGAGCTACTGTTACCATTCCCATCTTCATATTTGGTGGAATGTGGTTTTAGTGCTGTAAGTGACTTACTACAGAAAAAAAGAAACCGACTGGATATCACAAAACGAGGAGACTTAAGACTGAAGCTAACTAAGTTAGTGCCTGAAATCAAAACCATTTGTAGTAAACATCAAGCTCAAGAATCTCACTAACTTGATTATCAAACTTTGAATTTGCTGTATTTTTACCTAATATTGTGAATTTAAAGTGGTATTATTGATTAAATTACTTTTGTGAATTTAAAATTGCAACTTTTCAACTGAGAAATTTTATTCCAAGGTAATAATTTAGCTTCAACCTCAAGTTTATTTACTCATATTGAATGTACGGTAACTCTCATTAAATGTACTCATATTATTGTAAATTTTAAATAATACCTTTTCAACACCAAATGTTTTTATATTAATGGGGGGCATCAAATTTTTTTGAGGTGTCGAGGTGGGGCATGGCGCAAAAAAGGTTGGGAACCACTGGACTAAGTGAAAACCGTGCCACTGGTGAGAAGACTGTGTACTCCTTTAACGGTTGCTGGTGGCACGGCTGCCCCCGTCCTGAGTGTGGAATCGCAGGATATCCACGGTAGATCTCCTGCCGATTGTCTTGCGTGGACCCGCACCCGCGATCAACTTATAGGATCCCAGTTCACTCACAAAGTCTTGTGGGAACATGAGTATGATGCATGGATGGAGAAAGACGGACAGTACCGTGAACAAATAAACACGATCAAGCGTTCAATGGTGCTGGATCCTCTCAAATGCGGTGATAGCTTGTTCGGAGGGCGTACAAATCCCTTCAAGCTATACTTTCCGCCTACGGAGGGTGTGAAACTCCATTACTACGACTTCTGTTCTTTATACCCCAACGTGAAGAACAATCCGTACCCCGTAGGTGGGCCTGACCTACCCACCATCAACGAGTTCTCAAGAAATTTGAAATAGTACTATTTCGGCCTTTCTTCCGTAGACGTACTCCCCCCTCGCGATTTATGGATGCCGATCTTACCCGCCGTTATCGATCACAAGCTCGTTTCCCTTGTGCGTGAAGTGCGCAGAAGAGAAGAATGGTGATTGTGACCATACACAACCCACCAGCGTAAGATTAGGTGTATATACAAGTCCAGAGTTGGATCTAGCTGTTCGCCATGGCTACAGCATATTGAAGATACATGAGGTGTAGAGGTTTCAGAAGCTACCCAACCTTTTCACGCCATATATAAACGCTTTTTTGAAAGATAAGGTCGAAACATCAGGGTATCCGCGAGTTGATACCGAAGATGAAAAGTCGGCCTATATTCAACGTTACCGTGACCGTAAAGGTATACAGCTTGACCGCTCCCAAATTGTAAAGAACCCTGGCAAGCGCTTTAGTGCAAAGTTGTCTAAACAGTCTTTGGGGAAAACTTGCACAGAACACCGGCAAAGGGAACGTTCATTTGGCACAAAGTTATAGTGAAGTCTGGGATTATGCCAGTGCTCCCGATAAAGAGGTCATGGAGATCATGAATGTAGGTAATACTTACATAATAAAGTATAACAATACCGAATTGGCCGCAGATACCTCACGGGTTACAAACATACCTGTAGCCAACTTCACAACGGCCTACGCACGCATCAAACTTTGGGGCTTATTGCACTCTCTTGGGCGGAGGGTATTGTACGCTGATACAGATAGTGTGATATTCAGAGAGAGGGAGGGTGAATACATGCCTCCTATTGGTGAATTCCTCGGTGAGTTGACTGATGAGATCAAGGATGAGTATGGAGACACCGCATACGCCGACTCTTTTGTCTCAACAGGACCAAAAACTTATGGGGTACGGGTGAGGGTGGGGGAGGATATGAAATATATCGTGAAGGCAAAGGGTATCACGCTCAACCATGCGAATCGGCGGGTCGTTAATTTTGAATCGTTGAAGGATCTAGTGTGTTTGGATGACGAGGGCGATCGGCCGCCCCAACTAACTGTAGGCACCCACAATTTTCGGGCGCAGAAGCTGGGGGGGCGTGAAGGAACTTAGGGGTACAAAGGTGTGCCGTAACACCTATAGGAAACGTTACCAGTTACGTGGTACCTATGATACCGTACCCTTTGGATACCATAATCTTTGATGAGTCTATTGCTAACTTACTTATTACACGTATTTGTAAATATATATACACCTTGAATATTTCGTTTATTAAATAAATCGTGTTTCAATTAGCGTTTCAATTCTCCTGTGTGTGTGTGTGTGTGTGTGTGTGTGTGTGTATACACAGGAGAAAGTTCTAAGCTCCGCCCACTGTAAGACCGGCAACGTGAGTCATGCTACTACCTGGGCTTCCCTGCGTGCTCAGTTGATCGCAGTAAGCCCTGGACATCAGACGTGTATTCTCCCGCGTAGACAGAAAATAGTAATGGCTACCTTTAATATTGCTTGTTCAACGTTTATGAAATGGTATTCTGCAGTGTCAAGATGTGGTGGATACTGAAAAACTCCCTATTCCACCCTCCTTTGATGCTTTCAAGGCTACATTGAATCGTGCGAAGGAGCAAGATGTACAAATACTCTATGGCTATTCTGGTGAGAGCATTGTAGGATTTCGTGGGACAAGTGATGTATTGAACCATGTTGTAGGACTAAACTTTATAAAAGCTTACATATACCGTGAAGTAAAAGAAACACGTACAGAAGAGAAACAACGGTTATGGATAGCGAGTCTTGTTGATGAGTGGTGTGTTAAACAAAAAGGAAAAATATGGGCATATGTTCCTCTCAAATAGTGCGCTGGAATGTGAAGATGTTTAGTTTGTGGAAATGAACGTGTGGTGAGTGGTAAAACATTAAAACCGTTATAAAATGTTTAGTTCGTGAAAATTACCCTGAAGGAAAATGCCTGGTGCGTATTCGGGGAAGTGGGAGTGATAAAACATTAAAACCGATATTACTTCGTGTGTCGCAGATGGAAAATTTCTCAAAACACCTGCCCAATATAATGGGATACAACTATTCATGTTGGAACAGCGCCGTACACGTTTCATTAGGTTATGGTGTGACTCACTCCTCCCGTCGAGCCGACGCGTTGCATGTGGCTCATAGTTATCTCAGAGCTTGAACCGAGTGGGCGTGCGCTCCTCGAATACGATGGAGCTTCCTTTGAGCAACATTCTCAATGCCGTGTACGTGTCCGTGACGAAGTCGTTGCGCGTGTTCAGGCGTAAATCCGGTGTCGTTAACTGTACTGGAAACGGATTGTAGACAAGCAATCAAACGGAATGTTGTTTATTTAAGTGTCGAGGAGATGAATAGAATCTTCGTGATGGATGAGAAGTAGAGTGAAGATCGTTATAAAATTCCTACAGGTGTAGGTACAAGAAGAGAGCAGATTAGTGACACCCCTCATGCGCCGTTGTATGTACATTGTGTATAAATAACAATCGGCCATGCATTGATATACGGTTGATGTGGAAGAATGCTTCTGATAATAACGCTCTTGTCCCTACGCAAAACCGTTTCATCCTCGACAGAATATTTGAAATCGTCGGATTCCGCAAGCTGAAGCCTATATTAGACGCGCGTGTTATGAATGTTTTATTTTGACACGGTTCTTGAATACGCATACACCGCTCGGCTCGATGGGTTTACCGAGTGTAGGGTTGAACAAGGTGAGAATGGTGTAGAGCTGGACGTTTATTTAAAAAGTTTAGACTCTTTGAAATATCATGAACTTTGGTGCAAAGCACTTGATCGGTACAGGGATGAGCTCACCTACACCGTCCACCCTGAAGAACTATTTCTTTATATAACGAGCAGCTGTCGTAACGACTTAGATTATTTCAACTGTAGCTATGCAGTGTGAAGAAGAGTTCACGATTGAAAAGCTCAAGTCGGTAGAAATAAACCCTCGATTGGAAAGGCGTGTTTATAAACTTGTATTTGACGTTGTGGCTAACGATGAACTCTTTGTGCGTGCTTTTGATTGTATTCTAGACGTACTTAAAGATAACTTGCCAACCGGTTGTAAAGTGGGAACAAAAATAGTACTGAACGATATGAAGGCCCTTCATATCGAGTACAGGTTTCCCTATACCTTAAGCGGTGAAATATTATTAAACCGCGTATACTGCGTAATGCAGAGCAATAATGATGTAATTGTAGACTCGATTAAGTGTGAGTTTAGTGTTTTGCGCCGTAAAAAAAGTGAAATGTATTTATATATTTAACATAATTGTGTATATATATTTCGCCTGTACTGCCATATTGATGGCTATACGTTTTGTATTTCTTATTTTTATTTTGTGCGGTAGAAGATAAAGTGTGTATTTATTTATTTATTTAACATAATTGAGTATATATTCTTATATTGATGGTTATATTATTTATTATTTTTTGAATGTTTTTTTTATCATTCCAATGTGTATTTATTTTCTATATATTTCCATAATATAATTATATGTATATATTTCTCCTGTACTGTTATATTGACGGTTATATTTTTTTACTATATCCATATTCCTCGTTCATATTTCTTATACTCTTATTATTTTTAATTTTTTTGATCATTCAAATGTATATTTATTTTCTATATATTTACAATATCTAATAAACAGAATGATGTAATGTTTTATTTAATTCTTTTGGTTGTAAACAATTATACCAAATGGCTGGTTACGCCTTCTAAACCTACTGACGGATTTCTAAGCCAACTGTTAAGAATTAATTAAATAAATGGCACAATCTGGCAACTCAACCTGAACAAGCCATTTACGCTTTCTAAGCCAACAGTCAATAATATAGGCTTTAATTAAAAAAAAGCACAATCTGGCAACTCAACCTACAAGCCATTTACGCCTTCTAAGCCAAATGGCGGATTTTCAACTAATAAAACAGTGGTGGGTCGGCTGAAGTGTTAATATGCACTTGGCTCCTGCCAGGTGAACACCTCTGTTCCTCTCTCTCCTCCTCCTGTCTTTCTCTTGGGGGATAACGCCGCCTTCAAGTTTCATGACCTTGTTGCACCTGCAACATTCCCCTCCCCCCTTTGCAGCATTGATTTGTTGCATACCCCCACCCCTTTGCAACATTGATCATTATCTCTGCACTCTCCCACTTTGTGCCCACACTACTGGTTATCCTAAATGTAAATATGAAATTTACATTGAATATTTATATATAGATAATGCTAGTGTTATTTCAGACCACACGGGGATGGTGGCCTGATTAGGGAACATCCGGATCCACAGTATCTTTAATCCAGGGGTGTGCTGGACCGGTTCGGTCCGGTTGTTAAATTTTGATTGGATCACCGAACCGTTTGTTTTTAACAAATATTTTAAGTCAGTAGAAATTTATTTATATCTAAATTTTTTTCATTTTTTCAGGATTTTATAGAAAAATATAGGTAGTATCACAAGCAGTGGTCGTTTCAATACTTATTTATTTTTTGATGAAAAATTAGTTTATTTTTAGATAATTATGTCATTAGTGAGTATAAAGAATGTTAAATAATTTCTGCCAAAATGTTACAAAATGCTGTTTGGAAAAGCTAAAATGCGTTGGCTTCGAGCCCCGGACCCCGCTGGGAGAGCTACTGCTCACCCGAGACCCCCTAGCTTAATGACTCGCGCCATTGACGCTCGCCGATTTATACCCCTATCTGTATCAGAACCGGTTGTTAAGAAACTGACAGCACACCCCTGCCTTACCCGCCCCCACTCCACTTCCCGATCTACCTTTGTCGCTCAGTGGGAAAAACTTGAAAAATGCTCTGAAAAGAGGGTGGGAAGCAGTAGTAAAGTTGTTGGAGAGGTTCTTGGCTAAGTGCCAGAAAGAGCGAGAATAATTAGATAGGTTTTCACATTTTTGTCTGATGAATGAATTTTTGGCGAGTCGAAGAACAGAATTTGCACGATTCTGGCTAGAAATATAAGCTAAGTGAGAGAGTCAGGAGTTGGATGGCTACGGTATATACCTTTTGAAAGCCTCCTCTGTTGCGGATAACATTAGAACAAGTTAAACCAAGTGTTTTTTTTTTTTTTTTTTTTTGCATTAATAGTAGGAATAGAATAAGGAATGTACGCCTCATGCCCGAGAGAATCACCTCCGTGATGAGCTCAGCACACTCAGAGGGGCCACCGCCACGAAAGCAGTAATCATTCCATGGGAAATCAAAACACTACTGCCTAAGGGCCTACCAATCAGCGACGCCAAAGTGCCAAAGGCGTGTCCTGTTGGGAGGATCCAAAGGCTGAATTGGAGCGATAGGACAGGAAATAGATATAAGATTGTGGTCGGAGGAGCCCAACGGAGAAAAGTTTGAGAGAGTATGAAGAGAGTGGTGAGAAATAAATCCAGAATGTTGAACTTCTCTCCAAAAGGCGATCGGGGATACGAGTAGGGTGCTGTACAATCCGCTCGAGGTCATTCAGGATAGAAAAGTTGTTAGCTAGTTCGCCATGTATATAGAGTATATTCCGTACTCAATAAAATAATTATTACGAGACCACCACCATTTACGTATAGGTTTAATATTTCACATATATGTAAAAATGAAATGTTACGCTCAGTGAAAATAAAAAGCGTATTATTTTCACCTAGTCATATGGCTCTAAATCTCTCACCAAATCAGCATCCAAAATTTCACTAATGAACTTTAGACATACAGCGACGAACTTTCCCCCGCAACTGTACCCGCATGTAGTTCCCGTCCAGATAGAAGTTTGATAATAAAAAGAGCATAAATAATAATAACCACTTTGAAATGAGAAAATAAGTTACCAGATGACACTAACCTCTAAAATGAACGAGAACAGAAGAACTTTAGGAAATTACTAAATGTTGACAAACAAATAAAGGATTATAAAATCCTTGGTGTTTTTAAAATTTTATCTAATTCAGGAATAAAATGGTAAATCGTATTATAAAGTTTAACTTTTTTTTTAACACACTTTATGAGGTCCGGTGCTAGTGTCTCCAAGCAACTGATACAATGAGAAAACGGAACGGATGCTTCCAGCATATCCTTTCATTTTGAACACTCCAACGTTCGACCCTATTTTGGAAGGACAAAACGTTTTTGATTTATTGTTGCGAGATTTGGCAAACTATTGCACGACGTTTGAACTCGGGACCGAAAACCTAATCTACTACATACACAAGGATACCTAGAGTTCACTCTTGGTAACAAGATACCAATCCAACGTTAGGAATACAAAGAAAATTATCCTCCCAACCCACAGTCCCTTATGAGTGAAGTAAATCTGGACAATTTATACACACATTATTCTTAAGAAAAAATATTTAAATTTGACAAAATTGACTTACAAAAAATAACGATACTTTATTTTTGTTATAGACACCCTGTATTAGAAAAGTATAAAAGGTATTTCTTTCCATGCAACTTATTTCCTACATAAGATAATAAAAAAAGAAATGACAGCGTAACAGAGTGGTGCTACAATGTACAAACACTCAAACAGATGGATTTTATCATTTATATTCTTAAATACATGGCAGCTAATGTAAGACCATTAGGCAGGATAAGTCAAAGATAAGCATCCGCTACATCAACTCCCGCATTACATCAATGACAACATTGCAAATTCATGCTAATTACGAGATTATGACCTTGAGCTCATTTTTCTTCCTGGTTCTGTATAATTGTAAAAAATGTTTTCGCTACTGCACCACTTAAGTCACGCCAAAATGTAGACATGTTGCTTGGCGCTTGCCTGTCCTCACACGAGATTCGGACAAACTGCGTCCAGATGAGGGTACGATCTGGGCACCGGACATTTCTACTCATTTCCGGACGGGTGGCAGCCTTGATGAGAGGACGACGACAATTCGGGTAAATATGGACCTTTTTAAATGATATATATATATAAAGTTCGCGCCGTCAGCCAGACGTAAGATGTGTTCGGCAGTAGTTGTAGTTGCTGTACAGCAATTTTTATTGCTTGAAATTAAAACATTGGAGATAAAAAATATCAAGCTCTATTCGTCCTTTAACTGTGGAAAAGGTCTTTTCATGAACAAAACCTACGGCCAGTGGTAATATTACTTTAAAAATTAGTCAGTACACTAAAGTGTGGCCGATTGGTCCAGTTTCTGAATCGATCTCCAGAATGAAATGAAACTTCCTCCGATCAAACAAGTGTTGTCGTTCTTCTTCCACCTGCACAAAGTACGGAAGACGACTAGGCCTATCCGGGAGAGTGCAACGACAGCGATATGGGAGACTAGAGTATTGTGGGACAAGGCCCGAATTTCGACAACGTGGGAGAGATGCCATCGTCAAGATAGAAAAAAAATTGTTAAAGTTTGAAGAACTTTAAGAAGGCTTCAAAGAAAGTGAGAAAAGCAAATTTAGTAGTAGTTTCAGAAAGAGCTGAATAATCTGTTTGATATTCCCCATACTGATGCCCTCAGCTCATCAAACCTCCGGAAAACTGGGAATTCGTTCTCGCTCACTGAGACAGGAGAATAGGACACTTGACATCCGTACGTATTCGTCTAACGAAGGAAGGTAGGGAGAGAAGAACGCTGATAGGGGTCCTTCTGGAAGAGCGGCGAAACGAGGACTCGATGGTTCTTATTTTCCATCAACAGCACCCCCTCGTCGTCCACTGGGATGGGAAATTACTGGTAAGGCAATGGTGGATAAACTACCAATTTTGGTTTCCGGGTGAAATTGAAGTAACTCTTGAGAGTAGCACAGGAGAGTTCTTGTCGACAGCAGTGATGGACACTGAACGAGTGGAAAATCGAGCTTCGAGAGAACCAATGTGCTTCGTTATCACGGTGAGTAATACCGTGCTGCAGTCAGAACCTATACTCCGAGTTGAAGCTAGATAGGAACCTACTATACCTTGCATGCAGGCACTATTCTTGGAGATGGTCGTTGGAGACGTTTTCAAGAGTTGCTTTGGACGTTTGAGTGGAGCCGAGATATCTCTGTTCAAGAGGCTCCAAGAGAAATGGTCTTCAATCGTCGATGAGCGTTTTGAAACGAGAATGGGCGGCGAGGTGACGGCTCAAATCCTGATGGAACAGAATGAAGTTAAGAGCAACGTTCTGTCGTTCGCGTGGTCAGTTCTCACCCAATCCCAACCCAGAAATGACTACCGTGAACAGCAGGAGTTGGTTGTGTTCTTTTTGGCTGATGTCCCTCATCACGGAATATGGTTCTTGGCACCTTGAGGGATGCCTCGTGGGAAATACATCGAGTGCGATGGATGGCGAAGGTCATTTACACTTTAGAGATCTGGATGTTTCGTTCACAGTTCCACCTCACCCCCCCCCCGTGACCCCGTGAAAAGAAAGATCTCCACCAGTTCAGTCCGTTCACTAGCCTGATCTACGTGAAGGCTTTGTTTACAAACACCAGTAGTGGCTTCAGGTCCACTCACTGACCTAGACTGTTGAAGGTAAGTGCTTACAAAACAATCAACAGGATGATCTTCAAGGAAGCAGTCACAGTATTGCAAAATGCACCCGCGGTACCTCAGCGAAAAATTGGTTGCGATTGCCTTCTTCAGTTAGGACGTTCCTCTAACTATTTAGCGGCGGATAGTGAACACACCAAAACACGTCTGAGTCGACATGACTATCATTCAGAATAATAATCTGGAGGATTTATATGACACTTCCCCACGCTTCGTGACTGACGTCACGTGACCGCACCATTGTTCAGTACGCATCAATCTTTATGATCCTTCCTCGTAACTGACCTCACATTTCTTACAATAACGAGATTAATTAGACCAATCACGTCTTTTAAAGTTGATGACACCATATTTCCTCATGCGGGCGCGGGAACGTGACAATGCTACGATGCGCGAAATCATCGCGAACTAAGGTTGCCAACCGTCCAGGATTGGACAAAAGGGTAAACAAGTCAATAAATAAAAATATCAACTTATGATTTTACCACATTAAACTAATAAATGTCTGATCAACGTAATAAACGCCTAAATGTACGAACGAAATGATAAAAGATAAATAAGTAATATCACTGTTTTACTGTAGCAGTTTTTAATAGTTTTTCTTAAGTGGAAAATATTTCAAAAATTAGACGTTACTCAACTTCAAATATTAAAAGGCAAAACTAAATTATGGCATTAAATAAAACTATGGTCTCTCGCCCGCCTTCCTAAAGAAAAAAGACAAATGAAACTGCATATCCTGTAAAATGTACTTACTTTTCAGAACGAAAGAAGGTAAATGGAATTTTCATGTTACCTGAAAAATCTTAATCAGTTATTAAGACGAAGAAATTATGGATAAGGATACTGCGTTTAGGATACTTTTCGCCCATCTCATAATAGCTTGAACGCAAACACCTGGCGGTCGAAAGAAAGTGCGGCCGCCTCAAGATGAAAGCGCAGTTCTTGAGAAAGAAAAGCGTGCCTAGCCGCAGGATTTCTCTCGGCTCACTTGCCCCATGCAGCACTCGTCACAGACGGGTTTTGAGCAAGGACTTTTGTTACACCCTGTATATACTCGTATTAAGGGTGTTGCGGATATTCGCATCCGCATCAGCAATTCTGACCGCAGATGCTTGCGGACATGAAAATTGTTACATTACGATGTAAAATAACGCACTGTCGCGACGAAGTATGACGAAGGAAACCACTCTTCAGGAAGACTTAATTTTTTATTTCTTTAGCACTAATACATTACGATTTTAATGAGTTTTAGCCACACTCTGAAGTATGTTTCCAGAATGCGAGACGCACCACAACATGAACTTTGGCCTCAGGAATTTGTCAACGTGTGACCACCACATCAAAATTTTTCCGAAATGTACTCGCCAGTAGCCCAGTATGGCACTCATCAGGTTTTTCTGCATATAAGCCCAAATTCACTCGTTTCAAGTCTTGTTATTCCGTGGCACTTTGTCTCAACAACGAAACTTCGGCCGACAGGCTGAACCATATTGTATATGTTGTAAACTAACTTTGTGAAGCTGTCTAGCTTGGTTTGGATAATTTTGGAGACAGTCATATACATATATCAGTGCATAAGAGGTTGCATAACAAAGACGACTTTTTAACCGGTACTGAAACGCAATGTTGGCCATTAAGTCCAGTTTCCTGGACACACGTAAATGGTAAATCATCGAAGGCCAGAATTCCCGCAACGAGATAGTCAACTTTTTGGGATTTCGCATTCTTGCTGTCCCATAGTTTTGCCTCCACAAAATATTCAGCCACTGTACCTCGTTTGACCTCATTTGTTGGCAGCTGCAATGGGATCATTGGTATTTTTGTTCTCTCTTATATGCCACATTTTCCTCTTCCTCAGTTCACTGAACGGAGATGATTCCTAAAGAGTTGTTTGGGGAAAAGGTTAACAAAAGTGGACAATTTTTTTGTTTTACTTTAAAAAACTAAATTGCTCATTAGACTTTTAATAGAGCATACAACCACATGTAAGTGGTTTTTTGTAGGTTAGGTTAGAGTAATTGCCTTACTTTCCCATGCTAAACACGGGACTGGTTCGTGTATCGTATAGTCATTAGATATTTAGATATTTGGGTGATTAATTATATGATAATAGCCGAAATCCACATTGAGCTCCAAATAAATCGCCGAACAGAGCATACAACCACGCGTTATTTTAGGTTAGGTTAGGTTAGATTTATTTGGAGTCCAATATGGATTTCAGCTAATACAATTAATCGACCAAATATCTAACGAATCTATACGCTGCACGAACTAGTCCCACATTTAACTATTATTTATAGATTTATTCACAATTTCTATTTACCAAAATATTTAAATAAAACGCTAGTTTGTCGTTTTTGGAAACGAAGTATTTCCAAACAGAACTTGATATGGGCAATGTGTATTAAGTTTTACTAGTAACATATCAAATTGATAATACTGAACGTAAATCTAAATCTACAATAACGAATGCCTAAGAAAACTTAGTCAAAATGTATTTAAAAATTTATCTGAATTCTGAAACAAGAATAAAAAATGTAGTATAAAAATTAAAAGCAAATTGTAAAACTTTGTACTCTTAAAATTTAAAACAATCATCATCATTTGGGCGAGCTATTTTTCGCTAGCTTGCTCTGAACTCAAGCTGTCATCCTCCTCTGGGAAAGCTGATACAAAAATTAGGTTAAAAGTTAGCCACATCTTGACTTGAACGCAACAACCAAGCCACCTCTGGAAGTAGCTTAAATTTGGCTTAGGATGATGTGTAAAATCTACCTTTGTCCAATATCAAAATACCCACATTTAACATCGCATCCGAGAGTACAAAAAATTACATTGATAACATCCCTATTATATATATAACATATATGACCTATTTTAATGTTCCAAAATCTATCCAACCTAACCTCGAGTGAAGATTCAGAAGAAAAGTATTAAGAAAAATGGACATGTTGTCATGTCTGCATTGATGTCAGTGTCATTAGAGAAGAATTAAAATACCACAATTTATACAAACTTTAAAAAAAAAAAAAGGTCAAAAGATTGGTTAGAATGAAACTAAAAAAAAAAAACCGGTCACCTTCGTAAAATTTGGAAAAAGTAAAATAATTACGAGAATGCACAAAAACTATGTCAGAACGTCATCAATGCCCCCGCCTATATTTGTAACCTTGACCCGATTCTCGTTCATTATTCATCGTCTCGTGATAATTCGCATGCGCATGAAGTTTCATCAATTTTATGTTAAGCGGTTCAAATGTTACGGCGCGAACACGAAAAAGCTTCATTTGACTTTGATGCAAGAACCCGATTCTTCCTCATGACCCATCGTCTCGTGATGAAACGCGCGTTGTACGACAACTTTTGTCAAGCGGTTCAAAAGTTACGGAGCGGACAGAAATACTCGCCGAGGCCATAATTATTTGTCTATGAGAGGACAACGAGATAAGCAAATAGATTCTTCTATTTATCTATTATCTAATGTAAAGGCGCAATGTGATTAAGGTTACTTTTCCCCAAGTGCTACGCATATTCTCGAAGAAAGCACTAGCTGGTCGAGAGAAAGCACGCCGGGTGAAAGTACTGTCCTCGAGGTAAAAGAACGGTACCCAGTCATGCACCTTTCACCAGCTCATTTGAGTTGTGACTCTCACGCGGTTCGGGTATCAAACTCATCGCTCTCTGCGCCGAAGTAGGCATCAAATAATAAGGGAATTTACGATTTCACAAATTAACAAAGTAGATCAAATGGAGCACAGATATATATATATATATATATATATATATATTATTCTATTTGATCTACTTTGTTAATTTCCTAAAACCTAAGTTCCTTTATTATTTCATATATACAGTATTATATTTCTTTTGATATTCAATGTATATATATATATATATATATTTTTGATTTTTATTTATTTATTTATTGTGTAGGTGTGTGATCCGACTTTTTTCGGTGTTTTTTTTTTTTTTTTTTTTTTTTTTTTTAACCAACCTTTTTTTTGTTTTGTTTAAGTGTTGGTTGAAAGTAATTTTATTTAAAACCAAAAATAAACCTAAAAAGTTATTAAACAAATGTAAAAACCTTTCGATATATCCCATATTAACTCTTACTGTCGAATATACTGGTACTTTAATTATCTTATTCTATTAAAACAAATTGGTACTTTGCTAACGGTAAAAAGCCGTTTCATATTTTGTGTACGTACGTACAATGTACAGTTTATTAACCACGTTAGTAATTACTTTTAGTCTATGAACGTACGCTTGACATTTTGAATACTGCGTCCTTTCCCGTCCCCGATAACTACTAATTATTAAAATGAAATTGAAAATACCGAGCTAAGGGGGAGGGGGTCAATCAATAGATTTCCCGCGAGTTGGGCAGACTCTACCACCCTTTCATTGAACGGATTAAGTATCCATTTCTTAACAACTTTCCACCGTCACGTGGGAAATAGTTTGGGAGCCGTTTTTGCAGTTCGAGTAAGTTAAAGCAGCAGCATCATTTTGGGAAATGGGAGGGGTCGCGAATTTTTTTCATGTGAAAAGAAGGTCGCAGGCACAGAAAAAGTTGAGAAACACCTCTATATATGGCCTACGCCAAACATTAATTAATATAAAATCTTCTATACATTTTTTAGGCGCATGCTAATTTTTTTTGTGGGGGAGGGGGGGGGGGGTATAAAATTTTGCAATTATTTTACTGCCTATATATATATATTTTTTTTTTTATGTTAAATAAAGCTAAAAAAATTATCAAGCCTATGCTGTAGTCTGTAGGTTTAAGTAAAGGAGTTATATATATATATATATATCAGTGGCGACTGGCGTATAGGAGCGATGGAGCGGTCGCTCCCCCTTGCTTGAAACGATAAATATTAATTTAACAGATAAAAAATATATTAATTTTAAGATATTAAAATAAATATTCTTGAAATATATTTTAAAAATTCATGTGGCATATCATGATTCATGAGGCATTTTGAGTAAGCCTTCATATAGTACATAATATTCTAAACTTATAGCATAGCTTCAAACAGCGTACCGCTGTTTGAATACAAAATAATATTGCAGCCAAATGGAGCGATAGATTTTTCGCTCAAGTAAATATAAATTATATTTTACTGTTGTAATGAAAATATAAGTACAATCGCGAATTTTTTTTATAATAACTTTATTTTTACTAATAGTTACTTCAGTAATAATGATATAAGCCATTTATATGTATTTTATTAAAATTATTATTATTTGTAATTAACTAGAATTGTACGTCTGGCATAGCCGCATATGTTAATACAAGTACAGTACTCTTGTGAGCGGCAGTTGGATTCGCACTAGCCTATTGTGAATCCGTGTTGTCGTACAGTGGTACATTATTATAGTCAAATTTATTATAGTCAAATTTATTATAGTCAAATTTATTATAGTCAAATTTATTATAGTCAAATTTATTATAGTCAAATTTATTATAGTCAAATTTATTATAGTCAAATTTATTATAGTCAAATTTATTATAGTCAAATTTATTATAGTCAAATTTATTATAGTCAAATTTATTATAGTCAAATTTATTATAGTCAAATTTATTATAGTCAAATTTATTCAACAATTATTTTTATATTTTATTAAAATATTTTTTTAATACAAATTTATGGCTTCTTTTGACATATAAGTACCGTACGGAAGCACCATGTGATTGTTTATGTACTACAATTCTAAAAATTATAAATTTTATGAAATCGCACCCCAATACATTTATACCACGAGTCGCCACTGATATATATATATATATGCCAGATGAAAAATTCACTCCAGCAAGATTTCAGCTCAGGATCTCTTGAATGGAAGCTGCACGGGCGTCGGGCAACCACTTGCACCACTTAGCTACGAGAGCTCGAGACGCGGGAGAGTTAATAAATAAAATACCTTTGGGCGCGAAAGCACTCGCCAGGTTATATTAACTTCTATTCTCTCCGAACTCAGTGGCAGAACCCGCAACTTCTATAACAAGATTTGGAAAATAAAACCTTTGGGATAAAAGTTAATAGAATAGGAATTAGGAATGTGGTAAACGAGGCGATTTCGGTATAGGAAAATTTTCGTAAATGGAACAAATTTGGTAAAAACAACCTTAATTTAAAAAAAATATTCGTTCGCTCTTATTTGAAGAACGTACTATGCCAAATATTCCATTCTTACAGTACAGAAAAATGTACAAAATATGTCCGTTCTCCCTTTTATGGTTAATATTAACAAGAAGAAGATTGAGAAAGATAAGAATCTCTTATTTAATGTTTAGTTATTTCTCGGATCGATTTTAAATTCGCGTTCATTAACCTATTTCACAGTAAGTTAATTCTTTAAATTTAAGGAGATAGTGCGCGTGTCCTTTGCGTCCCCCCGAGGTTGGTTAGTTCAGTTTTAATCTTTAGTGGTAAAAATAAATTACAATAATCATTTGGAGAACATTTATTTTTCCCGTTTAATTTGGCCCTTAAACTTTAGGCTTTACTGGGCTCTCGGATTAATCGCGAGACAGAGAGCATTTCGTATATAGGTCGTTGCCATTCGGTAGTATTAATAATAGGATTATAATATAAAACAAACAAACCGTGGGTAATGATGATTATGTTATATAACCTCGGTTAACCTTGATTTTTGCTTCTGCCCGAATTGTTCATTCTGACAAAGGTCAAGCTCGTTGCTCCACCTTGGACCTACAGCTTAACGTGGAATCCGAACCACGACCCACCACGGATGGTCAGAAATTACAGTCCTTGCCCGGACTCGATCTCACGACCTCCCGATCAGCAGCAGCAGCAGCAGCCCAGAGTCAACCACTAGGCCACCTAGGGTACTCATTTCTAACCTACTTTTTCTGGATGAACAGCTGGGCAAGCTGCGCGCCGCCTGCTTTCGCCGAGAATCGAACCCGGGGCCAGTAGATTCGTAGTCAGCGATGCTAACAAGTACATCACCGGGGCGCATCATACACCACCACAGAGAGTTATTATGATTAGTTACTATTATGAATAGGTATAAAGTAATTTAAAAAACAGTCATAATTACGTCATTATGTACAAATTTTATGATTAATTACGATTATTTTAAAGATAATACAAAGTTTATTATTCTTTTAATTGTGGCTGTAAAGGCCACCTACATCGGCTCTACGGTAGCCCAACTGAAGGTAAGGGGAAATTAGTAACGAGACTTTACCATTACGCAAACCAACTACGTCGTTTATCAGTGACCATTGGGCAAGTTGTGGTTCTCGTTGCACTATAGACAGCTTTAAGTTCTTGCGCAAACCACAACGACAGTCCGATTTCAGAATTATGGAACGGTCATACATTTTTTAATAATAATATTGAACTATTACGAACCTTTCTTTAGTCTGACTAAATATTGCGAAGTAATGTTACTAGTCTTTGCTTTTATTTCATTTTACGTCGAATGTAAATCTCTATAAAGTTAAATAACGTTATTTCATGGCGACATCATTTCCTATTTTATTCACTTTTATGTCAAATGTAAACACATTATTATTTATACGAATACAAACTTGTAGTGGGAAATTTTATTTTACCAATACAGTACTGGAATTCTTTTGATTTATCATACTTATTTTCAGTGATGATGATGCGAGGTGAACCTCGTCAAACATCTGCATAATCAAGCAATTGGTCTCCGTTGTAAATAGTTACAAAATTTCTTTAAAAAAAAAAAAATACAAATATTCACACTGTTGGCCAAACCCTTAAATTTGGCGAGTGGTGGCTAGCTGGGGTGCCTCTGGATCAGTGCTTCCTTATCAAAGTAATTCCAGTGCGAAAGATGTCAATATAAATATTTTCAAGAGTCTCTCTCAGCGCGATGACCTTGACATTCATCGAAGAAATAATGCAGTCATGAAATTACGACATATATATAATATATATAATATATATATTATATATTATATATATTATATATATATATATATATATATATATATATATTTATTATATAAAACCTTAAAAAATGCATGGTGTAAATTAGATTAAGTAATCTAGTGTTTCACGATATCGTTTATTTTTTTACCATCTTCTTCTATCGTGTAATTGGGTACACAACGCATTGTGTGAATGAACTCTGAAACTATGTTTTTTCAATTATACTTTTCTTCTTTTTTTTTTTCCTACAATGTTTCTGTCAACAACTTGCTATCAGCATTAGCTAGCGGAGGAGGGAGAGCCTTGCCCGTTCTACTGTATATTTTGCTTCTACTACTATTGGTGCGTGAAAATTCTACGCGTCTGTAAGTGTAAGCAATGAATGAGAGTTTTTAGAGTTTTATTTTCATTGGCGTTTTTTCCTTTTTTCTGTACTTTGTTGGGCTACTCTACTGGATCTTAGAATCCTTGTTAGCCCGTAACTATAAAACATTCGCTCTGCGAATTTCAGAGACTTAGTACGACATAAATAATGTTAATTTTGCAGCGTTAAAACTGCGTCAAAGTGGCCATTATTCCCTCTGTGACCTAGAGAGCCCGACTCTGTTTGGCTACATTAGCTCAGTCATTATTATTATTATGCCCAATAAAATGGTCATGACTTTTTATGCGTGTTAGGTCGCAAAGCAATTAATCAAATATTTTAAAAAAGGAGTGGGGATTCGTAATTTATGTGAATTTTCCTCAGTTTAACTCTACTGATAAGAGATGTTCTATAAATAAATCATAAAGTAATAATAGTTTCTCATTTTATGTACAGTACGAGACAATAGCCTAATAATGTTTATAAATTTCATTCAACTTATTTAATGGAGCCTAGTTAATCGTGTAATGACGAGGGATATAAGTTAATATGACAGTGCTTTCAAGGCTATATAAGGTATATAAGGTATATAAGGTGTTAATCAACGTGTAAAACAAAATAGTCGTGTGTACTGGGTGTAAAGGAGTGCCTATATATGAACAGGGTGTAACAAAAGTCCGCTACCATAGATTATTTTTTGTTCTGAAGACTAACTGTTCAAATTGGATGCCATTTGAGTATTGACACACGTTAATTCGATCGCATAAGCTACACTGAACATTGCGTAAGACATCCTTACTGATATGGCAAAAGCCTCACATGGCGTCTTTTAACTACCGAATAGTTCGCGGTCTTATCCTGTTAAACAACAGACTTTAAATGTCCATAGAAGAAGCTACATGTAATAAAGCTAATTTTACGTTCTCTTGTCAGGTGTAACCTGTCATACTGGTCATCACTTATGAAGCTGAAAAAACAAAAACCTCAATTTGCTATGGTAACTGACTTTTGTTGCAATATATATATATATATATATATATATATATATATATATATATATATATATAGTGCAACAAAAGTCAGTTACCATAGTTTTTTACGCAACTTTATCTTAAAGTTACATAGTGTATATTTAGTGTATTGAAATGTATGTTCATTTTCTTCTATTAATATGCAACCAGTATGTAAGAATGAAAATGGTGACACAAAAAAAAAATTAAATACTGTAGTCACCATTCGTTTCCGTGGATTATTGTACGATGAGGTGCGGAACAGATTTACACACCAATTCCCAAAACCTGGTCCACCAAATGTCAACATCCGTTTGGTGGTAAACAAATTCCGCAGGATCGGGTCTGTTGCGGATGAAGAATAAACGTTTCAGACGGCCAGGTGTATCCGAGGACCGCCGCTGCCCGATAAGATCAATACCGGGGTATGGGAGGATGGGGCGTTAGACGCGTTAAAATGAAATAATTATATCAGTGTTGGGTCACATTCATCGACTGTTAATACGTTTATTTTGGAAAAACATCTCAACGAAATATATCGAGACTTTAAACGCTTTAATCAACAGCGAGAACGCGGATCATTTACGTATTAATACGTAGATAGAAAGCAAATGCTAAACCAACACTCCGCCAATAAACCCAGACATCCATAGCGGGTACGAGCAGCTCGAAGCATCATTACCATATATATAGTCTACATATCGCGTATAAAAGACCAATTGGTACTATAAGAGGCTTCCATACGCGGTTCATTACCAGTGGAAGCAAAAATAGTTTGGTTTATATTCGAGCGAGGTCCAATCTATAATCCTTTCACGCGCGTTTATCACTAAATTGCACCGCAGACGCTCCTAGTTTTATAGATCCGGGTGCATGATTCACCAGGAGTAAGATGCCTCCCCGAGGCAAAACAAATACATTCATATCACCTCGAGCCTGCTCTATACAAACACGACCTACTGTTTGCACGTTTAAATTGACATTGCGTTTCTCCAATTTCCGTATAATGTTATAAAATAGATAAGAAACAGAAGTATTGTCTGTAATGTAACAATTATATATATATATATATATATATATATATATATATATATATATATATATATATATATATATATATATATATACACTATATGATCAAAAGTATTCGGACACCGCATGGTTTTGGGAAAAATGGTTTTATTATGGCATTTAGTAACCAGTAGGTCCACCCTTTGCTTTATTACAGCGTCAACACGTCGAGGCATACTTTCCACCAGTTTTCGGTAAGTCTGTGCAGGAATGGCTCGCCATTCCTCTTGCAGAGCTGATGCAAGAGATGCAAGTGAAGCCGGGCGTGGTGTGCGGTTTCGTATCCGTCGCTCCAGTTCGTCCCACATGTGCTCGATTGGGTTGAGATCGGGGCTCTGAGCAGGCCAGTCTAACAAATCCACCTTATTTTCACGAAACCAGTCCTGCACACCCCTTGCAGTATGGCAGGGAGCTCGATCCTGTTGAAACAAACAATGGCCATCTCCGTAGTATTGCCACAGTGTAGGGAGGGCCGAATTGTCCAGAACGTCGAGATAAACGTCAGCGTTCATGGTAGTGGGTATAACAACCAACGGGCCGAGCCCTAGCCAGGAAAAACAACCCCATACCATGATGGACCCTCCACCGAACTTCACCGTTGGACGTACACAGTCAGGAAGAAGCCGTTCTCCGGGCTGTCGCCACACCCAAACACGCCCATCAGACTGGAAGAGTGAATACCGCGACTCGTCGCTCCAAAGAACAGTTTTCCAGTCCTCCACGGTCCAGGAACGACGGGAGACACACCAGGCCAAACGACGCGTGGCATTAACTTTTGTAATCAGTGGCTTGTGTACAGCTGCTCTACCATAATAACCGAGTCTGTGCATCTCTCTGCGGATAGTTACAGTACTGACGGAGGTACCGGATGCTCTTCCTACCTCCTCAGCGATGGAAGCGGCAGACGACGTGCGGGACTTCTTGACATGTCGTACCAGACTTCTTGTATCACGTTCCGTCAGTTTGCGTGGTCGTCCGGAACGTTTTTTCGCGTTAGTTTCACCGTCGTGCTTCCATCTCATGATAACATCCGCTACAGTCGACTTTGGTATATCCTGTTTGGCTGCAATGTTTCGTATAGAAACGTTACTTAAATAACATCCGATGACGAGTCCACGTTGGAACTCGGAGAGTTCACGTCCGCGCGGCATGGCTTCACAAGTTACTGATAACTTAACAGAACACCTCAGCATTATAGTTTCGCCACGCTTTTTCCCAGCATACCTTTCGGCGAAGGTGATATTTGCAGAAATGCGGATTTTCCGGGGTGTCCGAATACTTTTGATCATATAGTGTATATATATATATATATATATATATACAGGGTGGGGCACGGGAACCAAGTGTTTTTGGAATAATCAGGAAAATATTTATTTTTGTAAAGAAAATATATTGGTAGAACAACATTCGTAAGAACATAGCATTTCATGTCATAATAATCATGTACCGAAAATTATATCTGGCATATGATGTCCTTGGCCGTCGACGCATTGTTGAAGGCGTTTACGAAAATTGGCCTCCACTCTTCCCAGCAGGTCTCTGTTGATTTGGATGATTTGTTGACGGATCGCTTCCTTCAATGCATCTAATGTACGGGGCTTGTCCTCGTAGACACGTGACTTGAGGTACCCCCATAGAAAGAAGTCACATGTGGACAAGTCAGGGGACCGAGGGGCCATGCAATGTCACCAAATCTCGAAATGAGATGTTGGGAAACAGGGGCGAAGAACAGCCATTGACGCTCTGGCGGTGTGTGGCGTGGCCCCATCTTGCTGAAACCACAAATGTCGACGAGCAATACGCCTTCTTCGTAACTCAGGGATGAAAAAGGTGTTCACCATCTCAATGTAACGCCCAGATGTTATGGTAACGGTAACCCCATTTTGTTCGAAGAAATAGGGACCGATGACGCCAAACTTTCCCACCGCGCACCAAACTGTAACCTTAGGGCTATGCAGCGGTTTTTCATGGAGTTGTCGCGGATTTTCAGCAGCCAATACCGACAGTTTTGATTGTTGACGGCCCCATTAAGGTGGAAATGGGCTTCATCACTCATTACCACCATCATGTTTTCATTCTGCTCATAAAGTGCAAGCATTTCCTGTGCAAAATTCAGTCGTTGGGGGCAATCGTTTACATTCAATTCCTGCACCATCGCTAACTTGTATGGGTGAAAATGTAATTCTTCATGCAAAATCCGTCTAACAGTACGATTGCTGATTCCGAGTGCAGCTGAATGTCTCCGAGCAGAGCGGCCTGGGCTTTGCAACATCGCTTGTCTGACCCTTTCAACGTTCTCTGGAGTACGCACAGTGCGTTGCGGCCCCTTCGGTTTTGTTTTCATTATTGAGCCTCCTGTTCGAAGATTGTTAACCCAACGTAAGATTGTGTCACGAGCGGGAACAGAGTCATTTCGATGAATGTTGAATCTGCGGCGAAACGCACGCTGAACTGCTGTCACTGACTCGCCACTCCTAACAAAATGATCATACGCGAACATGCGGTGTTCTAACGTCCACTGCTCCATGATGGCACCTGAAAGATAAAGGTGAGTGTTAGTTAGTTAAAGTTAAATGCTATGAACCCAGGAATGGAATGCTACCTACCGCACGCCCCTCCCATTCCTAATGGCCGATTACTAGCTATTCAAAAAACACTTGATTCCCGTGCCCCACCCTGATATATATATATATATATATATATATATATATATATATATATATCCCCGCAAGGGGGTTCTAAGCTCGTGCTCTTGAGTGCTCTTTGTGCTCGTTTGTACATGCTTGTTCCTGGAGGTTTCACGTGCGCCCTCCCGGCCCTAGCACCCAAGGATGATGGGGCTCGACCCTGCAGTCCTTGGTCTTTTTCCACTTTGACTGTCCCCTCCACCCTTTCTTTTTCCTCTGTCTTTCCTCTCACTTTTTCTTTGTTTTCCGCTGAGATATGCCCTTTAAATAGAGGCGAATCGGTTCTTCCTGAACTAAAAAAAAAAAAAAATATATATATATATATATATGAAAAGAGCTGAGGTTTATCCGTTTCTAAACTTCAGGAAATAACAATTTCATATTTAGTAAGAAAATCTCAATTACATAATGAAATCATTGCTAAATAGCAAAAAAATAAATAAATAAGGTAACGCCAAGTTAGGAAAAAGTTGTAAAAATTTGTACAATACATAACAATGGAACTTGTTTTTTGTTGTTTTTCCATCCCCTTATAATTACGTAAAGGGGAAGTAGTGTAATGTTAAGTATATTACTGTATTACCTACCGTATGAATGGGGTTCATTTTGCTGGAGTGGCAATAAAACCCTCACAACCCCCACCCCACCCCCTCTCACTCCCCCAAAACACGAATGGGTTAGTTTTTATTTTTGCATCAGACAACTTTACTCAAGACCTAAATAATGGTGATAATACATATTACAAACTCAAAACCACATTAAATTTATTCAACCAAATCAAATCCACTTTTACTGAAAGTTTAATATCTTTTATCATAACAGATTTTGGACATAATAATAATAAGTTGTGGGTTATTTAACCTACTTTGTAGTGACAAAGGTCGTGTGACAGAAGGGACCCGTGCCAGCGGTCACCCAATTAAACGACTGAACAGACCCAACGTCGCTTAACCGCGTTGATCAACGGGAAGAGGCGTTGCGACGTAGCCGCTTTGACCACGAAAACGCGGGCCCTCTGGACCAATCGAGTTTCACCATTTACCATTACCTACCTTCCGAGATGCCTATAAATTTGAACGAGCTTTTATTATATTTAAATGGGCTAAACGTTTACTTTAAACTCGGCTGAGCGCTCGTACATTTTTAAGCTTAGAGATATAAATATCGAAGAGCGGGTAATAACGTACCTCCGTGATCGGGTTCCAGAAAGTAAATTATTAATAAAATCTATAAAAAAAACATTTTTTGAAGAAGAAACTCGCGAAAACTAACTTATTAACAGTTAATATTATAGCGCAGTTAATGAAATCTATTCCTATAACTACACTGTTATCAATTTGAAAATTTATTTCCCCGATAAAACCCAACACAACATTTCCCCCCACCTTCCCCCACACAATCAAAAAAAATTATTATAAATCTTTGGGGGGGTGGGGGTTAAAAAAAACGAAATGAAAATGACAAAATTGTCCCCACCCCCCTAAAATCCTCAAAATGGAATCATCAGCAACATTAAAAATTTACTATTAAATGCTTCATTATTATTATTAAAGATTACTTTCTTATTTTACCTAAAAAGCGAAGTAAAAAATAATGAAAAAAAAAGACCTTTTAAAAAAAAAAATCGCCTACATTCACCAGATGGCAAGGTCGCGGTGTTACGAGATCTGACCATTTGGTTGTTGCAACATCCACCGATTCTTGCATGCGATTACTCGGCATTAACGAATCCAACACTGCTTCATTCACTCGCCACAAACTTTCTCTAAAGGGATCGCTCGTTCGCCTCACCATGTTCAGAGCAATCGTATTACAGATAACTAAAACAGGGCAAGCACAATTTAAAATTTAACTACACATATATACTATTCTACAACACACACAGTTTCTGAAGACAATGTTTATAGATTAAGTTGAAAAACTACCATTTTCACAAAGCACCACTCCACCCATCCGAGGGTACGAGCAATTCGCATCATCATTGCCTTGCATGTACATAAATGCGGTGCATCTCGCTCCTGATGAATCATGCACCCAGACCTATAAAGCTAGGAGTGTCTACAATACAAACTAATGGCACAAGCACGGAAATTATTATAATCTGACCACACATCGATTATAACACAGCATTGTTACTTCCACTGGTAATGAGCCACGTACGGAAGCCTTGTCAGTACGTTGACCGTTTATGTACTTGGCAATGATGCTGCAAGCTGCTCGTGCCCTGAATGGGTGTATGGGCGGAGCAGTTTGTAAAAAGTAAAAGGCAGTTAAGCCTTTCTTCTATCTATTACTTAATCTATTCATATATGTAATGAACACACACACACACATTTATATATATATATATATATATATATATATATATAATATATAATATAATATTATATATATATATATATATATATTTGGGAATTGCTCGTTAAATATAAAGCAAGAATGGATTCCACTCCCTGAAATTCTTTCTGGAAGCAAAATCCTCGTGACGAACCTTCCATGAAGTTTCAAACCGGGTTGAATTAACCTCACCCAAACCTCACACCCAAAGAAACCTCCGGGGACGTGATGGTGAGGTTGAACAAAACGTGGGGAAGTGCGGGATGGCGGGGGACGGTGTGTGTCGAAGGGTGGAGAGGGGGGGGGGGGGGGGAGAGAAAGATTTAAAAACCACCTTAACGTCCTCAAGGTCACACGAATTTAACTGCCAAGACGAGCGACCGTAGCTGAACTTCCGGAGAAGGAGAATGGCCCTCCCAGTTCTCGTATCTGAGACTCTCAAACACTTTGTTTATAATGAAGGAACCCTATTTGGCCTTTTCAACACTTGATGATAAACTACTCATCGTCGTGTTTAAACTCTTAACACACACTATATCTGGTAACTTTACTCGCTGGTATACCGGAAAGGTCTCATTAGACTTATTACACGATTTCGGTTCTCCGTTATACATAACGCCCGAAGAAAGAGAGGGCGTAATACAATAGGACCAAAAGGAAACTAATCAATCTTTTGAAGTTTTATTAGCAAATTTTATCAGTTCGTTTTAAATGCGACGTCTCTCTCTCTCTCTCTCTCTCTGCTAGTTATTCAAAGGATCTCCCAAATGGATAGGAGCATGTGAATTCTTGTTCGTCTCTAACGAAGTTACACTTAAAATAAACATTAAACAAGCTAGCTAGACCAGTTAACAATGCATGCCCACAATATATATATATATATATATATAATTAAAGAAAAAAAATTTGAAAAGGGCATAGCGGTTAAACAAAAAATCCTAACGTTGACGCTTGTCATGTAATGAAAAAAAAAACCCTCAAAATATTTTTAAAATTCTCTTCCCACATTCTCATTCAGGATTTTTTAAAAATGAGATGCTTTTTTGTTAAGTACTTTTAAAAAGTAAACATCTTACATGAGTAACTTCAGCAGTATATACATAGATATAAATGTTCAGAAAAGTAGCTAAATTATTACAAAACAAAATATCTAGCGAACGATGGCATTCTTTCAAAAATTCGTTTCGACAGCCTGTTCGACTTGGTAAATGGATGCAATTTGAACCAAGATTACGGTCCATCCTCGTAATAGGAAGTTGCCTCGAGTCTAGAATCCAATCTGCAAGCAATTTAAAACAAAGGTCCTATTATAACATGAATAAATTATGCAACTTCTCTCTGTTCGTAGCAATAACGAAATATTAATGTATTAAGCATTCGGAAAAGGCTCATTCTGTCTCCATCTGCAAAATACAGTAGGAGCTCAACCACATCTTATAATAACCCTATGCAAGCATCCTTCCTACACTAATTATAATATACGCAAGAAACTTTTAGAAATACCGGTACTTGTTTAAATGTACTTATAATGAAACCATTTAAATGATCTTAGCTAATCGAATTCCATATATATATATATAAATTCTATTCTCAAGTTGTATAACGTGTGTGTGTGTGTGTGTGTGTGTGTACGATGTTCCCTGATAACGAAAGCCATTCATGGAGTTTACACAAACTGGAAATAGCTGAGTAATACTACTCTCGTAGAATAGGATCTGGAGGCCGAGGCCCCAAATGGTTCATGTGAACCCGTTGTCAAATAAATGCTACATCAATCAGAATAATGCTTGTACTGCTTTCGACAAATTTTTTTTCTCTTCGTATATCGCAGTTCCGAACGTAGAGAGGCATGTGAACTTTCTGACATTGTGGGAGTGGGGGGGGGAATCTAAGTCCATCGACTTGGCACAGCGCACTTCCTAAGTTCCTACGAAGAAATCCTTGAGGGAACAACACCATACAAATTTGGAATCCATTTTGGCCATTTCGAGTGACTCATACCGTACCCCTTCTTACCCCGTCCTACCCCCAAAATTCAACTTTAGAAAAAAAGAACGTCATAACGCAGTTTGAGTATCATGAAATCCCAAAACCTAATCTTCGTCCACTTCCAAACGCGTAACAACAACTCCACCCCCTTTATTTTTAGATCTTCCCAATGCGGGTGTCAACTCCAGTTCTTAATTAAACGATAGATAAACTGTAAACAACCGAAAAGGCATTCAATGGCACTCATCAGGCATCAAATGACAGAAGCAAAACAGTATTTTAGGCAAACTCTACACAAACAACGACAAATCTAGTAAATAAACGCCTACTCGGCCTACGGAAAGCATTCTACCAAACAAAGTTACAATTTCTTTTCATATTTAAACGACACTTCAAAACCTGTATTTTCCCATTAAGGATTCCATATTTACTATTTGTCCATTTTCTTAGTTTTATTTATTATTATTTTTTTTTTTCGAGAATCGCAAAGATTTTTCCACAAATGTGACCAAATTTGATGAGCGAGAATACATTGGTTCTTTTTTTAGACTAAAATGGTAATCTCACGTTAACTTCGCTTAAAATAAACTGAGGGAAAAAACACACACACACACACACACACACATATATATATATATATATATAACCCCCCCTCTATTATTATTAATGAGAGTTAAAATTGGAAAGTGGTTGGAAAGATCATTTTCTATTTGCTTTGCAAGTCAGAATATATATCATTTCCTCATTACAAAAGTGTGTGTGTGTGTGTGTGTGTGTGTGTGTGTGTGTGTGTTTCTTGCCTACCTTAAAAAACAGCGACAATCTTAGGGATAAGTAAATAAATAAACAAAAAAAATATAATGAAGGTCAGGTGAGGTTAATTAGATTAGGTTAAATGTCGCCATCCACAATTAAAAGTGTAGCGGTTTCGTAGTGTCCAAACGTACGTACGTACGTACACGCGAGTGTGCGTAGGCAACTGGGCGTAAGTGAGGTCGAACGTGTGATAATTCACGTATGAAGTGGGGTAATTTTTTGTGAGGTAACACTTTTTGTACCGTGGAACATTTAAATAAAATTATAAAAACTAAGCATTTTCAGTGTCAGGAAAAAAAAAATAGTTGAGTCCTGATTAGGTTAAGACAGATTAAGGAGCACCTCACTATTTAACGACTTGCCGAAAACGCCTTTCCAGCCCTCAATTGCGTCCGAAACACTTAGTATGTATGCCCTTCTCTGTCCGATGGCACTAAGGTCATGGTTAGGTTAAATTAGGTTTGATTAAATAGTTTTTTAGATATAGGCTATGGATTTTAAAAAGTCAGGACCTCGCACGTGTGTGTGTTTGTGTGTGTGTGTGTTCTATTTATGAATTACATCGCCAAAGGTTGCAGGAACCATTTCGAGATCATTGGAGGCGCATCCAGATGTTGCCGCGCCAAAACCTCTTTCCTTCCTCACTCAAGAGCGCGCAATTTCGTGTTTTAGTGAAGTAAAATATTAATAGCGAGTCCGAAAGCCCTATATAGATCTTGCCATTGAAATGGGGCTAAGCAATATCAACCTACCTCCTAATACTTCGTTGCGGAGCGTCAACTTGGCTGATTTTATTCTCGCTCACGCCAAAAGATTTTATTCAATCTTAGGGGGAGGGAGAACGGTGACCTCCGTGCGAGAGTTAACGATGGCTAGTAAACTATTTTAGGTAAAGAAATAAATGTATCTTAACTGAAATCCTTTATTCCTAAAGTGTATCCTGAACGCGAAAATTGCGCGTGTAAGCAGAACGTACTTTCCCTTTTTCAGGAACTGAATTCGGAAATGCAGCAATAATTCAACTAACAAAACTCCTGTTGGAACCATCAAAGGCGACCAGTCCTTGAATGTCCCCTTATACGGGGGCGGCCTTGCAGCCAGCCTTCCTGATCCAGTACCGTACTTCTGAGACCACCTGGAACACCTGTTATTGGGATAACCACCACATCTCGGGTGACACACTCCACCATGGAACACGACTGATGCCAACTTTGATAAGTGGTACGAAGCTCATAAACCAAAGACGCCGATACTATTCTGATGTCTCAATTAACCTTTCACACTGCTAAGCCTTTTCATCTTCTGTTCAACACGACACCACCTAATACACAACAACATTGCATCTAAAATACATAGGAAGCAAACGATGCCATAAGGCACTGAGTGACAGGCTTAAATGGAGCCTCATGTATAAGGAGGGAACAATGCCTGGGTATAAAATGGCATTTTTAAATTACCTTCATTAAGCATTGAAGGAATATTCAATGCAACGGCGACAGAACACCCCCCCCCAAAGGTTACCTCATTTAGCCCCAAACTTATGAAGACAACAACCCTGATTATTATAATTAACAGTTTAATAATAAAGACGGAAAAGGAATTAGGGTATGGACTAAATACGAGGCACATGCAGCCAAAGAGAGTACCACTATTATGCAAGCACTTCTGGGCAGCGTAACCTCAACAAAATTGCTGACGAAATGCCGTAACCATATTTTTGTGCTAATAACGTAGCTGGGCACTAACAAAAATCATACCCAGGAATCTTTGTGTTCATTGAAGAAAACTTTACACTGAACAAATCAAACCTTTAAATCATCGCAATCACGAGTGAAAACAAGTTCCTATAGCATTCAGTGGCACTGACACGGGGTGCCTCATTCCTCCCTATATGGGCACTGGGAGAAGGGGAGGGCCATTGTCAAAGAGGCACTAACAACTGACCCCCCCCTTTCTCCCTGCCCCTCCAAGATCTCTTCTTCCTCTTCAGTGCTCCAACGCACTTCCTCTTTCTTCCTGTTGGTGAGATCCGATTAGGATCGGAGTCAATATTCAATACCAAACACTGGCGTCGCGAAGTCGCTGCCATCGGTGACGTCACGCCCACGGCACTCTGAAAGGGCCGCATGACGTCATACAGGCACTAAAAAGTACAGACGGCATCTTGGTGGCAATAAACGCTACGGTACTTCTGCCGAGTTTAAGTTCTGAAGTTTGATGACAGGACGGGGTTACTTTATATCCAGATGAAATAGAAATACGAGCATATTCAGCTACGGTACACTCCTTTTTGAGAATTAATACTAGAGTCTTGTACACACTTCTTATTTACTTTGAAAAAGCATCAACGCTTTAAATAAAGTTTATGAACGAGACGAACTCAAAATTCTAGATTCAATCTCTGACCTTTAAATAATCGAAGCTAAAAATAAAAAATAACAAGAGCTTCGAGCCACGATAATAGGCCCGTCGTTGCCTACCAAATGAGAGAGAGGGAAAAAAAGCGCGCGCTTCTCGCAAGGACGAATAAAGGTTTCACGAATTACCGTAAGCGGTAATATAAAAAGCCAGTAATCGGTGGATAGGAGAGAGAGAGAATCCAATTAAGGAAACAGAGACAAGTATGGTGGAAAGCTTTGCCAACAACACGAAAGAGATGATTTCAAAATGGGTTAAAAGTTTCTCTTCTTCCGTTTACGCTAATTGAGAATACATACATGCCCATGCCTTCGGAATGTTGGCATAAAATAAGCATTCAGATTCGGGGTCGGTATAGTCTTAACGTAACTAAGAAACGATATAGAGACTAACAATAATCACACCTCATTAATAAAGGAAACAAAAACATAACCGTTCACACTGTCATATCTTCTAATTGTAGAAGAATGAACCATGTGTGTTTATATCAACAAGAGTTGAAAACCGCGCACACCCTCAACGAAACAATCACATCATTAGAGCGGTCTCGTACAAAATACAGTCGGACTAAACTCGAACATATTCTTATTCTCAACCAGTGCCTAACGGGTGCCTGGACCCGTACATCATCCCATTTTATTAACGTCGCGTTAGTAAGGAGCCAAACAATTCCAGCCGGAATTCAAGTCGTCAAAGGTACCGCTTTTTCATTCTAAATATACTGTTTTATGAAGGGTACCAATAACGACACGCGATACACGACAATCTTCATTACGTTTAACGACGGATAGTCTTACGTAGATATTCCGCTGAAACAGTAAAACGAACTAATGATGAACTAAATTAGGAATTAATTTTACACCTTACATGGAACGGAACCTAATTTACCAAGTTTATATATATATATATATATATATATATATATATATATATATATATATATATATATATGTGTGTGTGTGTGTGTGTGTGTGTGTGTGTGTGTGTGTGTGTGAAATGGTAATTTAAAACTGAAAAAAGTGTAGCGTGTTTTTAATGTTGCTTCGACTGGTGGATGATTCATTTTCAAAGATGGAGCAAGGAGGCCCAGAATCGAGGAGGTCCGCTAAACTTCTTAAATTGCTTCTTCGTGTGTGTGTGTGTGTGTGTGTGTGTGTGTAACGAAGCAAATGCGAGGCAATGAATGCTTTGCAATATCGATCAAGACCTTCAAAAAATTAGAGTGGCAAAGAATGGAGGGAGAACTTCTCTTCGCATGACTCACCACCGTCCTCCGCTGTGCAACGGGTAGACGAGCTGCCCTCTGGCCCCCCTAAAATAAAATATGGGGGGGGGCCTGTGCTGTGTGTGTTCAGTTTATAGGCAAGGAAAACGCTACCTGTGGCCAGTTATGTAATTTTTTGTCTCGTATCCCAAACTTACAGTAGACCTTTTTGATAACGCATCATTCTTTAACTAATATACCCATTAATATAATAAATACCCCGTGCCCAACCCTCTTAAAAAAGAAAAGGGTACCGGACTTTTTGCGTGTACATACGGACGCCCACGTAAGAGAAGTAGACGTGAAACTTTTTAATTATTGTTAAGGAAGAGTCTCTCTCTCTCTCTCTCTCTCTCACACACACACACACACACACACACACACACACACACACACAAATATTTCAAGTATTTATTGGCAACCGAGTTCATTAAATGACTAGTTGGCATCCGTCGAAAAAGCGCGTACAGTACAAACGCCGCTCTGTAGAGCGAACTGTTACAACGTTAATGACAGAGGCTTACCCCAACTCCCAAGACATCTAACCCCCACACAGCGTGACTGCAGAGGAAAGGGAAGAGGTGGTGGTCTGAACACCATATAATTTTTCTTCTATAAGACGCACAAGGCCCTCAAAACCGTTAGCGATGAGCAATTTGCCACTAAATACCTAATTACCCCTAATTTTCGTCGTCAGAACTGAATCTTCTCTTAAGGACTGCATTACCTTACTTCCACGCACACATATATATATATATATATATATATATATATAAATCTAATTACAATACCTTTCATAAAAAATGTTTAGAACTAACCTTGTTCTTTTGTATGTTAACTCTTAATTAGAGTAACTTCTACAGTAACTCGAACCTTGCTGAACTAAACCGTACGTAACATATAACGTAACCCGTACAATTGTAATCCAAAATACCGTCTCTATTGATGAGAGTGCCCAATACCATATGCCTCGTTAGAGCATAATCTGATAGCTGAAATTCAATTAATTCAGACTGTACATTCTCGTGAATTTAAATTTAACCAAATCAGTCGTAGTTTCACAACTAACGAGGATTCATGAATCACAAAAACTCGCGGGTATAAACCGGTAATTTCGCCAAGTATTTCATTAAAACCTTATTTAGGAGATTCACAAGAGGGAAATTTTTAATTAACTGAAGTGTGGTTCTTTTTAAACGTTACCGAATTCTTCAAAATGTCTCTTTGGTACGCGTTTAAGGGAATTTTAGAAAACTGTTCTTTCCTCCTTCATTTACATGCAACAAAAAACTGCGGCCAAAACTTTCACTTTTTGTCATGTCAACAATCAAAAAGTCACGAAAAGTACACTGAATCAATGCGAAAACAAAGAATTTAATCCTATAATTTAATATTACGCACTATTCAATTTCATTTATTCATTCCACTCACTGCAACGTTATATTTCAAATATATATATATATATATATATATATATATATATATATATATATATCCTACTCATACGGTAATTCTGCGCATCTGTAAAGTAACCAAGTTACAGTAAGAATTGAATACTACGTAATTCATATAAGCATTATTAAGCAATTTCTTAATACGTTTAATATCAGGGTAGGTCTAATTTGAAGTTACCATACCTAATTAGTATTTTATGAAGTGTTCAGTATACAAAACTCTACATTTACGACCATTTGCGCAACTTTGGCCTAAAAGGGGAATAAGTATTGCTTCATGCACTCAATTTTGTTGCGTTCTTCAAGAGCATTGAAATCTCCAAGCAAAATCAGAGGCATCCAGTTACCTCTGTGAACTGGGCGTGACTCATTTGGTGTGCCGGCACCGCCGAATAGAGGAACCTTATTCTACGTCAGATAGCCTACACGGACCGGCCTACTTTATTCAGTCCGCTATCAGACAAGGCCTACGGGAGTCATACTCGTAATGGTATATAAGTTCATTAAAATTTTTGTTCAGTATAAGCATTATACTAATTGGGTCTACTGTAAACTTTGTCATTAATGTACCATGATTACAAAAGTTTGAATACACTGTGCCGTAAAGTAGGTATTGATTGACCAGTATATCCCGACTTTTGAAATAGACTGTACATGGGCCTACTTAACTTCTGAACGACATAGCTACAGAACGTTATTTTCTGGAAATTAAACTGCACAAGAGATGAATTCAAACTGGTCCTCTAGATTTACACGAAGTATAGTAGGTTATAATACCAGTTCCTCCCATTATTCTATCCTGCATACATTTCGCGCACAAATTATTCTCACCGCTGTTTAGATTTTTAATGCATAGTCAGTCAGCTTAGCCAACGACGAAAACGCATTATCTGGCTGCTCTAATCCATCAAAGCATGGTTAGAACAGGACTACAGCCTAAATAGGTACCTAAACAAGAGGTCTCAGACATTCATAAGTTAGGTTATGAAACTAGTCTAGTATAAAATTATTAATTACATAGGAAACAATTAAGTTTCCAGTAGGTTACAGAAAGGGTTTCCTACACACAGGTTTGTATTTTAACATTTCTTGTTCATTATAACGAGGGGGGGGGAGAACTTGCTAGCTTTTTTTTATATTTTTTCTCCTAGTGGCTTCAAAAGGAAGGAAAATACCACTTAGGCCTACTCGGATGACTAGCAAAATCATCCAGGGCAATTAGCCTACTGCGACATTGAGAAATTTACTGAACCAAACTCTTTCCACCAACTGTATCAACTCTTGTTACTTAGCTACGAGGAGTATCAAAGAAATTCTTTCCTCCTTTTAACTACAAAAAGAAAAGGAATTGATCTTATCTCCACGAGACTATACCGAGGAAACACTTTTTTAACGAATTTATAACCAATACTCGAACCCTTATATTTGGTGGCATTTTTATAGGGTATCCAAACCTGAGGAGCTCTGATATTTTCCAACGGTATATTCTGATAAGAATATTTTAACTACGTACGGTACATTAGTTGATCCACTAAATATGAAATCGAACCAAATGCCAATATTCTGTAAATTTGTGGATATGATGATGATTCGCTTCAACTATTTAATATTGTATACCTTACGTGGATCACTTGAAGACTAGAGCCCCCATGTATTCTTGTTTTTTGCTTTACAGTACCAAATATAATAATAAATTATTCAATTGAATGCCCGGTTAGGTCAACTGTACCCCCTTGACGATTGGGTTAGGTTAAGTCGTGATATTTTCGTGTTTTAACGAAGATATCATTTGGTAGTTGAGGCTGGGGCCCCTGATCTTCAAGTGATCCAAATTTTGTAATGTATCATTTGAATTTGGCACCTTTTTGCATGTATAAACTCTCTAATCCGCCCATGTTTGATTTCTTGAACTAAAGCAAACTAAATGTTTGAACAGTGTTTTCTTCGGTCTTATCTCGGTTATTATTGAATGTTTCACCAACAGTGACCTTGACACTCAATAATTACCAAGTTTAGCACGTATATATTATCATGGGGGGGTCTGGGGGGGAAGCCCCCCGGTTGGCACACGCAATCGGAGAACACGGGTTAAGGTTAGGTTTATATATATATATATTCCTAGCCCGTTTGGTTTTTGTTAATATCCAAAATACATTTTCCTAATGTATTTTGGTGTGTTTGGTTCATATATGACCTTTATTTCTAGCGAAAATGAACCAAAACATGGGAAAACTTTAATGTTTCATAACTTTGTTTCGGTTCATTTGCGCAAGATATGAAGGTCATATTTGAACAGCACACACCAAAATACATTTGAAAAAAGTATTTTGGATATTAATTTCAGTGCTGGTGAAACATTCAATAATTACCCTTATCTCGCGCAACAGAAACAACAAAGCTTTCTTACTCTTTTCAGAAGTATTTATTTTTTAATCAGTTAATCATTAATTAATTATAAAATTTCATCATCACTTTTTCCTGAAAATGATTAACCATGCCCTAACACACACAAATCAATTTTTGAGGCATTAGAATACAAACATTTCACAAAAACCTTAAAAATAGCAAGACATGAACACACGAGACTCGCTTCTAGTTTTAAACTAGGCCTAGCTTATCCCATAAAATTATAATAATAATATATATATAATATATATGTATAATTTAAAATATTTTGGAAAACAAATTAATCTCTCATAATGTTAGTTAAATAGTTTTACAAGGCCGAACATAAATGTAAAGAATAAGGCCAATGTGTGTGGTGAGAGATTAAGAGAATGACAAAAATTTCTGACTGAAAATCAAAAGGAAATTTTATTCATGAACATGTTAAAATTTCCTGTTAATTTATTTACCTTGCAAATGGTGTCACTTCAACTTCAAAATGGTCTGTAAGAGGGTCTCTGCATATTAGAGTTTCCAATAATTCTGGGGTGAGGTCTAGAAACCCTACTTGCGACCCCATTTTCACTCCTTTTTCCTTAAAATTCATTTTTAGTACGGAAGTGGGAAACCCCGTAGCTAATAGGGCTTTACCAAGTCTTTTATACTTTAAGTGGTAGCAAGAAACACACTGCTGTAGCAATAACAGTTTGCAACTAACACGATTTTGCGATGTAGGGCTACGCTTAATGATTGTGAAAAGTAGCCTATATAATAACCACCAGGATATTTAGTTATTCTCTACAGCTAATTTTTTGTCTGCCTTTTTCTTTAGGCCTACCATCTGAAATGAGAGAGAAGTTCTTAGCCTACTTTAAAACAGGATTTCAAGCGACCTTCCTAGATTTACGACACAGTAAACCTAGCTAGGCTAAACGTGGGGTCTATTTTGAGTAAGCCTACCAATGTGTGGTATTTTTTTTTATAAGAGTACATACAGGTTTTTGAGGAATTTTAGGTTAGGTTATATATTATTAAAACTGTTTTTCCCGATTGTTTTTGATGTTTGAACGAAATTAACCTTCGTTCAAACCGCATCAAAAACCATCAGAAAAACAGTTTTCATTTACAAAGCTGTAATGTACACTTGTAAAAATTTACCGTGTGTTTCGTTTGTGGAGCTCGGTATAAAAACTTCACAGCCAATATTAGGGCCTACTACCCTAATGGCTAACAGAATAATTACCCAAACATCCTCTGCCCTTAAATGGACCCAGGCCTATTAGCGTAATTAAACCTAGTCTTAATTGACAGTAAGGCCAAAGAAAATCCTAAAACAAGCCTGATGTATACTACACTAACCTAAAACACTCAGGGCTTGACTGTAAGTATCATGGTTAATAACGATAGGCTTTTATTATTCATGGTTAATAACGATAGGTTATGTTTACTATTAACTGGGTATGTCTAACCTAGGCCCCAATTCGAGTTTGAAAAACTTTAGCTAAATTCACCAAAACATGTAGGCCTAAGGCCTACTAAAATTGAAATTGATGTGTTATTAACTATGGTATTCCTGGGTTACAGTTATAGGCTGGCTCAGCAAGTTAAGGAAAGTGTCTCTTGTTTCCAGATTACCCAGGCTACAGGCTACTCCTAATTCCAGTTAACGTTGGAACATATTTTTATCGAAACAAATTGTAAAATAGCCTGAACTTTAAAACCAACAGTAACTTAGCTTAAAAGTTTTCTACAGTTATTAAAGTACTTCCATTAGTAAGTCATTTAATTAGAAACAAAAACGTTAACTTCTTAAAATGCCATATATTACTACAGCACTATGCTTTAATTTTAAAATGCAGTAATCTCACAGACATAACCAAAGTTCACGAAGCGCGTTCACCCACCACGACCAACAGTTACAAAATGACACGCTTTGAAATTTTTATTTTTTACTCTTTTTCACATGAGAATAATCGTACGCCTGGCAAGTGACACCTGAATATTATTATTTTTATTATTATTATTATACATATATTTCATATTTGCGCTATAATTCACGTAAATTTTATATAATAATAATTGTGTATAGAGCTTTGATACACGCGTGTAATATATATATTTCAATATAAATTTCATAATTAAGACTGAATTTTAAAAATAAGACTTAATTAAATGTAATCCTACATAAACTTTCCAATAGGAGAAAGCCATTTTAAAATGCAATATTTTTGTTGCATATTTCATATTGTTAATCACTAATATATGAAATTAAGAATACAAATATTAACTATGTATTTAATCGTTATTTATTATTTAAATGAGATTTATAGATAATTTTCTACAACTGTTTTTAATACATCTAATATTAAAAAAGTTCCAATTATGGAAAATGCCACCATGAAAAATAGTTAATAAATTAAGTTCTTATCAAATTAAGGCTACAGCACATTTTAGCATTCATCGCTAAATTTATCGCTTTGAGATTAAAAGCGAAACGGCAGTTATGCAAAGCACACTAGAAAATCTTTTGAAACGAGTAATCGTCATATGGCAACAGGCGTAAGTTTTGCTCCAATGAAGACAAGGGTACATTTTCATTTTTAACTTATGCACTTGTTAAATTTCTATGTAGCATTATATAATTCCCTTTCGTTATGAAGTGCACAATTTACGCCAAATAATTTAGGAGGCTTCCTTCATGCGTGCAGTTATATTGCACGCATGATACAGTATATGGATGGATGGATGGATGGTTGCAAGCGCCGCCAAAACGTTTACAAAGAAATTATTTGGGCATTCTTTGTCTTATTCATTCTCAGAGATCCCTTCCAAAATCATCCTTATACTAATACTAGAGAGACGGAGGTACAATAAAGAGGCTTAGTGATAAGGGAAAATAGCTACAGAAGGATGAAAGGAACAGGAAATTTGAATTATTTTTTAAATAAATGCGCCACTGAATTCCACCCTTTCATTCCTGATCAAATTTATCAGATGAAAACAATATACATATATACAGTATATGGTTCGGATTTCAAGTTAAACTGTAGGTCTAAGGTGAAGTGACAAGCTTGACCTTCGTCAGAATGAACAATTCGGGCGGAAGCTAAACGAAGGGTAACCAAGGTTATATAATTATTATATATATATAATTAGGAAAAGGAACACCAGCGCGGTTGCAAACATTTTGTTTTATTTCAAACGTTTCGAAACAGTCAGGTTCCATCTTCAGTGACTAAAACATTAAAATATTAGAATTAAAATAATTTACACATTACAAACTTAAAACAAAGTTATAACTACCAGTTGTAAAATACTGTAGCTGAAGCACCTTATTCTACAATACGGAAACACTCACACTACTATTGCCACCCCTTTTCGGAGTCCAATTTCGCTGCTCTCGGCAATGGCGGATCACACACTGACTTTTAATATAATTGATTCATTATAATTTATATATTTACAAGGAGAGACCTACTTTCAATAATTTAACTCTTCAACGGATTTATTGTGTTTTAAGTAAGTTTGCCGTTCTCTTTTTATTATTTTTTTTATTTTATTATATTTTTACAGTTGGTAATTATAACTTTGTTTTAAGTTTGTAATACATAAATTATTTTAATGCTAATATTTTAATGTTTTAGTCACTGAAGATGGTAACCTGACTGTTTCGAAACGTTTGAAATAAAATAAAATGTTTGCAACCGCGCTGGTGTTCCTTTGCCTAATTAGATTACGCTTTCCCAAGCACTCGTTAGTGCTGATATATATATATATTATATATATATATACCAGACATGGGGTAATAGTAATAGACTATTACAGAATTTTTCAAGTAATAGTAATAGATCATAATTTTTTGGCTGTAATAGTAATAATAAATAATAGTAATAGAAGGCAAAGTAATAGATAATAGTCTATTACTTTTCTATTACAGTGGCAATGGACATATTGTGTGAACAAAGAACTGAAAAATTAACTAAATCTACTCTAAACTAAAATAAACATGTATGTGAACTAATATTGTGGCAAATTTTTCCCTCAATAAAGTAAAATTTATCAAGACCTACAGTCTCTGAAATTGTAATGATTTAGTTGAAACAAACATTTGTTATTTGGCTGCTGCTCAGCCTCATCCTGGATCCATAAGTGCAGAGCCCTCTGCCTTTAAGCCTCAGCCTAGATCCATGAGTGCAGAGCCTTCTGCCTCTCAGCCTCATTCTGGATCCATGAATGCAGAGCCTTCTGCCTCTCAGCCTCATCCTGGATCCATGAGTGCAGAGCCCTCTGCTTCTCAGTCTTATCCTGGATCCCTGGATCCAGACACTGCTACATCGCCAGCTCAATACCATCTCACACAGGGTACCCCCCAAGGGGCCTTGGTGAATCGGGATGCTGGGAATGCAGTCGGGGGTCATGATGAGGAGGCATCTTGGACAATGGTTGTAAGGAGGGGCTGGAAGCGAGCGACCCCTCCGAGAACTGCAACCACTGCAGTAGCTAATGGTGGTGGTCCCTCAAGGGGGTCTGGTCCCACTCATGCACCGGTTAGAGGGAGTCAGCCTGTGGCAAGGGCTGGCAGACAACCGCGGGGTATCATAGGGGCTGCCAAAACAGATCGTATGATGGCTGTACCAACGAAGACCGCAAACATTTTCGTCTCGAGATGTCAACCTGATCTTACGGCCGAGGAGCTGCAGGCATTTGTGGAAGATAAAGTGAACCTTCAGGTTACATGTAGGAAAAATGACTCCAGATGGACTACGTACAGTTCCTTTCAAGTTACGGTAGTCTGTGATGATCCAGGGGTATTTATGGATCCAGCAGTATGGCCGGAACGGGTATATGTACGGCGGATCTATGAGAAGAAGGGAAGAAAAACACCTGCAGCCCCTCTCGCAAGTGCTGGAGAGGGTAATTATGGAGACATTATGTGTCGTACTGTGGAGGAAAATTCAGCTGGGTCTAATGCTGTAACTGCTGTGCCTGGTATAAGTGGAATTCAACATGTAGAGATGGCTGGCAGAATTCCTGCATCTTCCTAATTGCAACATTCGAGATAATCTCTTATAACTGTAGAGGCCTAAGCTTAGGCAATAATAGCAAACACAGGCGAATCATAATTGATAAGCTGTTAGAGGATGCTGATATTCTCTGTCTGCAGGAAACAGGATTTAAAGGACCTGAATAGCCTGTCCAGTAACTTTCATGGGATAGGGGAGGCCACCAGAGATAAACAAGATGGTCTCCTTGCAGGCCACCCACCTGGCGGGGTAGCTATTCTATAGAGGTTGGAGTATGGGAAATATATTAGTGAATTAAAACTTGGTTTGAATTGGCTAACTGGAATAGAAATTTGTGTAGACGATAAAAAATTTGTAATTCGGTGTATCTATATGCCTTTTCAGGCAGTTGATAATGAAGAAGATTACCTCATTAAACTGGGGCAGGTCAGCAGTATTATTGATGAGTTGGATACGACATGTGTAGCTATTATTGGTGACTTTAATGTTAATGTATTTAATGATAATTCTTTGTTTAGCAATCACTTAAAGGACTTCTGTGAAGATAATAACTTGACCATTTCATGCATGTGTAGTCTTCCTGGTGATAGCTTTACTTATGTTAATGATAGTTGGCACACCACCTCATGGTTGGATCATTGTATTGTATGTTCATTATACACAGTGATTCACTGGCCTACTTAGTCAGTGCTCCAGACAACTATATCTTAATCTTCTATGGACTTCTTGTATAATGTTTGTACCTGTTGAGTCTGAAATAAAGTGTTTGTTTGTTAACACACTGCTTCTAATTGCATTTAAATAGACATAAAGACAATAGTAATAGATGAAAATTAAAGTAATAGTAATATACTGTGTATATATACTGTGTAATATACTGTGTATATATATATATATATACAGGGTGTTTCAGGAGGAAAGGTCAATACTTCGGGAGGTGATAGTATCGGTCATTGTGAGAAAAAAAGTTCATATGAACATGTCTAATTCTGAATGGTTACGGAGATAGAGCTGTTTGAATCTGATGCACGCGCAGCTCTTCCTCCCCCTTCCCTCCCCTATAACCTTGAACCATGTAAGCTGTAATGTAAGCATGTAACATAAGCCAGTCGACAGCTGACTGTTGTGAGTGACATTGTTTGGTGTTTGAAGCAGTGTTAAGAATGCCACACACCTTCACACATGCCGAATATGCAGCTATGGTGTATGTCTACGGTTTTTTGCGATGGAAGTGCAACAGCTGCTGTTGCAGAATACCGTCGACGGTTTCCGAACCGCAGAATTCCGGATCGAAGAGTGTTTACCAGGGTTTTCAATACATTGTATGAGATTGGTACACTTCCCAGCGCTCATGTTTCATCTGAACATGAAAGTCAACAAGATGTGGATGAAGTGGAAAACATTCTTCAGTTGGTAGAGCGTAGTCCTACTAATAGCTCACGAAGAATTTCTACACGTCTCGGTGTACCACACACAAGAGTATGGCGAACATTACGTGGGGAAGGCTTGCATCCATATCATGTACAGCGTGTACAACACCTTCAACCAGGAGACGCTGCCATGCGATTGGAATTTTGTCATTGCGTAAATGCTAATCGCCGATTGCTTCGATTAATACTGTTCACCGATGAAGCTACTTTCACCCGTGACGGTATCAACAACATTCGTAACTCTCATCGGTGGTCAGACGAAAATCCAAATGCCACTGTGGAAACAAATTTTCAACATCGCTTCTCTGCCAATGTGTGGTGCGGTATCATCGATGATCAGCTGATTGGCCCTGTTACTTTAGAGAATCGTCTTACAGGACAAAATTACCTAGAATTTCTGCAAAATGAATTGCCAGGACTATTGGAGGATGTTCCTTTGGCTACACGCGCTGGTATGTACTTTCAGCATGATGGAGCTCCTCCACATTCTACCCGTCTGGTGATGCAATACCTAAATCAAACTTTCCCTGGTCGATGGATCGGCCGCGGTGGTCCTATTTAATGGCCACCAAGGTCTCCAGACCTCTCTCCGTTAGATTATTTTTTGGTGGGGGTGGATGAAAAGTCAAGTTTACAAAAGAAAGGTGGATACACGAGACGAATTGCTCGCGCGCATTTTGGATGCTGCTGCCCGCATAAAGGAACGTCAAGATCAACTCAGACGAACAACACGCGATCTTCGTACACGAGTTGCAAAGTGCATTGAGGTTGACGGTGGGATTTTCGAAAACTTATTGTAAACTATAACAAATTTGTCATTTCTGTATCTGATACCATTCAAAATGCCAATGTTTAAACATTAAATGTTAGAAACAGTAATTGGTTTCTCTTTCTTGATTACCATCAACAATGCTTTTGTATTTGTAGATTCAAACAGCTCTATCTCCGTAACCATTCAGAATTAGACATGTTCATATGAACTTTTTTTCTCACAATGACCGATACTATCACCTCCCGAAGTATTGACCTTTCCTCCTGAAACACCCTGTATATATATATATATATATATATATATATATATATATATATATATATATATATATATATATATATATATCAGCGTTCAAACTTTAGTTCTATACTTATACCTCTACATACTAAAATTTGAACTAAAACGATGTCTTGGTAAAACGAAAAGTTTTGCTACGTAGATCATTTTCATTATGTAACTAACTACCTTTTGATAAGTAAAGCGAAAGGCAAAAGATCATGCAAAAAGAACGTCTCTATTTGTAGGCGCCTTTCAATATCATTTGCTAACAATACTGGTCCTTGTTTCTTTATTTATGGTCATACTAATTTTTATACCTATCTATACCTTGTTTCGAATTTATTTCTATACTTATACCCATACCAGTATGCCACTCCTGATATATATATATATATATATATATATATATACACACACACACACACACACACACACACACATATATATATATATATATATATATATATATGTGTGTGTGTGTGTGTGTGTGTGTGTCGCCGCGCCAAGGGGGCCAGGTACCCCGGGACTGTAGTTGTTAATTTGCCTGTTATGCACAACGATTATTTTTAATCACCGCGTTTCTTCCCCCATGGTGAGAATGTGTGCCACACTCAGTTTTTCTCTTTCACTAATATCCTTTTCAGTCTGTCTCACTGAATCGGTATGATTTATCAGTTTACATTCACTTCACACTGTACAGTAAGTACAGTTGAGGTATCACTTACCTTTTTTCATTTTAAGTGCAATTTTGATCAGTATTTTCCCCTCAAATTATGAATTCTTGCAAAGCTTCATTCAGAACAATGACGACTTTCATACTCCCCATTCAGCTTTCACGTTTAAAAAATGTACATTAAATAACTGAACGAAGGTAATTTAAACGATTTTGGTTCTAATTTATATTGTTTATTTACTGCAGTGGTTCCCAAACTTTTATGGTGGCGACCCTGAATACAACATTGTTCTGTCCTGGCGAACCCCCTAAACGCTGGTACATGCAGTGTTTTTCAGTCTCCCGAGTCAGAATGGGCTTATCCTTAAGTTGGGCCCAAAATTTCGAGTACGGGAGGTTTTCAAAGCGACCCTCAGGAACACCTTCGCGACCATGGGTTTGGGAACCACTGATTTACTGCAAGGAAAATGTTTTTCAATATACGAAGAAAATACGACAGCCGAAGTTTTAAAAACAAGACAAAGCAATATTTCAAAATCTAAAAAGAAATAATAATAATAATCTCTAAAAATGTCACAAAATTCCTTGCATAAATTATAAAAAAAAAAAAAAAAATTGGCGTTCGAACAAGGTTAATCAGAACAATTTCGAAATTACGCAATAAAATACTTAATGTATTCATTCAATCGAATATAACAAAATTGCACACGGCAAATTGAGAACTATGCACAGGAAGGAGTGTGTTAGCCGATGGTATTTATTTTATAAGGTTTTTCCGCAAAATAAAACGATGTGTGAGCTTATATATCCAAACAATTTTGGGTGGAGTCGACCAAACCTGACTGCCTTAAAGGTAGTTCCCCTCACATAACTCCCTACAAACCAATCGGACATCTAAATTTACAGTGATTGGTTTTTCCCCTGAAGAGGGTTGGTTCTTTATAAACCAGCAAAGACTCCGAAAGAGGGTATTAGTTTCACGCAAAATCTTAAATCAGAGAAGGGATTCTGTGGTTTAAAACAAATTATTGGAAGATTGCAGAATGACTTGTAAAAAATAATAAATCAGCGACAGCACGATAGAGTTTCGACGGCCCCAGTCAGTAGGTTACCACTTAGGTGTCATGTGGCGGCTGTATGAAATGAGGAAACCTAAAAGTATTCAGAATTTGATGTCATTTTTTATTAGAGTTTTATACTTTCAATATTTTTATCCATTTAGTTTAAATGGATTTCTTTATGTTCGACCGATTGGGCAGACACACACACACACACACACACACACACACACACATATATATATATATATATTATATTATACAGGGCGTCCCAAAAAAATGTATACACACTTTAAATAATTATAAAGGCAGTGTTTATTAAAATACATTTCATTTTCAAAATGTAATAGAATCTACAGACATTATTTAATTGTTTTGTCAACGCCTGTTTTCAAACTGACGTCCGTTCTGGTCCAGGCACTGCTGATAACGCGAAGCAATGGAATCGCAAACATCACGAAACATTTCGTTTGGTATTTGTGTGCATTCTCGTTCAATGGCTGCTCTCAATTCAGCGACTGTTGCAGGTTTTATAGCGTAGACTTTGTCTTTTAAGTATCCCCATAAAAAAAAGTCTAGTGGTGTGAGGTCTGGTGAACGCGGAGGGTATTCTACGAAACCCCTTCGTCCAATCCACATCCACATCGTGCCAAGTACCACTCGCAATACTCCACTCTTCGGTCCGGATCATCTTCATTAATAGCATGGACTAATCTTGGAATGTAACTTTTCCATTGACAGCGCTTCAAAATGCGTTGGACAGACGATTCTGAAATTCCTACCTCACGACTCGCTTGCCGCACAGATTTTCTTGGACTTCGGTGATACGTTTCCAGTACTCTTTCTTGCTTTGTGGGCTTGTCGATGTCCGTGGTCTTCCGGAACGCTTCTTGTGGACATTCTGAACAGTTCCATCGGCTAATTCCATCTCTAATTCGAGTGATGGTAAGTCGCGTTGGTGGATCTGTTTGAAACTCCCTCCTAAACTGTCTTTGCACTTCAACTGCGTTTTCACACTTCCAGTAGCATTTTAGAATGAATTTCCTTTGTTCAAAGCTTAGTCTGACTGCCATTATTAATTCTAATGGGTTTAACTTGGAAAGAAAGAAACATCAATTGAGCTATCAGCTGTTAAAGTGTGTATACATTTTTTTGGGACGCCCTGTGTATATATATATATATAGGGTGTCCCATAAGTTCGGCATCATAGGAAAAATAATAAAAAAAGGTAAAACAAAAGCTTTTATTTACAGAACGTGCTCAATATGTCCACCATTGTTTTCAATACACAAATTCAGACGTGATACCCAGTCAGCAAGCACACGGTGAATGATGTCAGGAGTAATGGTGTTACGTGCCCCAATAATGCGCTGCCGCAAATGTTCAACACTCCTAATTTTCTCTGCGTATACCAGCGCTTTCAAGTGGCCCCAGAGATAAAAATCTAGTGGCGTGAGATCCGGGCTTCTAGCTGCCCATTCCACAGGCCCTCGACGTCCTATCCAATGACCAGGGAATTGTTGGTACAGGTACTCCCTTACTTGGGTGCTGTAATGTGCAGGAGCGCCGTCTTGCTGGAACCATGTTGGGAAATTTCCTTCTTCGTTCAAAACACTGGGATGCGATCCTTCCAAATGCCACACCATCCATACCATCACCCGAAATGCACCTTGTTCCTTTGAAGAGGTATACCAGTGAGAGTTGTTTTGAGACCAGTAGCGGGTGTTCTGTCGATTTACCTCACCATTTCCATAAAAAACAGCCTCGTCACTGAACAGAATGGTGGACGGGAAATTGGCATCCCGAGCATATTGTTCCGTAGCCCATTCACAAAATTCCATCCGCCGGTCGGGATCATCTTCGCTTAATTTCTGTAGGATCTGAAGTTTATATGGATGCCATTTGTGAGCCTGAAGAATGCGATGCTACTTTTCGACACTTCTGTCTCGGCGGACAATCGCCGAAGAGACTTATTGGGACTTCTGTTAAAATGAGCCAGGATAGCAGTCGCTGTATCATCGTCAGTGGACCTCCTTGAAGGTCCACTGCGTGGTTTATCTTCTATGGATCCTGTTTCCTTAAACTTTGCAACAAGTCTGCTAACACAACTCTGTGTTATTGGCTCGCGGTCTGGATGCAGTCTGTTAAATTCAGCAGCGGCCTTTCTTTGACTCCGATTTCCTATGAGTAGAATTATCTGGATTCGTTCTTCCTTGCTCACAGACATTATGGCCTGTAGAAAGAGAAAAATATGAATTATTTATGGTTTGTAGAAATAGAAAAACATGAATTTCTCCTATGCCTGACTTATGGGACACCCTGTATATAATAATAATAATAATAATAATAGTAATATATTTCAAACTTAACCCTTTAACGCCAAACGTTTTTGTAAGGTTAAGTCTAAATATTTGAAACGGTACGTGTTCGACCCATTAAGGTTTAAATAGGTTAAATAACATATGATACACGTGGTACACCTGGTAGAAGTTCCGTGCGTCGGTCTCTCTTCATACGAAGGTGTTGCTCTCTTGTGGTCTCTATCGCACATAGCCAGGCACACCTGGCTCATCCAGTACCGTCTTGAGTCAGGCATCTTGTCTTCTTTTGAAAATTTCAACTTTTGACACCTATGATGTTCCTAAGGTCTTTCGGAAGCTATTTAAAATGTTTTGGCCCCCTGACAACCACCAAGCTATTTTCCTTCAGTGTTGAGGGTATCCCTTGTCGGGCCTTTAGTTTGGGAATACTATACGTTCTGCCTTTCCTATTTTCCGGTGTTGTTTGGATGGTTACTGGGTTCAGTACCAGTTTTTCGATCTTTTCCATATGTAAATTATGGTGTACCTGAGTAGCCTAGTGGTTAAGACGCTGGGCTGCTGATCGGGAGGTCGTGAGATCGAGTCCGGGCGAGGACTTTGTAATTTCTGACCGCCCGTGGTGGGGCGTGGTTCGGATTCTACGTTAAACTGTAGAGACAAGCTTGACCTTTGTCAGAATGACCAATTCGGGCGGAAGCAAAACCAAAGTTAACCACGGTATCTAATTTACATAGTCTTTTCCAGTAGTTGAGCTCTTTGCAGCCAGCAATCTTGGCTGTGAAATTTCTTTGGATTTCTTCTAGTTTATTAATTTCTTTTTTGTATGGGGACATCAAGACTGAGCAGTATTCAAATTTTGGTATGATCATTGTTTTCAGCAGGGGAATCATTATATTCTCATCTCTTCTTTTTATCGCCATCGGATTCTGTGTTTCAAATTTTGCATCATCGATCATTATTATTACCCCTAAATCTTTTGCGTTCATGCTTCTCTGAATTTCTTGTCTATCTGGAGGAACAATAATAATAATAATAATAATAATAATAATAATAATAATAATAATAATATTTTTTGGTTATTTAATCCTCTTCATAACAGCAAAGGTCATGTGACGGAAAGGGCCTACAGCTTTACGCGTGATCCAAACCACGGGTCACTACATCATCTAATTATTCAACATACCAAGCCTCGCTTAACTTTGCTGATCTAACGGGAAGCGGTGTTACGAAATGGCCACGACTACACAGTACACAGCCACAAAAAACAAGTTCTGAGTATTTTCGTATATTTCAAGTCAAAACCTCATCAGGGAATAAACTAAAAGTACAAAAGTTAATTTATACGTTTATATGCAAAACAAATAAATAAATATATATGAAAAAAGTTCAGGACAAAAGACCACTGCGGATTAGCAAGCACTAATCCTCTGATAGCACTGCTAATCTTGATAATCTTGAGTCCTTTAATTTTGATACATTTAACTTAACAAAGACCTGCCTGCCCATCAGGAATTAGTACAGATCATTCATGAAGGCGGAACACCGAAGTCTCATCTGCCAGAGTGGTCTGAACTTCTTCTGATGAAGGCCAAAGTTCTTCGTTTCCACTTATACGTAGCCATAGGTATGCATACTACCTGCTCGCGCTGAATTATTTCTAAATTTATTAGAATTAATAAATAATAATTTATGAGAATGTATTACAATTGGTAAATACTAAATAATAATTAATTTTATTAATTATTTAGAAAGCCATTTGGGGGCATAGCCTTATTCAGTGTTAAATAATCTCTATCAATTGTGCGTGCAATACTTTCTGTAACTTCTGTACAACACCCTCTGCTCAAAATACTTTTGGATCGTTCCAAACGAGATTTCTTCCTTGATTTTTTGACTGAACTGTAATTATACCCTTTTTGAGACTTAAGAATTTGTGTTTAGTTTGAATCGCGTCTCACCTTTTCCTTCCAATGAATACAGTTCTAATTTCCAGCACATAAAAGTCAAGGTTATCTCGCAAAATAAATGTATTCTACCTAATAACCACGCATATTTCCTATAATTGCTACACACTACATCTCCGATCCATACAAGGGATAATAATCGAAGCGTAATTAATGCTAACTGCACTCTATATTGGTCACTTTTAAATTATGAATATTATTAGCGTTATAATGTTAATATAACTTATTATGTAATCTATAGAGCACTCGGGTCTTTTCCGTTCTGTGGCCGCCATCCAAATTTAATAGGTACGCGTTTGCGTGTTCATTAAGTGAATACCTTTGAATACATTTTAGTAGGTTCTAAGTTGGAGAAAATCAGTCCTATTAAGAAAAGCAAAGCAATTTTGTCACTTTCATTTTTTAAATTGGAAATGTCAAGTAATACTCCATTGAATAAGTTTTTCACTTTGTGACTTTGCCTCCACATTAATTAGGTTAGGTTAGGTTGGTTAGTTGATAATTTAATATCAGCTAACCTCTCTGAAATAACAATTTAAATCCACTATTGTGTTGTGGTTCATTTCAAAATCTTCTTCACAAAATATCCTAATAATAAACGTTTCTCCAACTTAAAATGTACTGAATAGTAATATATATATATATATATATATATATATATATATATATATATATATATGGAATGAATTTCACAATTAAACACGTGAAATGAATGAATGATGCAAACTCACAAGGAAAAAGAAAAATGATTCCAAGGCTTTTCGTGTATTTAGAAGTACACCTCGTCAGGGAATAGTACTTCTGAATACACGAAAGGCCTTGGAATCATTTTTCTTTTTCCTTGTGGATTTGCATCATATAACCTTTGGTTAGTTTCTGCCCGACTTGTTCATTCTGACGAAGGTCAAGCTTTTCATTCACTCCACCTTAGACCGACAGTTTAACGTGGAATCTGAACCACGCCCCACCAGCAGCGGAGCGTCTTAACCACTAGACCATCCAGGGTACCCATTTATCTACCAACCACTTTCTTTATTGTGTGGAAAGATGAACAGCTGGGTTTTGCTGCGCGCCGGCTGCTGTCACCAGGTCTCGATCCCGGGGCCGATGGATTCGTAGTCAGCGACGCTAACCACTACACCACCGAGGAGCTATATATATATATTATATATTAGTGGTGGACCGGATGTCAGTTTTTCAACATCTGCGGATGCGGATTTTTAATTTCAATATCCGCGGATTCGGATGCGGATATTTGGTTAATCTATCAATATAATATAGAATTATGAATATATGACATAATTTTTCAAATTTCATGATATTACTATTATGGCAGGCAATGCTTAAGAATTAAAATTAATATTAACGTTTTCATTATGATAAAAATAATAACTTTCTCAAGAATTTCAGCCACAGAAAATTCAATGAAACAAGTTTCATTCAATTTTCAATTGCTAATTTTAGAAACTGGGCAAATTTTGCAATGTGTTTGCTATAGAAAATTAGCATTTTTATTTTTGCTAAAGAATTTACTATTTTTTGTATTTATTTACAATAATCTTGTTCGAAACACGATGGACTGCTTGATCTTATATGAACAATTTCATTCTGAAAAGTTACTGTGTTACTGTGAAAAAAAAATCAGTGGAGTACGCACAGCGGCACAGGCAGTGTTTGTTGATTTAATGGTATTTATATTTTGAGGTTTATATATTTGTTTGTTCATTAATAATTTAATACTTTACGTGAAATGTGCATGACTGGGCCTTATAAGCTATTTTATAAGCTAATTTAATTGTAAATTGCATAATTTATTTGAGGTAATATCCGCATAACATCCGCAGTCAGAAGTGCGGATGCGGATGTTAAAAATGATGCGGATATCCGGTCCACCACTATCTATCTATATATATATATATATATATATATTATATATATATATGGGATGAATTTCACGCTTAAACACGTGAAATGAATGAATGAAGCAAATCCACAAAGAAAAAGAAAAATGATTCCAAGGCCATTTGTGTATTTAACAGTACACTTCGTCAGAATCATTCCCTGACGAGGTGTATTGTTGAATACACGAAAAAACTTGGAATAATTTTTTCTTTTTCCTTGTGGGTTTGCAGTATATATATATATATATATATATATATATATATATATATATATATATATATATATATATAATGTTTTTAATCTAAATTATCCATTAATATTAAACCAGTTGGAATGGTTTATGGTACCATCGGATACAAAAGTCGGGATACTCTGAGTCGTTAGGTAGGGGTGTCCAGTGTATCCCGATTTTTGCAACAGACCTTACCAATACGTAGATCAGCGATTCCCAACTCATGGTACACGGACCTCTTTTTAGTGTTACACAGCCTGTTAAAGGATAATTACTTTCGTGATAATGTTTTTAAAAGTAATATAAGTTGTAGATGAACAACCCACAACTGTTCTGATTTAGGGTTTGCGCGCTATCCAGTTTGTCGTTCAGATACATTTCAAATTATTTAACGATAACGTGCAGGACAAAATCAAGGTTTTGATTCAACATAAATGTCAGTGAATATCAAAAGAATAAATATAGCTCTTTAGATAGTTCATGGGCCAGACCAGATGTCGGTACCATCTACGGGAGTGTGTGTGTGTGTGTGGGGGGGGGGGGGGGGGCAAAACTTCATTGGTGCCAAATTATTTGTATCATTCCTATAAGTAAGATAATATGTGATAACGGTAGATAACCTTTTCATCTGAGTAGCTTTATCCTTTTTCCAGCGTATCACCCATTTTCGCATTAATCGCCCTTATGTGCCCACTCGGTATGGCACAGTTGGTCGTGGTATGGTCTTTTAAACATAAAAAAATAATGTTAAATAGTTGTATCATGCATCATGTCCCCGAATATTTTTTCATGAAACGAGGCATATATTTTTTTTAATGAAACCATGCATGCTTTTTGTGCTAATTTAGGTTAAAAATTTAATTAGTTTTCAGATGTATGCAAATATGCTTTTAGATCCCACCCTCACCTTAGTGAATTTACTTTAGCAATTACGTTTTAATAATTAAGTTTCTCAAATTATCGCGGCAAATTAAAATGATTATATTTAAAGAGGTTCATGTTTTCGTTTTGTAGGTGCTTGAATGAAAACAGACGCTGGTGAGACGAGCAACACCTTGCCATCAAAACGGTTGCGCGTGGATTGCCTCATCCATTGCTGTGCTGAAGAAGCGGACTCGAAGCTGATATCCCCGCGGAGTTTAGACTCGTGGAACACTTTGCTGAATGCGGCCCGAATAAGAAAATATGATCCAGTTTTGGATCTGGCGAAAGACTCGTCCTAGGATGAAATCCCATCAGTTTACTATTATCGAAAGTGCCGCAATATCTTCACGATGAAGAAACTCCTTGACGCTATCAGTACAAAATAGGACATCATGGATGAGCCTGAAAATAATGTTAGTTCTAGGAAATCATGCGGACGAGGATCAACATCAACCTCTAGAGTTTATGAGGCAAAATGCATCTTTTATCAGAAAACTAACTTTCTTCACAGACAGAAAACGAGAGAATCTCTGATACAATGCCCGGAGTTGCGAGCAGATACCAGCATCAGAAATGCAGCCATGAAAAAATGGATATTAGAATGCTTGCTATCGTCAGCGGAGACCTCGTAGCAGCAGAAGGTCACTATCATAGGTCATGCTACAGATTCTACACAAGGGAGGCTGTTAGCAGTGCGACACGTGAAGAAGGCAATAATGATGAAGCCCAGTACAAAATGGCTCTAAGTCACTCATACAACGAGGTGTTCCTGTTTATCAGGAATGAGCTTTTCACTAAACCTAGGTGATGGCGATGGCCGACCTCACATCTAAACTGGTTGCATCGATGAAATCGCTTGGCAGTGACCGGATGGATGACTCCTCTAAGAAGCACCTCCGTCGAAGACTAGCAAGTGAGTTTGGTGAAACCCTGCACATCTTCCCCATTGAGAAAGGGAACCTTCTCTACCCTGACAACTTGTCAACAGCTAAACTCGCCAAGGCAAACCAGACACTGAAATCAGAGCTACAGACCCTGAAATCTCTCACTGCAGAAGACATTATAGCCAAGGCCGGTCCCAGACAATTGGTCCACTGCCGATTGATCCAATCAGACAATTCGTCCAAGGGACCATTTTTACAACGACGATTCGTCCAATCGGGCGTTAGATGGAATGAAGTTAAATGAAACTTAGAAAAAACTTTATTTACAGAAATTGATATAATAATTATTTGAAATTACTTTGTTTATTTATAAATCATACTATAGCTGAAGGCTACATATTACTTTGTTTATTTATAAACCATACTATAGCTGAAAGCTAGATATTAAACTAAAAGCATAAAGCATACTTATTAGCTAAGAGAAAAATGCATAAAAGGAGGATTAAATTAAAACTTCAGATTGTGAGCTAATGCCCGCAGGTAGTCTAAAAGCACGTATTCTTCTTTCTCATGAAACATGGTTAAAATTCTGTTTTCTCGCTGTATATCCTTACGTTTTAAATTTGATTTAAATTCCCCACGAATGATACATTCTATTTCATCTTCAGTATGTTTTTGCTCTTTTTGTAGCTCGGCTATCATTTTAAAAAGTCCAACATGAGCCGACCCTACTAAAGTTTCGAAACGACGATGCCATGCTTCTACCTTATTTTGAGTTCTTGGTGTACCTGTTTCCAGAGCTGGGCAGTATTTAAATACATTTGTATTTAAATACGTATTTAAATACATTTGTGTATTTAGAACTGTATTTATAAATACATTGTTTTTCATGTATTTAAATATAGTATTTAAATACTTTAATGAGTATTTAAATACAATGTATTTAAATACTCAAAATATAAAAATGTAAATACTTTTACTGGTTTAATACACGTTCTGTACTAGCACAGTACGACGCGTCGACAGTGTAGTACAGCATGGTTCATGTTTCAACGTGTCAGTTCAATCAGTTGTGTGCCACTCTTAGTCGAAAGCGATTGATTTCTTTATCGTGTGCGTGTCATGGCTTCAACAAGCAAATCCGGTGAATCAAACAGTGATATATCTGCAGATAACAATTTAGTGCACCCTCTGTTTGATGGAAAATACTTTAAAATTAAATCTAAAGACGGTAATAAGGTAAAGTGCACCTGCTTGCTGTGTAAACACGAAGTCTCTGCTGCAAGCAATGCTACAACGAATCTGTACACTCATCTGAAGGTAAGTGTTTTTTTAGACATCAAAAAATATCTTGAAATTGACCGAATAATCGTACAAAACGGCTCTGCCTTAAGTGGGCCTGTGTAACTAACTCGTTGCAATCAATCCAATTTGCGATGGAAAATTCATTGATGAAAAAGCTTTTAAAATCGTCTGATCTATCGAGTGGTGCATTTATTTCGAAATTCACCGTGTCCCCTAAAGTAGAAATTTATCAAAACATGAATTAGTGAATGCATATGTTAAAATTTGTATGTATTTAAAATGTATTTAAATACAATTGATGTATTTTGTATTTAGTATCTAAATACATTCGTAAAATGTATTTAGTATTTAGTATTTAAATACATTTCTCCTATGTATTTAGTATTTAGTATTTAAATACTAGTGATGTAGCGGATGTCATTTTTTTCACATCCGCGGATGCGGATGTTTGATTTCAACATCCGCGGATGCGGATGCGGATGTCTACATTTTCGTTATTTTTTAGGATATATTCGAGATTTGTTGTGTTTAACGTATATAATAAGTTATTATATAGAGAGAGCTGTAGCTATAATGTAGTATAATTGATTAATTGTACAATAATTACTGTACTTTTCTCTGAACATATAAAATAATATCAAGCATCTAACTAATATAGAAATCAATTAGTGAATTCGTCTGCAAATAAATTCGTTATATTTTGTTGAGTTTCAGCCACAATTAGAAACCATAATTGTGTTACCAGGATGCGGGACGTGAACCCAACTCAAATGCATCCCACCGTCCTCTTTCCCCAACCTCCACCCTTATAGAAAGAGATCTTTAATTAGCTTGATAACTATTTATATTAAGTTTAAAGTTTTATTAGGCATATTTATAAATGAGTAATTAAAATAAAGTAAACTAAGATGTTCATCGTTTAATGTTCAAACTTAATTATAGGAAGGTTATGCTTAAGGAACATTAATTTTTCTGCCTTTTCTGCTGCCAGTCTGTTTCTCTTTTCATCATATATTAATCCAGCACTGCTAAATAATCTCTCGCTTGGTACGTTTGTTGGAGGACAGGCTAAATGTTTCCTTGCAAGTTTACTCAAGTATGGATAGATATTCTGCGTATTTTTCCACCAACTAATAGGATTGTCACATGCAACCAGGCGTTTTTCTTGGTGATAGCTCTCGATCATTTTTACTACATCTTTTGACATCGCGTAGGTCTCGTCATTGCTGCTTGACTCAAGAAACTGAGAGACAGATTCTGTGATAGATTTGCTTGTTGAAGGTGTTGGTTCTGTCACTGAAATAATCTCTCGCTTTGTACGTTTGTTGGAGGACAGGCTAAATGTTTCCTTGCAAGTTTATTCAAGTATGGATAGATATTCTGCGTATTTTGACACCAACTAATAGAATTGTCACATGCAACCAGGCGTTTTTCTTGGTGATAGCTCTCGATCATTTTTACTACATCTTTTGACATCGCGTAGGTCTCGTCATTGCTGCTTGACTCAAGAAACTGAGAGACAGATTCTGTGATAGATTTGCTTGTTGAAGGTGTTGGTTCTGTCACTGAAACTTTTATTCTTTTGGTGGGTGGCGAAGCGACAGATTCAAGAGATTGAAACTCTTCAACTGCTTTGCCAAGTGATGATTTAACTCGTTCTAATGTACTAGGTGAAAATAACTTAGCTTTGTAACGTGGATCTAAGTAGGTTGCAAGAGAGTAACTTCATACAAGAACAGCCTCTCGTCTTGTCGCTTGCATCACTTTTGCGCACAATGAACTAGTTCTATTAATATAGTAGAATTTGATAATTTCCGCTTATTAATGACGTTTTATCTCAACGGTCCACATCCGCACGACATCCGCAGTCCAAAGTGCGGATGCGGATGCGAGAAAATGTGCGGATGTTCCGCGGATGCGGATGTGACCTACATCACTATTAAATACATTCAATGTATTTATTGCCCAGCTCTGCCTGTTTCTACTCTGTCATGTACAGACCAGAAAGATGGTGGAAAAAGTGGCGGATGTCTCGCTTCTTGACCGCGTAATACTCGGCGGATTTTTCCGCGAACATAATTTTCTTCGAAATAAGCAGTTACAAGAATGCCTTCTTCAGGAATTATGGGTTTAAGTTGTATCCACGCTTCTTCAATCTCGTTTGGTGGAAGAAAAGCAAGGGCCGCCATTTGCCTAATTTTTAATGAGAAGTTTTCATCGTTGGCATATAAAGATTTCAAACCAGATGAAATTACTTTTCTGTATATGCTTTGTCCAAAATGAAAGAAGCAACACTTGTTGACCGTACCAGGAATTTCACATCTACTTGCATTTATAGCTCCTATTTCGAAGTCAGTGATTATCATCTCAGGAGCGAAGATGATTTGGTTTTCAGCAGCATAGTTAAGAAGATCGCGAAAAAATTGGATATACCATTCAGTGTTTTTTCGTGACATTAGTACATAAACCAAAGGTAAGATGCAGCTTCTTCCATGCGGCCCAACAGGAACGTGAATTGTGTATAGCTGTGTAAAAACTGTTGGGACGGTCTTAAATGTTCTATCCATAATCCAAAAATGAGCTGATTCAAGTTTCTTTAAATTGAAAGTGGTGGTAAATATCAAGATCCTATCATTTCCAATACTTGATTCTTTAACTAAAAATATTTCTCCAGAAAGTGTGTTTCTGTATTTGTCTGGAATAGATAAGTTATCCAGATTTGTTGGTTCCAGAGGTCCTTCCTTTCGTACTCTGCTTACAATCTTCTTTAACGATTCTTTCTTCCCAATATATGGTACGATTGATGAATCGACTTGACTAACTACCCCTTGAATGATTTGAGAAGGTTTTTCACTAGTGTCCTTGAATTTTGTTTAATTTCATTATGGCATTTCGCTACATGAACACGACTAGCCTCAGAGGATCCACAAGTATGTTCACTTTCACTTTTTAAGTAATGACAGTTTTCTTCGAGATTTGTAATTGCAGTACCCTTACACGCTCTATTTTCACATCTCCAATAATATGTTTTTTTTCCACTCGTCTTTTGAATTTTTTTCCAGCGTGTAAACAAATATCCACTCACTGCAAGCTTTTCCTTTCCTCTTTCGGATAATACTATTTCGCACACACACCGCTCCATGGGTTTCACAAAAGCAGTTCTAAAGGGAAAAGAGATATGACTCTTATGAAATCTAACACAGTAATGTTGTAAGTCGAACCCCAACATTTCCACGTAAACTATTGGTTTTAAGCTATACTCGTCGTTGTATACGCTACCAGTTGGACCAATCGGTATTGGACCAATCGTCATTGGACCAATCGTCATTAGACCAATCGTACCCAACCCAGCCAAGGCAGCCCTGCAAATGAGAGCAGATGTGAAGAAGCAAGATTTCCCCAAGCATGGCCGCCACAGGTAGTGGAAGCAGAGGAAAGTGGAGCCATCCTCCCAGAATCTGTCATCCTCCTTCTACGATATTTGCTGATAGGTCATGCATCCTAAAGAGTTCAACGGCCTGTAGCTCATTTGGTCAAGACTTGGTATATACTATCACCCATGGCAAGACAAAGCCACCCAAGCGTATCATTCTGCCATTTGCAGTCAAATCTCTGACTGGAAATGTAGAGCTCATACAGACTCTGAACCAACTTGATCACAGCGTATCCTACTGACAGATGGAAGAGATTAACCCTTTCGCGCCAAGGACGTACGCGGTACGTCCCCATTCAAGAGCTCGAGGACGCACATTTAAAAATACCGGTGCGAAAGGGTTAAGACAGCCCTGTGTCTGCAGAAGGTCTCACTGTCAAAAGATGATGTCGCCCTTCCAGCGAACATCTATCCTGGAGTCTTCACCATCCTAGCCTGGAACAACATTGACCGATTTGAGGAGACCATCAGTGGCGAGGGAACATCCCACAGAGTCAATGAAATTGCTATCCAAGCCAAGGCAGTCGACCTGCAGCCAGCTAAAACCTTCCCTCCTGTTGACAAAACAAAGAAGAGAAGTATGAAAATAAAAACCCACTCTAATAGACAGAGTTTATTTCTACAACAGTTTCGACGCCCACCGGCATCCTCCTCGGGTGGATACAGAAAAACGAATGAACCAAAACCAAATGTTTTGGTTCATTCGTTTTTCTGTATCCACCCGAGGAGGATGCCAGTGGGAGTCGAAACTGTTGTGGAAATAAACTCTGTCTATTAGAGTGGGTTTTTATTTTCATATTTTGACCTTCACGTAGAAAAAAAGTGAAGTTTTTTTCCATTTATTAAAGAAGAGAAGTATCAGCAATTCACCAATGAACTTGACAACTCAGATGACGATGAAGATGAGTAGAGTGCAATGAAGACACGTGTAGGCTAAATGACTGTTGTATGTTGCTTGATATAAGCTCTGAACACTTGAGAACTGACATGCTCTTGAAGTGCAATATTGTAAACATGTTCTTAAATTTTCAGTTGGACACGATTGTCACATTGTATTTGCGTATGATTTCTGCTACATGTTCATGACCACTGTTCCATACCATTATATACCTGCATATATAATGAAAGGTTTGCCTTCTATTATAAATGTCACTTTAGTTATATAAATCAAGAAATCCAGACTTTCACCAGTTATTAGTTCTTACCCGCACAAGACAACGTTGAATATTTCTGATATTTTCTGTGAAAGATTACAGATTTGGAGGAGACACTGTTAGTAGTTTCTGTACTGTTGTATATATTGTAAGATTGTGCTATAATGAAGATAACATTAAAACAGTTTATTTCTTGACTTTCTCTCGCCGTGATCCAATACTTTGTGAATCCATACAACAAGGGCTGCAATGCAAAGTCTTCCAGGGATGGGTACATTAAACAGTTGATAAATATTACTAAACTACCTCTCAGCAATGGTTATCATACCAAAAATATCCTATAGACTATACTAATTAAAAATAAAGTCAGACTTTGCCTCCCAAGATGGTACCAATAAGTGAAATTTTTGTCCTGGTTCATTGACTATAAGGCTGAAAATTCAAAATTAAATACCAGTCCCCTCCCCTACGATTTATTAGGCGGTACATGCATCTCCCTTCCTTAATGCTGGTACTTAGAAAAGTATGGTGGCTAAAACGTACTACGTCGATCTAAAAAGGTTGGGAACTCCTAACGTTGATCATATTTTTTACAATCTGGAAAGAAACTTGAAGTTTGTTTTTAAAAATTTGCACGTTTTCATTCCGAGTCAAACTTAAAATTGAAACAGAATTAGATACGAGGAACTAACTTTTTAGATGAAATAGTCATACGTCACCATAATAAATCTAGATTTTCAGTACGAAGTATATAGAAAATTGACTCATTCACGGAGTTACTCGTTTTCGGGACCAGCGGCCGAAGATCAGTAGATAACACAGGTCTGGGTTCGACTCCCGATGGTGCTGGTTAATAATCGAGGAGTTGCGCAAAGGGCACATTAGTTTCTGGCACCCCTCACTCAATAATAATAATATTATTATAATAATAATAATAATAATAATATTATTATTATATTATTATTATTATTATTATTACTACACTTTTTCACTATAACCAAGACGAGATTATGAAACGAAGAGTGATTTCACGTTTATTTCCTACAGTAATAAACCTACAACAGACGTTTTAAACTGATTGGCCTATAATTTCCCGCCGCACCTTTATCGCCTTTCTTAAAGATAGGTGTTACGTTTGCTAACTTGAAATTATCTGGTACGCACCCTCAGAAATAGACGCATTAAAAATCTTTGTTAGCGGCACAACAATGCTATCTTTTAATTCTTTTAGTTGTATGGGATATATGGAATCCGGACCCGGTGATTTACGCGTTTTCATTTTATCAATATAGCGCATTATTCCCCTTCACTAACGACAATATTATCCAAAATATTACCATTATCAAAGGTATTATGTCTATGACCGTAGGATATTCGTTACATCTTCTATAGTAAAAACTGACGTAAAAAATTCGTTTAGCAAGGTAGCCATTTCCTTGTTTTCAGAAACTAGATCTCCATTTACATTTTTTAATGGACCTAAGACACTTTTTTTACTGGATTTCTATTATTGACGTATTGAAAGAATCGCTTGGGGTTTTCTTTACCCTTCACGAGCTATGGAGATTTCAAATTCGCGTTTTGACTTTTTTATTACACTTTTAGCTTCACGCCTTAGAGATATGTAGTTATTTCGTAACAACAGATTATCTTTATCGCACTTATATAGCCTATAAGCCCTATCTCTACTCTTTATAATGTCTCCTACTCTACAAGTAAACCACAAGGGCTTGTTGTTTACTTTCGCACGCTTAATTTTGTACGGTACACATTCCTCATTTATAGTCCTAAATACCGTTACGAACGATTCCCACATTAGTTTTGCGTTGGAGTTCCCCATTACGTTTTCCCAATTGACGTGTGAAAAATTTATTCGAAATTTACTAAAGTCTGCGTCTGGAAGTTAGGAATTTTAGTCGAGTTAGTTGGTTTCGAGTGACTTACTGAGAGGACAAACTCTACCATATTGTGATCGCTATTGCTCAACGGTTCTATTACTGAAGCTCAGTAATTAGCCTATCATCCGTAGTTATTACTAAATCTAAAATACTGTCCAACCTCGTAGGTTCCCCAACCTTTTGAATAAGAAAGCTATCCTCGAGAAAATTAACTAAACGAGTACCTTCCGCGTAATGAGCTGATTCAAGTTTCTTTAAATTGAAAGTGGTGGTAAATATCAAGATCCTATCTTTTCCAATACTTGATTCTTTAACTAAAAATATTTCTCCAGAAAGTGTGTTTCTGTATTTGTCTGGAATAGATAAGTTATCCAGATTTGTTGGTTCCAGAGGTCCTTCCTTTCGTACTCTGCTTACAATCTTCTTTAACGATTCTTTCTTCCCAATATATGGTACGATTGATGAATCGACTTGACTAACTACCCTTGAATGATTTGAGAAGGTTTTTCACTAGTGTCCTTGAATTTTTGTTTAATTTCATTATGGCATTTCGCTACATGAACACGACTAGCCTCAGAGGATCCACAAGTATGTTCACTTTCACTTTTTAAGTAATGACAGTTTTCTTCGAGATTTGTAATTGCAGTACCCTTACACGCTCTATTTTCACATCTCCAATAATATGTTTTTTTTCCACTCGTCTTTTGAATTTTTTTTCCAGCGGTGTAAACAAATATCCACTCACTGCAAGCTTTTCCTTTCCTCTTTCGGATAATACTATTTCGCACACACACCGCTCCATGGGTTTCACAAAGCAGTTCTAAAGGGAAAAGAGATATGACTCTTATGAAATCTAACACAGTAATGTTGTAAGTCGAACCCCAACATTTCCACGTAAACTATTGGTTTTAAGCTATACTCGTCGTTGTATACGCTACCAGTTGGACCAATCGGTATTGGACCAATCGTCATTGGACCAATCGTCATTAGACCAATCGTACCCAACCCAGCTAAGGCAGCCCTGCAAATGAGAGCAGATGTGAAGAAGCAAGATTTCCCCCAAGCATGGCCGCCACAGGTAGTGGAAGCAGAGGAAAGTGGAGCCATCCTCCCAGAATCTGTCATCCTCCTTCTACGATATTTGCTGATGGTCATGCATCCTAAAGAGTTCAACGGCCTGTAGCTCATTTGGTCAAGACTTGGTATATACTATCACCCATGGCAAGACAAAGCCACCCAAGCGTATCATTCTGCCATTTGCAGTCAAATCTCTGACTGGAAATGTAGAGCATCATACAGACTCTGAACCAACTTGGTCACAGCGTATCCTACTGACAAATGGAAGAGATTAACCCTTTCGCGCCAAGGACGTACGCGGTACGTCCCCATTCAAGAGCTCGAGGACGCACATTTAAAAAATACCGGTGCGAAAGGGTTAAGACAGCCCTGTGTCTGCAGAAGGTCTCACTGTCAAAAGATGATGTCGCCCTTCCAGCGAACATCTATCCTGGAGTCTTCACCATCCTAGCCTGGAACAACATTGACCGATTTGAGGAGACCATCAGTGGCGAGGGAACATCCCACAGAGTCAATGAAATTGCTATCCAAGCCAAGGCAGTCGACCTGCAGCCAGCTAAAACCTTCCCTCCTGTTGACAAAACAAAGAAGAGAAGTATGAAAATAAAAACCCACTCTAATAGACAGAGTTTATTTCTACAACAGTTTCGACGCCCACCGGCATCCTCCTCGGGTGGATACAGAAAAACGAATGAACCAAAACCAAATGTTTTGGTTCATTCGTTTTTCTGTATCCACCCGAGGAGGATGCCAGTGGGAGTCGAAACTGTTGTGGAAATAAACTCTGTCTATTAGAGTGGGTTTTTATTTTCATATTTTGACCTTCACGTAGAAAAAAAGTGAAGTTTTTTTCCATTTATTAAAGAGAGAAGTATCAGCAATTCACCAATGAACTTGACAACTCAGATGACGATGAAGATGAGTAGAGTGCAATGAAGACACGTGTAGGCTAAATGACTGTTGTATGTTGCTTGATATAAGCTCTGAACACTTGAGAACTGACATGCTCTTGAAGTGCAATATTGTAAACATGTTCTTAAATTTTCAGTTGGACACGATTGTCACATTGTATTTGCGTATGATTTCTGCTACATGTTCATGACCACTGTTCCATTACCATTATATACCTGCATATATAATGAAAGGTTTGCCTTCTATTATAAATGTCACTTTAGTTATATACAATCAAGAAATCAGACTTTCACCAGTTATTAGTTCTTACCCGCACAAGACAACGTTGAATATTTCTGATATTTTCTGTGAAAGATTACAGATTTGGAGGAGACACTGTTTAGTAGTTTCTGTACTGTTGTATATATATTGTAAGATTGTGCTATAATGAAGATAACATTAAAACAGTTTATTTCTTGACTTTCTCTCGCCGTGATCCAAATACTTTGTGAATCATACAACAAGGGCTGCAATGCAAAGTCTTCCAGGGATGGGTACATTAAACAGTTGATAAATATTACTAAACTACCTCTCAGCAATGGTTATCATACCAAATATATCCTATAGACATATACTAATTAAAAATTAAAGTCAGACTTTGCCTCCCAAGATGGTACCAATAAGTGAAATTTTTGGTCCTGGTTCATTGACTATAAGGCTGAAAATTCAAAAAATACCAGTCCCCTCCCCTACGATTTTTATTAGGCGGTACATGCATCTCCCTTCCTTAATGCTGGTACTTAGAAAAGTATGGTGGCTAAACGTACTACGTCGATCTAAAAAGGTTGGGAACTCCTACGTTGATCATATTTTTACAATCTGGAAAGAAACTTGAAGTTTGTTTTAATAAATTGCACGTTTTCATTCCGAGTCTAAAACTTAAAATTGAAACAGAATTAGATACGAGGAACTAACTTTTTAGATGAAATAGTCATACGTCACCATAATAAATCTAGATTTTCAGTACGAGTATATAGAAAATTGACTCATTCACGGAGTTACTCGTTTCGGACCAGCGGCCGAAGATCAGTAGATAACACAGGTCTGGGTTCGACTCCCGATGGTGCTGGTTAATAATCGAGGAGTTGCGCAAAGGGCCACATTAGTTTCTGGCACCCCTCACTCAATAATAATAATATTATTAATAATAATAATAATAATAATAATATTATTATTATTATTATTATTATTATTATTATTACTACACTTTTTCACTATAACCAAGACGAGATTATGAAACGAAGAGTGATTTCACGTTTATTTCCTACAGTAATAAACCTACAACAGACGTTAAACTGATTGGCCTATAATTTCCCGCCGCACCTTTATCGCCTTTCTTAAAGATAGGTGTTACGTTTGCTAACTTGAAATTATCTGGTACGCACCCCTCAGAAATAGACGCATTAAAAATCTTTGTTAGCGGCACAACAATGCTATCTTTTAATTCTTTTAGTTGTATGGGATATATGGAATCCGGACCCGGTGATTTACGCGTTTTCATTTTATCAATATAGCGCATTACTTCCCCTTCACTAACGACAATATTATCCAAAATATTACCATTATCAAAAGGTATTATGTCTATGACCGTAGGGATATTCGTTACATCTTCTATAGTAAAAACTGACGTAAAAAATTCGTTTAGCAAGGTAGCCATTTCCTTGTTTTCAGAACTAGATCTCCATTTACATTTTTTAATGGACCTAAGACACTTTTTTTACTGGATTTCTATTATTGACGTATTGAAAGAATCGCTTGGGGTTTTCTTTACCCTTCACGAGCTATGGAGATTTCAAATTCGCGTTTTGACTTTTTTATTACACTTTTAGCTTCACGCCTTAGAGATATGTAGTTATTTCGTAACAACAGATTATCTTTATCGCACTTATATAGCCTATAAGCCCTATCTCTACTCTTTATAATGTCTCCTACTCTACAAGTAAACCACAAGGGCTTGTGTTTACTTTCGCACGCTTAATTTTGTACGGTACACATTCCTCATTTATAGTCCTAAATACCGTTACGAACGATTCCCACATTAGTTTTGCGTTGGAGTTCCCCATTACGTTTTCCCAATTGACGTGTGAAAATTTATTTCGAAATTTACTAAAGTCTGCGTGCTGGAAGTTAGGAATTTTAGTCGAGTTAGTTGGTTTCGAGTGACTTACTGAGAGGACAAACTCTACCATATTGTGATCGCTATTGCTCAACGGTTCTATTACTTGAAGCTCAGTAATTAGCCTATCATCCGTAGTTATTACTAAATCTAAAATACTGTCCAACCTCGTAGGTTCCCCAACCTTTTGAATAAGAAAGCTATCCTCGAGAAAATTAACTAAACGATTACCTTCCGCGTAATGAGCTGATTCAAGTTTCTTTAAATTGAAAGTGGTGGTAAATATCAAGATCCTATCTTTTCCAATACTTGATTCTTTAACTAAAAATATTTCTCCAGAAAGTGTGTTTCTGTATTTGTCTGGAATAGATAAGTTATCCAGATTTGTTGGTTCCAGAGGTCCTTCCTTTCGTACTCTGCTTACAATCTTCTTTAACGATTCTTTCTTCCAATATATGGTACGATTGATGAATCGACTTGACTAACTACCCCTTGAATGATTTGAGAAGGTTTTTCACTAGTGTCCTTGAATTTTTGTTTAATTTCATTATGGCATTTCGCTACATGAACACGACTAGCCTCAGAGGATCCACAAGTATGTTCACTTTCACTTTTTAAGTAATGACAGTTTTCTCGAGATTTGTAATTGCAGTACCCTTACACGCTCTATTTTCACATCTCCAATAATATGTTTTTTTTCCACTCGTCTTTTGAATTTTTTTTCCAGCGGTGTAAACAAATATCCACTCACTGCAAGCTTTTCCTTTCCTCTTTCGGATAATACTATTTCGCACACACACCGCTCCATGGGTTTCACAAAAGCAGTTCTAAAGGGAAAAGAGATATGACTCTTATGAAATCTAACACAGTAATGTTGTAAGTCGAACCCCAACATTTCACGTAAACTATTGGTTTTAAGCTATACTCGTCGTTGTATACGCTACCAGTTGGACCAATCGGTATTGGACCAATCGTCATTGGACCAATCGTCATTAGACCAATCGTACCCAACCCAGCTAAGGCAGCCCTGCAAATGAGAGCAGATGTGAAGAAGCAAGATTTCCCCCAAGCATGGCCGCCACAGGTAGTGGAAGCAGAGGAAAGTGGAGCCATCCTCCCAGAATCTGTCATCCTCCTTCTACGATATTTGCTGATAGGTCATGCATCCTAAAGAGTTCAACGGCCTGTAGCTCATTTGGTCAAGACTTGGTATATACTATCACCCATGGCAAGACAAAGCCACCCAAGCGTATCATTCTGCCATTTGCAGTCAAATCTCTGACTGGAAATGTAGAGCATCATACAGACTCTGAACCAACTTGGTCACAGCGTATCCTACTGACAAATGGAAGAGATTAACCCTTTCGCGCCAAGGACGTACGCGGTACGTCCCCATTCAAGAGCTCGAGGACGCACATTTAAAAAATACCGGTGCGAAAGGGTTAAGACAGCCCTGTGTCTGCAGAAGGTCTCACTGTCAAAAGATGATGTCGCCTTCCAGCGAACATCTATCCTGGAGTCTTCACCATCCTAGCCTGGAACAACATTGACCGATTTGAGGAGACCATCAGTGGCGAGGGAACATCCCACAGAGTCAATGAAATTGCTATCCAAGCCAAGGCAGTCGACCTGCAGCCAGCTAAAACCTTCCCTCCTGTTGACAAAACAAAGAAGAGAAGTATGAAAATAAAAACCCACTCTAATAGACAGAGTTTATTTCTACAACAGTTTCGACGCCCACCGGCATCCTCCTCGGGTGGATACAGAAAAACGAATGAACCAAAACCAAATGTTTTGGTTCATTCGTTTTTCTGTATCCACCCGAGGAGGATGCCAGTGGGAGTCGAAACTGTTGTGGAAATAAACTCTGTCTATTAGAGTGGGTTTTTATTTTCATATTTTGACCTTCACGTAGAAAAAAAGTGAAGTTTTTTTCCATTTATTAAAGAAGAGAAGTATCAGCAATTCACCAATGAACTTGACAACTCAGATGACGATGAAGATGAGTAGAGTGCAATGAAGACACGTGTAGGCTAAATGACTGTTGTATGTTGCTTGATATAAGCTCTGAACACTTGAACTGACATGCTCTTGAAGTGCAATATTGTAAACATGTTCTTAAATTTTCAGTTGGACACGATGTCACATTGTATTTGCGTATGATTTCTGCTACATGTTCATGACCACTGTTCCATTACCATTATATACCTGCATATAATGAAAGGTTTGCCTTCTATTATAAATGTCACTTTAGTTATATACAATCAAGAAATCAGACTTTCACCAGTTATTAGTTCTTACCCGCACAAGACAAACGTTGAATATTTCTGATATTTTCTGTGAAAGATTACAGATTTGGAGGAGACACTGTTTAGTAGTTTCTGTACTGTTGTATATATATTGTAAGATTGTGCTATAATGAAGATAACATTAAAACAGTTTATTTCTTGACTTTCTCTCGCCGTGATCCAAAATACTTTGTGAATCATACAACAAGGGCTGCAATGCAAAGTCTTCCAGGGATGGGTACATTAAACAGTTGATAAATATTAACTAAACTACCTCTCAGCAATGGTTATCATACCAAAATATATCCTATAGACTATACTAATTAAAAAATTAAAGTCAGACTTTGCCTCCCAAGATGGTACCAATAAGTGAAATTTTGGTCCTGGTTCATTGACTATAAGGCTGAAAATTCAAAATTAAATACCAGTCCCCTCCCCTACGATTTTTATTAGGCGGTACATGCATCTCCCTTCCTTAATGCTGGTACTTAGAAAAGTATGGTGGCTAAACGTACTACGTCGATCTAAAAAGGTTGGGAACTCCTAACGTTGATCATTTTTTACAATCTGGAAAGAAACTTGAAGTTGTTTTAATAAATTGCACGTTTTCATTCCGAGTCTAAACTTAAAATTGAAACAGAATTAGATACGAGGAACTAACTTTTTAGATGAAATAGTCATACGTCACCATAATAAATCTAGATTTTCAGTACGAGTATATAGAAAATTGACTCATTCACGGAGTTACTCGTTTTCGGGACAGCGGCCGAAGATCAGTAGATAACACAGGTCTGGGTTCGACTCCCGATGGTGCTGGTTAATAATCGAGGAGTTGCGCAAAGGGCCACATTAGTTTCTGGCACCCCTCACTCAATATAATAATATTATTAAATAATAATAATAATAATAATATTATTATTATTATTATTATTATTATTATTACTACACTTTTTCACTATAACCAAGACGAGATTATGAAACGAAGAGTGATTTCACGTTTATTTCCTACAGTAATAAACCTACAACAGACGTTAAACTGATTGGCCTATAATTTCCCGCCGCACCTTTATCGCCTTTCTTAAAGATAGGTGTTACGTTTGCTAACTTGAAATTATCTGGTACGCACCCCTCAGAAATAGACGCATTAAAAATCTTTGTTAGCGGCACAACAATGCTATCTTTATTCTTTTAGTTGTATGGGATATGGAATCCGGACCCGGTGATTTACGCGTTTTCATTTTATCAATATAGCGCATTACTTCCCCTTCACTAACGACAATATTATCCAAAATATTACCATTATCAAAAGGTATTATGTCATGACCGTAGGGATTCGTTACATCTTTATAGTAAAAACTGACGTAAAAAATTCGTTTAGCAAGGTAGCCATTTCCTTGTTTTCAGAAACTAGATCTCCATTTACATTTTTTAATGGACCTAAGAACTTTTTTACTGGATTTCTATTATTGACGTATTGAAAGAATCGCTTGGGGTTTTCTTTACCTTCACGAGCTATGGAGATTTCAAATTCGCGTTTTGACTTTTTATTACACTTTTAGCTTCACGCCTTAGAGATATGTAGTTATTTCGTAACAACAGATTATCTTTATCGCACTTATATAGCCTATAAGCCCTATCTCTACTCTTTATAATGTCTCCTACTCTACAAGTAAACCACAAGGGCTTGTTGTTTACTTTCGCACGCTTAATTTTGTACGGTACACATTCCTCATTTATAGTCCTAAATACCGTTACGAACGATTCCCACATTAGTTTTGCGTTGGAGTTCCCCATTACGTTTTCCCAATTGACGTGTGAAAATTTATTTCGAAATTTACTAAAGTCTGCGTGCTGGAAGTTAGGAATTTTAGTCGAGTTAGTTGGTTTCGAGTGACTTACTGAGAGGACAAACTCTACCATATTGTGATCGCTATTGCTCAACGGTTCTATTACTTGAAGCTCAGTAATTAGCCTATCATCCGTAGTTATTACTAAATCTAAAATACTGTCCAACCTCGTAGGTTCCCCAACCTTTTGAATAAGAAAGCTATCTCGAGAAAATTAACTAAACGATTACCTTCCGCGTAATGAGCTGATTCAAGTTTCTTTAAATTGAAAGTGGTGGTAAATATCAAGATCCTATCTTTTCCAATACTTGATTCTTTAACTAAAAATATTTCTCCAGAAAGTGTGTTTCTGTATTTGTCTGGAATAGATAAGTTATCCAGATTTGTTGGTTCCAGAGGTCCTTCCTTTCGTACTCTGCTTACAATCTTCTTTAACGATTCTTTCTTCCCAATATATGGTACGATTGATGAATCGACTTGACTAACTACCCCTTGAATGATTTGAGAAGGTTTTTCACTAGTGTCCTTGAATTTTTGTTTAATTTCATTATGGCATTTCGCTACATGAACACGACTAGCCTCAGAGGATCCACAAGTATGTTCACTTTCACTTTTTAAGTAATGACAGTTTTCTTCGAGATTTGTAATTGCAGTACCCTTACACGCTCTATTTTCACATCTCCAATAATATGTTTTTTTTCCACTCGTCTTTTGAATTTTTTTTCCAGCGGTGTAAACAAATATCCACTCACTGCAAGCTTTTCCTTTCCTCTTTCGGATAATACTATTTCGCACACACACCGCTCCATGGGTTTCACAAAAGCAGTTCTAAAGGGAAAAGAGATATGACTCTTATGAAATCTAACACAGTAATGTTGTAAGTCGAACCCCAACATTTCCACGTAAACTATTGGTTTTAAGCTATACTCGTCGTTGTATACGCTACCAGTTGGACCAATCGGTATTGGACCAATCGTCATTGGACCAATCGTCATTAGACCAATCGTACCCAACCCAGCTAAGGCAGCCCTGCAAATGAGAGCAGATGTGAAGAAGCAAGATTTCCCCCAAGCATGGCCGCCACAGGTAGTGGAAGCAGAGGAAAGTGGAGCCATCCTCCCAGAATCTGTCATCCTCCTTCTACGATATTTGCTGATAGGTCATGCATCCTAAAGAGTTCAACGGCCTGTAGCTCATTTGGTCAAGACTTGGTATATACTATCACCCATGGCAAGACAAAGCCACCCAAGCGTATCATTCTGCCATTTGCAGTCAAATCTCTGACTGGAAATGTAGAGCATCATACAGACTCTGAACCAACTTGGTCACAGCGTATCCTACTGACAAATGGAAGAGATTAACCCTTTCGCGCCAAGGACGTACGCGGTACGTCCCCATTCAAGAGCTCGAGGACGCACATTTAAAAAATACCGGTGCGAAAGGGTTAAGACAGCCCTGTGTCTGCAGAAGGTCTCACTGTCAAAAGATGATGTCGCCCTTCCAGCGAACATCTATCCTGGAGTCTTCACCATCCTAGCCTGGAACAACATTGACCGATTTGAGGAGACCATCAGTGGCGAGGGAACATCCCACAGAGTCAATGAAATTGCTATCCAAGCCAAGGCAGTCGACCTGCAGCCAGCTAAAACCTTCCCTCCTGTTGACAAAACAAAGAAGAGAAGTATGAAAATAAAAACCCACTCTAATAGACAGAGTTTATTTCTACAACAGTTTCGACGCCCACCGGCATCCTCCTCGGGTGGATACAGAAAAACGAATGAACCAAAACCAAATGTTTTGGTTCATTCGTTTTTCTGTATCCACCCGAGGAGGATGCCAGTGGGAGTCGAAACTGTTGTGGAAATAAACTCTGTCTATTAGAGTGGGTTTTTATTTTCATATTTTGACCTTCACGTAGAAAAAAAGTGAAGTTTTTTTCCATTTATTAAAGAAGAGAAGTATCAGCAATTCACCAATGAACTTGACAACTCAGATGACGATGAAGATGAGTAGAGTGCAATGAAGACACGTGTAGGCTAAATGACTGTTGTATGTTGCTTGATATAAGCTCTGAACACTTGAGAACTGACATGCTCTTGAAGTGCAATATTGTAAACATGTTCTTAAATTTTCAGTTGGACACGATTGTCACATTGTATTTGCGTATGATTTCTGCTACATGTTCATGACCACTGTTCCATTACCATTATATACCTGCATATATAATGAAAGGTTTGCCTTCTATTATAAATGTCACTTTAGTTATATACAATCAAGAAATCAGACTTTCACCAGTTATTAGTTCTTACCCGCACAAGACAACGTTGAATATTTCTGATATTTTCTGTGAAAGATTACAGATTTGGAGGAGACACTGTTTAGTAGTTTCTGTACTGTTGTATATATATTGTAAGATTGTGCTATAATGAAGATAACATTAAAACAGTTTATTTCTTGACTTTCTCTCGCCGTGATCCAAATACTTTGTGAATCATACAACAAGGGCTGCAATGCAAAGTCTTCCAGGGATGGGTACATTAAACAGTTGATAAATATTACTAAACTACCTCTCAGCAATGGTTATCATACCAAAATATATCCTATAGACATATACTAATTAAAAAATTAAAGTCAGACTTTGCCTCCCAAGATGGTACCAATAAGTGAAATTTTTGGTCCTGGTTCATTGACTATAAGGCTGAAAATTCAAAATTAAATACCAGTCCCCTCCCCTACGATTTTTATTAGGCGGTACATGCATCTCCCTTCCTTAATGCTGGTACTTAGAAAAGTATGGTGGCTAAACGTACTACGTCGATCTAAAAAGGTTGGGAACTCCTAACGTTGATCATATTTTTTACAATCTGGAAAGAAACTTGAAGTTTGTTTTTAATAAATTGCACGTTTTCATTCCGAGTCTAAAACTTAAAATTGAAACAGAATTAGATACGAGGAACTAACTTTTTAGATGAAATAGTCATACGTCACCATAATAAATCTAGATTTTCAGTACGAGTATATAGAAAATTGACTCATTCACGGAGTTACTCGTTTTCGGGACCAGCGGCCGAAGATCAGTAGATAACACAGGTCTGGGTTCGATTCCCGATGGTGCTGGTTAATAATCGAGGAGTTGCGCAAAGGGCCACATTAGTTTCTGGCACCCCTCACTCAATAATAATAATATTATTAATAATAATAATAATTAATATTATTATTATTATTATTATTATTATTATTATTATTACTACACTTTTTCACTATAACCAAGACGAGATTATGAAACGAAGAGTGATTTCACGTTTATTTCCTACAGTAATAAACCTACAACAGACGTTAAACTGATTGGCCTATAATTTCCCGCCGCACCTTTATCGCCTTTCTTAAAGATAGGTGTTACGTTTGCTAACTTGAAATTATCTGGTACGCACCCCTCAGAAATAGACGCATTAAAAATCTTTGTTAGCGGCACAACAATGCTATCTTTTAATTCTTTTAGTTGTATGGGATATATGGAATCCGGACCCGGTGATTTACGCGTTTTCATTTTATCAATATAGCGCATTACTTCCCCTTCACTAACGACAATATTATCCAAAATATTACCATTATCAAAAGGTATTATGTCTATGACCGTAGGGATATTCGTTACATCTTCTATAGTAAAAACTGACGTAAAAAGTTCGTTTAGCAAGGTAGCCATTTCCTTGTTTTCAGAGACTAGATCTCCATTTACATTTTTTAATGGACCTAAGACACTTTTTTTACTGGATTTCTATTATTGACGTATTGAAAGAATCGCTTGGGGTTTTCTTTACCCTTCACGAGCTATGGAGATTTCAAATTCGCGTTTTGACTTTTTTATTACACTTTTAGCTTCACGCCTTAGAGATATGTAGTTATTTCGTAACAACAGATTATCTTTATCGCACTTATATAGCCTATAAGCCCTATCTCTACTCTTTATAATGTCTCCTACTCTACAAGTAAACCACAAGGCTTGTTGTTTTTTCGCACGCTTAATTTTGTACGGTACACATTCCTCATTTATAGTCCTAAATACCGTTACGAACGATTCCCACATTAGTTTTGCGTTGGAGTTCCCCATTACGTTTTCCCAATTGACGTGTGAAAATTTATTTCGAAATTTACTAAAGTCTGCGTGCTGGAAGTTAGGAATTTTAGTCGAGTTAGTTGGTTTCGAGTGACTTACTGAGAGGACAAACTCTACCATATTGTGATCGCTATTGCTCAACGGTTCTATTACTTGAAGCTCAGTAATTAGCCTATCATCCGTAGTTATTACTAAATCTAAAATACTGTCCAACCTCGTAGGTTCCCCAACCTTTTGAATAAGAAAGCTATCCTCGAGAAAATTAACTAAACGATTACCTTCCGCGTAATGAGCTGATTCAAGTTTCTTTAAATTGAAAGTGGTGGTAAATATCAAGATCCTATCTTTTCCAATACTTGATTCTTTAACTAAAAATATTTCTCCAGAAAGTGTGTTTCTGTATTTGTCTGGAATAGATAAGTTATCCAGATTTGTTGGTTCCAGAGGTCCTTCCTTTCGTACTCTGCTTACAATCTTCTTTAACGATTCTTTCTTCCCAATATATGGTACGATTGATGAATCGACTTGACTAACTACCCCTTGAATGATTTGAGAAGGTTTTTCACTAGTGTCCTTGAATTTTTGTTTAATTTCATTATGGCATTTCGCTACATGAACACGACTAGCCTCAGAGGATCCACAAGTATGTTCACTTTCACTTTTTAAGTAATGACAGTTTTCTTCGAGATTTGTAATTGCAGTACCCTTACACGCTCTATTTTCACATCTCCAATAATATGTTTTTTTTCCACTCGTCTTTTGAATTTTTTTTCCAGCGGTGTAAACAAATATCCACTCACTGCAAGCTTTTCCTTTCCTCTTTCGGATAATACTATTTCGCACACACACCGCTCCATGGGTTTCACAAAAGCAGTTCTAAAGGGAAAAGAGATATGACTCTTATGAAATCTAACACAGTAATGTTGTAAGTCGAACCCCAACATTTCCACGTAAACTATTGGTTTTAAGCTATACTCGTCGTTGTATACGCTACCAGTTGGACCAATCGGTATTGGACCAATCGTCATTGGACCAATCGTCATTAGACCAATCGTACCCAACCCAGCTAAGGCAGCCCTGCAAATGAGAGCAGATGTGAAGAAGCAAGATTTCCCCCAAGCATGGCCGCCACAGGTAGTGGAAGCAGAGGAAAGTGGAGCCATCCTCCCAGAATCTGTCATCCTCCTTCTACGATATTTGCTGATAGGTCATGCATCCTAAAGAGTTCAACGGCCTGTAGCTCATTTGGTCAAGACTTGGTATATACTATCACCCATGGCAAGACAAAGCCACCCAAGCGTATCATTCTGCCATTTGCAGTCAAATCTCTGACTGGAAATGTAGAGCTCATACAGACTCTGAACCAACTTGGTCACAGCGTATCCTACTGACAAATGGAAGAGATTAACCCTTTCGCGCCAAGGACGTACGCGGTACGTCCCCATTCAAGAGCTCGAGGACGCACATTTAAAAAATACCGGTGCGAAAGGGTTAAGACAGCCCTGTGTCTGCAGAAGGTCTCACTGTCAAAAGATGATGTCGCCCTTCCAGCGAACATCTATTTTGGAGTCTTCACCATCCTAGCCTGGAACAACATTGACCGATTTGAGGAGACCATCAGTGGCGAGGGAACATCCCACAGAGTCAATGAAATTGCTATCCAAGCCAAGGCAGTCGACCTGCAGCCAGCTAAAACCTTCCCTCCTGTTGACAAAACAAAGAAGAGAAGTATGAAAATAAAAACCCACTCTAATAGACAGAGTTTATTTCTACAACAGTTTCGACGCCCACCGGCATCCTCCTCGGGTGGATACAGAAAAACGAATGAACCAAAACCAAATGTTTTGGTTCATTCGTTTTTCTGTATCCACCCGAGGAGGATGCCAGTGGGAGTCGAAACTGTTGTGGAAATAAACTCTGTCTATTAGAGTGGGTTTTTATTTTCATATTTTGACCTTCACGTAGAAAAAAAGTGAAGTTTTTTTCCATTTATTAAAGAAGAGAAGTATCAGCAATTCACCAATGAACTTGACAACTCAGATGACGATGAAGATGAGTAGAGTGCAATGAAGACACGTGTAGGCTAAACAGGGTTGGCACTAGTGGGCCCAGCCCGAAAAAACCCACCTGGGTTTTTTCAAAAAAAACCCATTTAAAAAAACCCACTATTTTACCCACTTGTGGGTTTTTTCATGAAACTTAAGAAGTGCATATGCAATTATTTTTAAAAATTGTCATATAGGCACCTATAATGATTTTACATGCAAAGCAAGCAAACATGAGTCAACAAATAGACCTACAGGTATAACTCTTTGGGTGAGGTAGCAGGTTATAGAGTGTAGACATCAGCCAATCAGGGTGTTATACATCCTGATTCTTCAGTCAACTGCATCTTCAAGGAATTTTCTACTTCTTCATGGATTGTATTTAAAAGTGGACCAGACAAATTTCGACGGGAAGGTGGAGTGTAGCCTGGTCTTAGAGTCTCTATCATTTCAATAAAATACTTAGACTCTGCACATAGAAATGGAATATTATTTGCATAAAAGAATTTGGCTATTTTGTTATCAATGACATTTTTCTGCAAAGTTATTGTTGTCATGCCAAAATCGCTTACTTTCTTTTGAATTTTTCTTTTTTTCATCTGTAATTGTGTCAGTGGTGGTGAGGATGAGTCTGGATCATCTGAGAGGTCTATGTCATGGCAGTATGAAGATGATGTACTGGCAGTATTGTCAGTCTTGTTTCTTGATTCCATGTGTTTCAAACATTTCATTAAATGCATTTTTATTCGCTCTATTTTATTACTTATTTCATTACTGCAATGTTTGCATCTAACTTTACTAGTCCCATCAATAATATTGACTTCACTCCATTCATGCCCTGATTTTCTTCCTGATCCAAAGGTCTTTGGCATTATTTAATGCAGTTATAACTTCAAACAGACTAATTCTGTAGGCTAGCAGTAAAGATAAATATGCTGTTGCCAGTTTGTTTTATTTAACTGAAATAAAAGAAAAAATATTCAGTAATATGAATTAAATAGATATAACTAGCTGAATTAAGTTCCCTTTGGGAGCTGTAATTCATCTGCTTCCAGCAGAAGACACAGGGGCCTGTCTTCCATAGGAAGTATAGCCTAACAAATAGGATAATTTACCACACCAAATTTAGTTCAAATTGGTCCATGTTTTCCAAATTTTGTTGTGAAGCTCAATCTGAGAAAATAATAACTTTTTATGCTTAATTGCCTGGAAGGCAACCTTTTTGCTAAAAACAAGACAAATGTTATATTAATAGTGTACGGTACAGTACAGTATTATTATAAAAATAAGAATAGGTAGGTCTAATATGAACTACCATATGGACATATGAAAAAACCCAATTTTACCCGGGTTTTTTCGGGTTTTAGGTGAAAAAACCCGAAAAACCCCACCTGGGGTGGGCTTTTTCAAAAAAAGTGGGTTTCTTGCCAACCCTGAGGCTAAATGACTGTTGTATGTTGCTTGATATAAGCTCTGAACACTTGAGAACTGACATGCTCTTGAAGTGCAATATTGTAAACATGTTCTTAAATTTTCAGTTGGATACGATTGTCACATTGTATTTGCGTATGATTTCTGCTACATGTTCATGACCACTGTTCCATTACCATTATATACCTGCATATATAATGAAAGGTTTGCCTTCTATTATAAATGTCACTTTAGTTATATACAATCAAGAAATCAGACTTTCACCAGTTATTAGTTCTTACCCGCACAAGACAACGTTGAATATTTCTGATATTTTCTGTGAAAGATTACAGATTTGGAGGAGACACTGTTTAGTAGTTTCTGTACTGTTGTATATATATTGTAAGATTGTGCTATAATGAAGATAACATTAAAACAGTTTATTTCTTGACTTTCTCTCGCCGTGATCCAAATACTTTGTGAATCATACAACAAGGGCTGCAATGCAAAGTCTTCCAGGGATGGGTACATTAAACAGTTGATAAATATTACTAAACTACCTCTCAGCAATGGTTATCATACCAAAATATATCCTATAGACATATACTAATTAAAAATTAAAGTCAGACTTTGCCTCCCAAGATGGTACCAATAAGTGAAATTTTTGGTCCTGGTTCATTGACTATAAGGCTGAAAATTCAAAATTAAATACCAGTCCCCTCCCCTACGATTTTTATTAGGCGGTACATGCATCTCCCTTCCTTAATGCTGGTACTTAGAAAAGTATGGTGGCTAAACGTACTACGTCGATCTAAAAAGGTTGGGAACTCCTAACGTTGATCATATTTTTTACAATCTGGAAAGAAACTTGAAGTTTGTTTTTAATAAATTGCACGTTTTCATTCCGAGTCTAAAACTTAAAATTGAAACAGAATTAGATACGAGGAACTAACTTTTTAGATGAAATAGTCATACGTCACCATAATAAATCTAGATTTTCAGTACGAGTATATAGAAAATTGACTCATTCACGGAGTTACTCGTTTTCGGGACCAGCGGCCGAAGATCAGTAGATAACACAGGTCTGGGTTCGACTCCCGATGGTGCTGGTTAATAATCGAGGAGTTGCGCAAAGGGCCACATTAGTTTCTGGCACCCCTCACTCAATAATAATAATATTATTAATATAATAATAATAATAATATTATTATTATTATTATTATTATTATTATTATTATTACTACACTTTTTCACTATAACCAAGACGAGATTATGAAACGAAGAGTGATTTCACGTTTATTTCCTACAGTAATAAACCTACAACAGACGTTAAACTGATTGGCCTATAATTTCCCGCCGCACCTTTATCGCCTTTCTTAAAGATAGGTGTTACGTTTGCTAACTTGAAATTATCTGGTACGCACCCCTCAGAAATAGACGCATTAAAAATCTTTGTTAGCGGCACAACAATGCTATCTTTTAATTCTTTTAGTTGTATGGGATATATGGAATCCGGACCCGGTGATTTACGCGTTTTCATTTTATCAATATAGCGCATTACTTCCCCTTCACTAACGACAATATTATCCAAAATATTACCATTATCAAAAGGTATTATGTCTATGACCGTAGGGATATTCGTTACATCTTCTATAGTAAAAACTGACGTAAAAAATTCGTTTAGCAAGGTAGCCATTTCCTTGTTTTCAGAAACTAGATCTCCATTTACATTTTTTAATGGACCTAAGACACTTTTTTTACTGGATTTCTATTATTGACGTATTGAAAGAATCGCTTGGGGTTTTCTTTACCCTTCACGAGCTATGGAGATTTCAAATTCGCGTTTTGACTTTTTTATTACACTTTTAGCTTCACGCCTTAGAGATATGTAGTTATTTCGTAACAACAGATTATCTTTATCGCACTTATATAGCCTATAAGCCCTATCTCTACTCTTTATAATGTCTCCTACTCTACAAGTAAACCACAAGGGCTTGTTGTTTACTTTCGCACGCTTAATTTTGTACGGTACACATTCCTCATTTATAGTCCTAAATACCGTTACGAACGATTCCCACATTAGTTTTGCGTTGGAGTTCCCCATTACGTTTTCCCAATTGACGTGTGAAAATTTATTTCGAAATTTACTAAAGTCTGCGTGCTGGAAGTTAGGAATTTTAGTCGAGTTAGTTGGTTTCGAGTGACTTACTGAGAGGACAAACTCTACCATATTGTGATCGCTATTGCTCAACGGTTCTATTACTTGAAGCTCAGTAATTAGCCTATCATCCGTAGTTATTACTAAATCTAAAATACTGTCCAACCTCGTAGGTTCCCCAACCTTTTGAATAAGCTATCCTCGAGAAAATTAACTAAACGATTACCTTCCGCGTAATGAGCTGATTCAAGTTTCTTTAAATTGAAAGTGGTGGTAAATATCAAGATCCTATCTTTTCCAATACTTGATTCTTTAACTAAAAATATTTCTCCAGAAAGTGTGTTTCTGTATTTGTCTGGAATAGATAAGTTATCCAGATTTGTTGGTTCCAGAGGTCCTTCCTTTCGTACTCTGCTTACAATCTTCTTTAACGATTCTTTCTTCCCAATATATGGTACGATTGATGAATCGACTTGACTAACTACCCCTTGAATGATTTGAGAAGGTTTTTCACTAGTGTCCTTGAATTTTTGTTTAATTTCATTATGGCATTTCGCTACATGAACACGACTAGCCTCAGAGGATCCACAAGTATGTTCACTTTCACTTTTTAAGTAATGACAGTTTTCTTCGAGATTTGTAATTGCAGTACCCTTACACGCTCTATTTTCACATCTCCAATAATATGTTTTTTTTCCACTCGTCTTTTGAATTTTTTTTCCAGCGGTGTAAACAAATATCCACTCACTGCAAGCTTTTCCTTTCCTCTTTCGGATAATACTATTTCGCACACACACCGCTCCATGGGTTTCACAAAAGCAGTTCTAAAGGGAAAAGAGATATGACTTATGAAATCTAACACAGTAATGTTGTAAGTCGAACCCCAACATTTCCACGTAAACTATTGGTTTTAAGCTATACTCGTCGTTGTATACGCTACCAGTTGGACCAATCGGTATTGGACCAATCGTCATTGGACCAATCGTCATTAGACCAATCGTACCCAACCCAGCTAAGGCAGCCCTGCAAATGAGAGCAGATGTGAAGAAGCAAGATTTCCCCCAAGCATGGCCGCCACAGGTAGTGGAAGCAGAGGAAAGTGGAGCCATCCTCCCAGAATCTGTCATCCTCCTTCTACGATATTTGCTGATAGGTCATGCATCCTAAAGAGTTCAACGGCCTGTAGCTCATTTGGTCAAGACTTGGTATATACTATCACCCATGGCAAGACAAAGCCACCCAAGCGTATCATTCTGCCATTTGCAGTCAAATCTCTGACTGGAAATGTAGAGCTCATACAGACTCTGAACCAACTTGGTCACAGCGTATCCTACTGACAAATGGAAGAGATTAACCCTTTCGCGCCAAGGACGTACGCGGTACGTCCCCATTCAAGAGCTCGAGGACGCACATTTAAAAAATACCGGTGCGAAAGGGTTAAGACAGCCCTGTGTCTGCAGAAGGTCTCACTGTCAAAAGATGATGTCGCCCTTCCAGCGAACATCTATCCTGGAGTCTTCACCATCCTAGCCTGGAACAACATTGACCGATTTGAGGAGACCATCAGTGGCGAGGGAACATCCCACAGAGTCAATGAAATTGCTATCCAAGCCAAGGCAGTCGACCTGCAGCCAGCTAAAACCTTCCCTCCTGTTGACAAACAAAAAAAGAAGAGAAGTATGAAAATAAAAACCCACTCTAATAGACAGAGTTTATTTCTACAACAGTTTCGACGCCCACCGGCATCCTCCTCGGGTGGATACAGAAAAACGAATGAACCAAAACCAAATGTTTTGGTTCATTCGTTTTTCTGTATCCACCCGAGGAGGATGCCAGTGGGAGTCGAAACTGTTGTGGAAATAAACTCTGTCTATTAGAGTGGGTTTTTATTTTCATATTTTGACCTTCACGTAGAAAAAAAGTGAAGTTTTTTTCCATTTATTAAAGAAGAGAAGTATCAGCAATTCACCAATGAACTTGACAACTCAGATGACGATGAAGATGAGTAGAGTGCAATGAAGACACGTGTAGGCTAAATGACTGTTGTATGTTGCTTGATATAAGCTCTGAACACTTGAGAACTGACATGCTCTTGAAGTGCAATATTGTAAACATGTTCTTAAATTTTCAGTTGGACACGATTGTCACATTGTATTTGCGTATGATTTCTGCTACATGTTCATGACCACTGTTCCATTACCATTATATACCTGCATATATAATGAAAGGTTTGCCTTCTATTATAAATGTCACTTTAGTTATATACAATCAAGAAATCAGACTTTCACCAGTTATTAGTTCTTACCCGCACAAGACAACGTTGAATATTTCTGATATTTTCTGTGAAAGATTACAGATTTGGAGGAGACACTGTTTAGTAGTTTCTGTACTGTTGTATATATATTGTAAGATTGTGCTATAATGAAGATAACATTAAAACAGTTTATTTCTTGACTTTCTCTCGCCGTGATCCAAATACTTTGTGAATCATACAACAAGGGCTGCAATGCAAAGTCTTCCAGGGATGGGTACATTAAACAGTTGATAAATATTACTAAACTACCTCTCAGCAATGGTTATCATACCAAAATATATCCTATAGACATATACTAATTAAAAAATTAAAGTCAGACTTTGCCTCCCAAGATGGTACCAATAAGTGAAATTTTTGGTCCTGGTTCATTGACTATAAGGCTGAAAATTCAAATTAAATACCAGTCCCCTCCCCTACGATTTTTATTAGGCGGTACATGCATCTCCCTTCCTTAATGCTGGTACTTAGAAAAGTATGGTGGCTAAACGTACTACGTCGATCTAAAAAGGTTGGGAACTCCTAACGTTGATCATATTTTTTACAATCTGGAAAGAAACTTGAAGTTTGTTTTTAATAAATTGCACGTTTTCATTCCGAGTCTAAAACTTAAAATTGAAACAGAATTAGATACGAGGAACTAACTTTTTAGATGAAATAGTCATACGTCACCATAATAAATCTAGATTTTCAGTACGAGTATATAGAAAATTGACTCATTCACGGAGTTACTCGTTTTCGGGACCAGCGGCCGAAGATCAGTAGATAACACAGGTCTGGGTTCGACTCCCGATGGTGCTGGTTAATAATCGAGGAGTTGCGCAAAGGGCCACATTAGTTTCTGGCACCCCTCCCCCTCACTCAATAATAATAATAATAATATTATTATTATTATTATTATTACTACTACACTTTTTCACTATAACCAAGATGAGATTATGAAACGAAGAGTGATTTCAAGTTTATTTCCTACAGTATTTACACTATGTAGTACTGTTTACGCATAGCAAGTACTCAGTTATGTACGAGTCTATCGTGCATGAACACGCACGATTTTGCATAATGCAGAAAGTGGTTTCAGATCCTGCTGGGGGCAATTTTTTCACACACACACACACACACACACACACACATATATATTATATATATATATATATATATATATAATATGCTGCAAACCCACAAGGAAAACGAAAAACGATTCCAAGGCCTTTCGTGTATTCAAAGCTACACCTCATCACGAAAGGCCTTGGAATCGTTTTTCTTTTTCCTTGTGAGTTTGCAGCATTCATTCATTTCACGTGTTTTATTGTGAAATTCATCCCATATATATATATATATATATATATATATAGGGTGATTCAAATATGGGGGTAAAAATTTTTTTTTATATTTTAATGTGTTCAACCCTTTAAATGGTTCATTTCAGGCTTTCAGCATAAAAACAACTATCCTAAAATATTTTAGCAAATTTTTAATTTTTAGGGGTTGCTACCAGCAATTAAAAATATATATATATTTAGGGTGATTCAAATATGGGGGTAAAAAATTTTTTTTTATATTTTAATGTGTTCAACCCTTTAAATGGTTCATTTCAGCATAAAAACAACTATCCTAAAATATTTTAGCAAATTTTTAATTTTTAGGGGTTGCTACCAGCAATTAAAAATTGACAGAACGACTCAAATTGTCAAATTTTTCCACACCACCCAGGGGGTACAGTACAAGGCGCATTGCTTTTTTTTAATGTGGAAAGCTCCCCCGTAGGTCCTACCATAACCACAAGCATGCATAATTAAACTAGCATGATATTTGAGACATTAGCTGTCCTTACTTCATCAATGTTTCTTTCTTTCTATCAGGGTAAACAGCCCTGTAGTTTTTCACTACTTGTAGCAAGAATTGTTTTTGATCTTCGTCATGTGTTAGTATTTTATTATATTCATCCATTAATTTTACTCCTCTTTCCGCTATATCATTCACGACTTTCCACTGTTTGATAGATTTCTTAGCGGAGTTATACTCTTCATCATTATGCCATTCTTTAGCATCTTTGAGTAAAAATTTTGAACTAAATTCTGTTATTGTAAAGAATCTTTGAGTATTTGATGACAAAATCTTCTAATTTCTTCGTTGGAATAAGTGCAGGATCTAGAAAAGCCCGTTTTGCAGGAAGAGTTTCTGTTGTATTTTGCAAGGCCTTTACAATTTTGTTTTTCGTTTCAGTAGGCACTTCATCATCATAAAAGGCCAAGGCTACCAGTTCTTCTGATAGGTACCAGAGGTGACCTAACAGTTTTTTAATAGCAACAAATGCAATTGTGTCATTTATTTGTTTGTAGACTACAAGATTCTGTAATAATTCCAGAGCAAGACGAGGAGCGCAAGATGGCACAGGAGCTGTAAACCATGCCTTTACATATAACCGAGTAGCAAATAGACAGATGTCTTTTAGTCCTTTTTTGTCTTTTAATGAAATTTTGAACTGAGATTTGAACATAAAAGTTTTTAATGAATATGTAATTTTGGCCATCCACCTAGCCCGATGAAGTCTTGCTGGATGTTTAAATTTGATTCCACCTTTTGGTTCACCTCCCAAAAAAATAATTGTTAACTGCAATAGTTCTAGGTAATCGTCTCTTGGTTGGAATGTATCTAGTTGATTTGTTGCAAATATAATTATGTCATCTTTGATGTCATGAATATTTTCATAGATATCTGGATCTGATAATGCTGTCTCGTAGTCCTCCTTATTAATGCTTGACCATTTTTCGCTGAACTTCTTAAAAAGGACTATATCTGGGCCAGAAGATGGTGATAAAGACTTTGAAACAACAGCTTCCAGCATAATTTCAAATATATGGTGTCGACATGCCAGCCACAATAAATCGTTGTCGAATTTTTGTTCTAGAAGAATAGCTGCACCATTTCTAGGACCAGTATTGAAACACATGCATTTTATTTGTTCGCAGATGTCCCATTCAAGCGATGTCTGATTGTTTGCATTAAAAAGAGACGCATTTCTGTCACTCAATTTTGCAACATCAAGACTTCCTAATAATTTATCATCAAACAATTTTCTACGTTTGCCAACCTTACTTTTCCATGTTGAAGGTTGTGCAGCACAGAAACCAGATTCATCACTTTTACTCTCCTCTGATTCTGATTCAAATGATGTACTGGTGAGTATGACAGCCTCTTCACTCTTCTTTCTTTTGATCTCTTCTTCTGCTTTCCTCTTTTCATAACGTTGTTGCTTTTCTGCTGCTCTTTGCTCTTTTTTAGCAACAGCCTTATCAATGGTACCCATTTTTCCATGACGTCCTTTCTCACATTGCATTTTCAAGAATTTCTTATCATCTTCTATTTTTATAAGCTGCATAGCATTCTCATGAGCAATGTCAAATAAGTTTTCCAGTTTATCTTTCCATTTTTCTTCTTTATTATTTAAATTTTGTGATCTTTTCAATTTGTTTGCTTTGTTTTCTTAAGCAGCTGTCATTCCTTCAGTATTCCTTGAATTTTATCTACTACATGTATTCTTTGTTTTGCTGGTATTCCTGCTTTTTTCCAAACTGCTAGCACATCATCTGCAGTAGAGCAGCATGATTCTCTAATGTCTCGCTTTTTAATATTTCTGTAGTGCATGAAGAGGGCCATCATTTCCTTCTCTGATGGTAATACGGATGTTTTTAGTACTGCAGAGGGCTGCCCAATTAGCCATACTTCAGTTTTTTTCTTGTAGAACTTCTCCCAAATGAGCAACTGGGTGATGGTGAGTTAGGCCTAGCTTCCATAATCGATTAATTGGTATCAAATTACGAGTTCCAAGCAACAATTAAAAGCAAGCTAGTATATAAACCATTAATTAAAAATTCTGAAATATAAACAATTAAACATAAAATCATAAGTTGTAAAAACAAACAAATTGAAAAAGAGGGAAACTTTGACGCCAGGTAGCACATAGTAAATTTTATTTAAAATTCACCAAATTTGGCATACACTACTTTTTTGTCATAGGGAACAAAATACAGGTTGAACAATTAAAAAAAAAACCTTTGATTTTTTTTAATCACCCTAATTATATATATATTATATATATTATATATATATATATATAAATGAAATAGGATCCCTCCTAAGGAGACGTAGTTTTACATTCAGGATAAAAACGAAGACGTAGAGCAAAATGTCATTATATTTAGCTGCAGCCGACGCGACGTTTCGGGCAACTCTACCCATCTTCAAAGCCTAATTAATAGAGAGCTAAAATTAATAAATGACACAAAAGATGTAAATGACGAGAGTTAAAACCAAAACTAATGTACAAAATTTGTGTCATTTATATATTTTACTTTTGATTTGATCTTGTTCTAGCCTGCTTCTATTTTGTATTTTCTATTTTTGAATAATTTTAATTTTGTACATTAGTTTTGGTTCCAATCCTTGCTTTTATATATATATATATAATATATATATATATATATATATATATATAGTGTGTGTGTGTGTGTGTGTGTGTGTGTGTGTGAAGGCTGAAAATGGAATTGAAATACCTAGGTGGAAAAGCATAACACAAAAATCAAATGGTGTGTATTTATGAAAAAAGTGCAATTCTTTGTAAATATAATTGTAATTAATTACGTTACTGAGTAAGTGTAATTGTAATTAAGTATTTCACCATCTACAGTAATTGTAAGTATAATTAATTACTTTACTAAGTAAGTGTAATTAAGTATTTAACCATCTACAGTAATTGTAATTTAGTATTTCACCATCTACAGTAATTGCAATTGTAATTAAGTATTTCACCATCGTAACTGTAATTATAATTAAGTATTTCACCATTGTAACTGTAATTGTAATTGAGAATATGTTGAGTAATTGTAATTAATTACATTGACCAAGTAATTACCCCATGCTTGAATGTAATTAATTACAATTACATTTTAGGTAGTCAATTACAATTACCTGCCAATTACACGAAAAATGTAATTAATTACAATCAATTACAAATTACATTTATCCCATGTCTGTTCCACAATACCATAAACTAGCTCCAAAGCCTTCATACCAATAAAACAACCATGAAGTAGGAACTCTTCTCAAGCTTACAAGGTCTTAAGCTTTTCCCCTGCCAGAACTGGCCATGTTTTGGAAAACCGAACCGCCACAAGAAACTTCAAAAGAAGCCAGTCATCGATCAGCTTCGGAAGATGTAATGTCTTTTGAACAAGCCTTCACTTTGGCCTATTTGTCATTCCGTTCAGTGGCGGTCCTAGCTTACATGACGCCCTGGGCGAACCTCACCTTCAGCCCCCCCCCCCTGTTCGCCAACACACACACATTCGAATCCCCCCAAAATAAAGGACAGACATAACTCTTCCACAAAATAACTTTTTATTGGACTAATTGTTGGAACTTCAGAACCAAAACAAAGACTCAAATTTCTGAATTTTACAAATCCTTCATCACGTAAATAGAATAACTCACTTAAGAGAATGTAATTATGATACTATGAACAGGAAAAATACAAATTAAATTGCACAACTGCCATAAATAAACTAGAGAATCAAATTTCTAAATTGTACAAATGCTCTATCACATAAATAGAATAAGACACTTAAGAGAGGGTAATTATTATGCTACACTTTGAACAAGAAACAAAATAAATTGCACCACAGCACAACTGCCATCTAAAGCCTGACTCTTCTTACCTTCCTTGATGCAAAGTCATGAATTAAATCATCATATGAAATCTGCTCAGCAATTGTATGATTTATACTGATGATGGCCAGACCGGTAAGGCGTTCCTGTGACATAGTTGACCTCAGGTAGGATTTGATGAGCTTCAGCTTTGAAAAGCTCCTCTCTGCTTCAGCAACAGTGACTGGAAGAGTAAGACCAATTCTGAGAGCAGTCCACAAATTTGGATATATTTCAGAGAGCTCCCTTTCATGGATAAATGTCAGCAGTTCAAGCAAGGATATGGTCTTTGATGGCAAGTCAGGCAAGTTCTTCAGCTCCTGTGCAAGCTCTCTGCCATCCAAGTCAGATTGTCCCTTAAAGTGTAGTGTAGTACTAAGGTTCACACATTGTTCTGTCAGCTCCTCAAATGTGAGATTTTGGAAATGTGTCAGCACTCCAAACTTCTCTCCCACAATTTCCAACGTGGAAAATCTTTCCTGAATGGCTGATGTTGCAGCATCAACCACTGCATTGAAAAATGTCACCTCCAGCTTCTTCAAAGCATCAATCAAGGGCTCATCAGATGCTTCATAGGAGAAGTGCCGCTTTGTGGACCTCAGCCGTTTTTGTTTTAACACAGCCTCCACATTCATTTGTTCACAGATATCTGTGGCTGCCATTTGTGCAGCCACAAAACCTGTTGCCCTGTAATTGCGGAGACCTCTCTCTGTTTTTCTTAGGAGATTTACTGCAACATCAACGTGCATGCTAGGAGACTGCATCTGCTTGCTCACATGCTGAATTTGGCACAACAGGTCATGCCACACCACTGAACAAATGGCGAAGCGGTATGACCCAACCTCCTCTGACAGAGATTGAGCCTCGACCTTTATTACAGAGTCTTTGGTGTGGTCCCCAGTGGCGGTTCCTCATATGGGCAATATGGGCAGCCGCACAGGGCGGCATTTGTGGAGGGGCGGCATGAGCGCCTGCAAAAAAAATAAAAATAAAAATAAGAATAAATAAATAAAGAAATAAATAAAAATAAAAAATAAAATAAAATAAATAATAAAAGATCAATAAATATATTTTTATTAATAAAAAACCATCTATTGCATTTTCCATAAACCTTCCCATAAAAGACCTAAACAATGCAAAATGCTTCCAGATTAATATTATTGGGAATAAAGGCCCATACTTTAACATATGTAATGTTATTTTTCTGGGTTTGGTTAAATAGTGAAATGTATATTATTTATTACAGAACGAATCTTCACACTAAGCCACTAAGGTCTGTCAAATAACCGCAAATGGATAAGAAGAGGTAAAAGCTATCAGGTGCTCAGTTTAGAAAAAAAAGGAAAGAAGAAGAGGAGAAACGAGCAAAAGATAAAGGTATAGAGCTATGTCATCTACTCTTCACTGCTATATTGCACTGCTATTTTGTGATATAGCTTTCTGAGTCATTTGAAGTGTACTATTATGTATATAATTAGCCATTAACCAAGGAGGTTGTATTATTCATTTGTTTCCTATTCTAAAAGTTTAATAAATTGTGCTTAATAACATGTTAAATTAATTGTACTAGCCTATTCATGCATTGGTCTGTTATGTTCTATTTTACTATTTGCAGGGGCACTTTTGAAATATTTTGGAACACCCTCTGCCACTAGCCAGGATGAGAAGCCGTCTACTTCTGCCATTATTGAGGCTGAGGAGCCATCTACCTCCTCAGCCTCACATATGTCTCCACAAATGCAGTCTGATCCTGAGGATGAAGACCCATTTGCTTCTACTTCTCCCGGCAGGACTCTTCAGGTGAGTTTGTGTGCACATATGTCTGTGAGTGTGTGCGTGTGTGTGTATGTGTATGTGTGTGCATCCCTGCAAAGCATTTTGCAAACAGTTATAAATTATAATGTTATTATCACTGGGTCTGGGTTACTGGGTATGTGTGGTGTTTCACCACCATAATTCCATAACACCACCACCATAACAAAGTGCTGTGAATAATGTGTTATCTAACTTAGGTGTGTATACTATGAGTAATGCTCTTGTTCTTTCTATTAGAAATGCCTGGAGCAGAATCGCCTCCTGAGGATGAGTCTCTGTCCACCGACCCTGCTAACTGGCCTTCATTTCTGACTGAGAGAATTCGGACACAACTGGTTTCCAGGGGACCAAGTCAAGTACCATCTGACTTTGTATTCCCTAGAAACGACAGTGACGGAAGAAGTTTCCACCATCAATACTTCAGGAAGTCATTGGTTAGTGGGGAAAATATAACCAGAAGTTGGTTGGTCTATTCCTTAAAAAACAACAGCCTTTTCTGTTTCTGTTGTACATTATTTTCCAAGAGGAAAATAAATTTAACAAGTTTGGGACTCTCGGACTGGAAGCATGCAAGCTCATTGCTCACATCACATGACAACAGTTCAGAACACCTAAATTCTATGAAAATCTGGAAAGAACTGGCAGTGAGGATGAGAAAGGGGGAGACCCTTGACAAGCAGGAGATGGCACTTCTGGAGGCTGAGAAGTTGAGATGGAGAGCGGTGCTGACACGTCTCACTGCTATTGTGCATTCTCTGGCAGTTAGGAATTTGGCACTAAGGGGACATACAGAAAAATTGTTTCTCACCATCAAATGGCAATTTTCTGAAAGAAGTTGAACTGATGGCACAATTTGATCCTATAATGCAAGAGCACATTAACCGTGTCCAAAAAGGGACCTCCAGTCACACCAGCTACCTCGGCCACCACATACAAAACGAACTCATTGATTTGTCGAGCAGCAAGACCATTTCAGCAATGGTGAGCGACATCAAACAATCAAAGTTTTTTTCAATAATTCTAGATTGCACTCCAGATATCAGCCACACTGAACAGTTGTCAGTTGTGATTCGGGTTGTGTCACTGGAGGGGAAGCCCCATATAAAGGAACATTTCATGGGTTTTTGGAGGCAGAGGAGTCCACTGGTCAACATTTGGCATCTCTGATTCTGAAGAGACTGAAGGAGCTAAAAGTTCCTTTCATGGACTGTAGAGGACAATCATACGACAACGGGGCCAACATGAGGGGAAAAAACAAGGGTGTTCAATCCAGGCTCCTAGAAATTAATCCCAGAGCTCTGTTTGTTCCATGTGGGGCTCATTCTCTGAATTTGCTTGTGGCCGATGCTGCTAAGGGATCTATTGATGCCACAAGTTACTTTGGCATCTTGCAGAAGCTTTACAACTTGTTTTCAGCCTCCACACAACGATGGGCCATTTTGAAAAAACATGTGAACATCACATTGAAGATGTGGTCTGATACAAGGTGGGAAAGCAAGATCAAGAGTGTGGAGCCCCTGAGATATCAGGCAGCTGCAGTGAGAGATGCACTGATCGAGGTGAGGGACCACACCAAAGACTCTGTAATAAAGGTCGAGGCTCAATCTCTGTCAGAGGAGGTTGGGTCATACCGCTTCGCCATTTGTTCAGTGGTGTGGCATGACCTGTTGTGCCAAATTCAGCATGTGAGCAAGCAGATGCAGTCTCCTAGCATGCACGTTGATGTTGCAGTAAATCTCCTAAAAAAAACAGAGAGAGGTCTCCGCAATTACAGGGCAACAGGTTTTGTGGCTGCACAAATGGCAGCCACAGATATCTGTGAACAAATGAATGTGAAGGCTGTGTTAAAACAAAAACGGCTGAGGTCCACAAAGCGGCACTTCTCCTATGAAGCATCTGATGAGCCCTTGATTGATGCTTTGAAGAAGCTGGAGGTGACATTTTTCAATGCAGTGGTTGATGCTGCAACATCAGCCATTCAGGAAAGATTTTCCACGTTGGAAATTGTGGGAGAGAAGTTTGGAGTGCTGACACATTTCCAAAATCTCACATTTGAGGAGCTGACAGAACAATGTGTGAACCTTAGTACTACACTACACTTTAAGGGACAATCTGACTTGGATGGCAGAGAGCTTGCACAGGAGCTGAAGAACTTGCCTGACTTGCCATCAAAGACCATATCCTTGCTTGAACTGCTGACATTTATCCATGAAAGGGAGCTCTCTGAAATATATCCAAATTTGTGGACTGCTCTCAGAATTGGTCTTACTCTTCCAGTCACTGTTGCTGAAGCAGAGAGGAGCTTTTCAAAGCTGAAGCTCATCAAATCCTACCTGAGGTCAACTATGTCACAGGAACGCCTTACCGGTCTGGCCATCATCAGTATAAATCATACAATTGCTGAGCAGATTTCATATGATGATTTAATTCATGACTTTGCATCAAGGAAGGTAAGAAGAGTCAGGCTTTAGATGGCAGTTGTGCTGTGGTGCAATTTATTTTGTTTCTTGTTCAAAGTGTAGCATAATAATTACCCTCTCTTAAGTGTCTTATTCTATTTATGTGATAGAGCATTTGTACAATTTAGAAATTTGATTCTCTAGTTTATTTATGGCAGTTGTGCAATTTAATTTGTATTTTTCCTGTTCATAGTATCATAATTACATTCTCTTAAGTGAGTTATTCTATTTACGTGATGAAGGATTTGTAAAATTCAGAAATTTGAGTTTTTGTTTTGGTTCTGAAGTTCCAACAATTAGTCCAATAAAAAGTTATTTTGTGAAAGAGTTATGTCTGTCCTTTATTTTGGGGGATTTGAATGTGTGTGTGTGTTGGCGAACAAGGGGGGGGGGCGCTGAAGGTGAGGTTCGCCCAGGGCGTCATGTAAGCTAGGACCGCCACTGGTGGTCCCTCACCTCGATCAGTGCATCTCTCACTGCAGCTGCCTGATATCTCAGGGGCTCCACACTCTTGATCTTGCTTTCCCACCTTGTATCAGACCACATCTTCAATGTGATGTTCACATGTTTTTTCAAAATGGCCCATCGTTGTGTGGAGGCTGAAAACAAGTTGTAAAGCTTCTGCAAGATGCCAAAGTAACTTGTGGCATCAATAGATCCCTTAGCAGCATCGGCCACAAGCAAATTCAGAGAATGAGCCCCACATGGAACAAACAGAGCTCTGGGATTAATTTCTAGGAGCCTGGATTGAACACCCTTGTTTTTTCCCCTCATGTTGGCCCCGTTGTCGTATGATTGTCCTCTACAGTCCATGAAAGGAACTTTTAGCTCCTCCAGTCTCTTCAGAATCAGAGATGCCAAATGTTGACCAGTGGACTCCTCTGCCTCCAAAAACCCCATGAAATGTTCCTTTATATGGGGCTTCCCCTCCAGTGACACAACCCGAATCACAACTGACAACTGTTCAGTGTGGCTGATATCTGGAGTGCAATCTAGAATTATTGAAAAAAACTTTGATTGTTTGATGTCGCTCACCATTGCTGAAATGGTCTTGCTGCTCGACAAATCAATGAGTTCGTTTTGTATGTGGTGGCCGAGGTAGCTGGTGTGACTGGAGGTCCCTTTTTGGACACGGTTAATGTGCTCTTGCATTATAGGATCAAATTGTGCCATCAGTTCAACTTCTTTCAGAAAATTGCCATTTGATGGTGAGAACAATTTTTCTGTATGTCCCCTTAGTGCCAAATTCCTAACTGCCAGAGAATGCACAATAGCAGTGAGACGTGTCAGCACCGCTCTCCATCTCAACTTCTCAGCCTCCAGAAGTGCCATCTCCTGCTTGTCAAGGGTCTCCCCCTTTCTCATCCTCACTGCCAGTTCTTTCCAGATTTTCATAGAATTTAGGTGTTCTGAACTGTTGTCATGTGATGTGAGCAATGAGCTTGCATGCTTCCAGTCCGAGAGTCCCAAACTTGTTAAATTTATTTTCCTCTTGGAAAATAATGTACAACAGAAACAGAAAAGGCTGTTGTTTTTTAAGGAATAGACCAACCAACTTCTGGTTATATTTTCCCCACTAACCAATGACTTCCTGAAGTATTGATGGTGGAAACTTCTTCCGTCACTGTCGTTTCTAGGGAATACAAAGTCAGATGGTACTTGACTTGGTCCCCTGGAAACCAGTTGTGTCCGAATTCTCTCAGTCAGAAATGAAGGCCAGTTAGCAGGGTCGGTGGACAGAGACTCATCCTCAGGAGGCGATTCTGCTCCAGGCATTTCTAATAGAAAGAACAAGAGCATTACTCATTAGTATACACACCTAAGTTAGATAACACATTATTCACAGCACTTTGTTATGGTGGTGGTGTTATGGAATTATGGTGGTGAAACACCACACATACCCAGTAACCCAGACCCAGTGATAATAACATTATAATTTATAACTGTTTGCAAAATGCTTTGCAGGGATGCACACACATACACATACACACACAAGCACACACTCACAGACATATGTGCACACAAACTCACCTGAAGAGTCCTGCCGGGGAGAAGTAGAAGCAAATGGGTCTTCATCCTCAGGATCAGACTGCATTTGTGGAGACATATGTGAGGCTGAGGAGGTAGATGGCTCCTCAGCCTCAATAATGGCAGAAGTAGACGGCTTCTCATCCTGGCTAGTGGCAGAGGGTGTTCCAAAATATTTCAAAAGTGCCCCTGCAAATAGTAAAATAGAACATAACAGACCAATGCATGAATAGGCTAGTACAATTAATTTAACATGTTATTAAGCACAATTTATTAAACTTTTAGAATAGGAAACAAATGAATAATACAACCTCCTTGGTTAATGGCTAATTATATACATAATAGTACACTTCAAATGACTCAGAAAGCTATATCACAAAATAGCAGTGCAATATAGCAGTGAAGAGTAGATGACATAGCTCTATACCTTTATCTTTTGCTCGTTTCTCCTCTTCTTCTTTCCTTTTTTTTCTAAACTGAGCACCTGATAGCTTTTACCTCTTCTTATCCATTTGCGGTTATTTGACAGACCTTAGTGGCTTAGTGTGAAGATTCGTTCTGTAATAAATAATATACATTTCACTATTTAACCAAACCCAGAAAAATAACATTACATATGTTAAAGTATGGGCCTTTATTCCCAATAATATTAATCTGGAAGCATTTTGCATTGTTTAGGTCTTTTATGGGAAGGTTTATGGAAAATGCAATAGATGGTTTTTTATTAATAAAAATATATTTATTGATCTTTTATTATTTATTTTATTTTATTTTTTATTTTTATTTATTTCTTTATTTATTTATTCTTATTTTTATTTTTATTTTTTTTGCAGGCGCTCATGCCGCCCCTCCACAAATGCCGCCCTGTGCGGCTGCCCATATTGCCCATATGAGGAACCGCCACTGTTTGGGAGAAGCTGTTTGGGAAGGTGAAGGGGCCAGATAATCCCTGGTTTGAGCATCTGGAGGATGTTTGGACGGACTTGTCCAAGGAAAACCCAAAGATGCTGGCTATCAACAGCAAATGGCTGAAGGAAAAGAAGAAGAACAGTGAAGAAATACTCCAAGACATTCTAACAGCAGAAAGGCTTCCAAGAGCCGACTACAGGGAAATGGCTGAACTGACAGTCATTGTTCTTGGAGGAACGCCTCCTCGAGGTATTCACTGGAGTCGACCAGGCGCCATTCATCAGGCCAGATGGATGGCCAGAAACCTGACTCCATGAAAATGCTGGTGTTTGCAGATCAACTTGAGTACGACGAAGACACTGTATCAAAGCTGGAAAGACTCAACACCTTCCTTGCGCTGTTCTACACTCCTGTATGGATGATGTCAATGTCTGCTGCAGATGCTCCCGTGAATGATCTAAGTCTAATCCAGGACATGTTGAAGTACAAGAAAACTGACCCAGAGCTTGCTGATGCAGTACTTAATAAGATGGAAAACCACAAATGGTACCTGACGCAGGAAGTCGTGCCATTTGCCCTGTTCAGCAGTAGATTGAGTGACACATTGAAGCACGACATTGCTGCCCAGTTACATGCCACTGAGAAGCCAGACAGCTTCAGAACAGGAAAGCCTCTATTCCAGAGAGTCACAGCTAAGACCACCCTGGTTGATCTCATTGGCCCAGAATCACATTTCCTGCTGGACACACTGAACATTGGATCCGAGTGGCTTCTGGAACCTGTCATGTCTTGGCCACAGAATGAGGACTACAGAAAAGCGTTGGACTATGTTAAGAATCTGAAAGCGGTGAATGACATTGCTGAACGTGGTGTCAAGATGATGAGCGACTTTGCAAATGTCATAACAACAGATGCCAAGCAAAGAGACTATCTCCTTCAAGCTGTGGAGTTCAACAGACGCCGCTTTGACAGCTTCAAGAAACAAACTCTCACAACTGACTGTGTAAATGTCATTATGAAATTAATCATCATGTAATGCTTTCACTTCTTGATCGATTAGACTTATGACAAAATGTTAATCTCAAATTTGTGTCATGAATAAGGCGCCTTGTCTGCCTTGAGTGTGAGAAAACGAATTTTGTGATATTTCTGAAATCTTTGTATGTACCAATGTGCCATTTCTTGTTCCAAGACTATCATAATTGTATAAGTTAGAAAGAGGATTAAAAACACTTTAATTTGGTGCCTATTTTGTTGCTCTATCTTGTTTAGATAAAAAGTTATAGTGCAAAACATGATTCAAGGGACCCCGGAACTGGTGCTTTTGGCCGATTTCAAGGCAGAAAACTTAAAGCTCCATGCGGCAATGCTTCCCAACAACCTAGGTCAAAATGGTTGTGATTTTCGGCCTTTTCAGGTCAAAAAGCATGGGAAAAAGTACAGAAACCTATGAAAATAAGAAAAAGTTGATTTTTGAACAGGGCTACCCCCCCCTTGCTTTGATTGGTCAGTTCTCAAGCGTTGTCATATTAATGCATTTGTAACAATATTGAAATTGTAAATTATTTTATTTTAGCTTTTTATGACTGAAAATTATTACATAATAGCATGAAAAACTACATTACTGAAAAAATACCTATTAAGAGTGTGGGATAACGCACTCTAATAACAATAATAATAAAAAATAAACTGTCAGACATCTTGCACACAGGTCATAATTCTAGGCCAAATTTGGCGCATTGAATTTTACATATTATTTATGTTAGACTATATATACTATCTTGACCATGATAAGATTTCAGAAAAGAAAGTACACTATGTTATTCATCTTTTAAAATTTATTTGGAATTGCAATTTCATGAAAGAAAATACTTTTAAATTACTTTCTAATTTCTTACACATAAATACTAAAGAAGTGGTACAAAGTGAATCGATTTGTGAATTTCTTATAAAAACAAATCTGGCAAATCTGAATTTGATACTGTGAGACGTGAGTCACTGACAGCACAACAGGCGCAGTAGTCCAGGCAATTTGTAGTTAGACCTGGGCAAAATTGCTTCAGAAGCTTTCTAAACTGTTTCCAGCTCAGGAACCATTGCCGAATAACATATCCAAAATCCGACAAAATTGGACCCCGGGAACACCCCCAAAAATGAAATTCAAAATGGCGGACTGGATGTTTCCTACGAAAAAAAAAAAATATATAATTTACGCTTTTATTTATAGAGATACATTTGATGCTTTTTCTTTCAGTTGTAATGTTTTAAATAATTCAACAATATACAACACAACCAGTTATTACGCAAATATAATGTTATATAGCTTTTTACAGATTTTTATAATCAATAATACAACAATTATTTTTTCCCAGTTTCAAGTTATGTTCATTACAGAAGAAGTGATACCTGGTCACAAACATACAGAAATTAATCCTCTTCATCACTATCATCGGATAGATTACCGGTACTTGGGTTGTTATCGCAACCACTGATTTGGCACTCGCCACAAGCGGCTGAACAGGGCATTCCATTACGCTTGCATCCACATCTTGAAGTAGCACATTTCGTCTTGCAGGAGCAGCGGATCATGTTGAGTAGATAATTTGGAGCTGGTGGCTTGTCGCAGGCTGTAGGGTAGTAGGAATTATTCTCTACATACCAACCCCACTGTTCTGCATCGATCTTCTCTTCTGTAGACTTCCAGATTAGTATTTGAAAGTATGTGCGAAAGCTGTGGTACTTTGTGGACGCATCGGTAGGTGGCAAACGTTCGGGTGTAACAAAAGATTTAGCTGTAGCTACCTTTTCAACTAACATTCGATGACGTAGTGCGTTAGTGGATTCAAGTGTTTTGCAGCCATACAACAGAAGCATTGCCTTTCTTCCAGCGGCTTCAATGTCAGAGTGTTGGCAACAATCAGAACAGAATGTATTTGCAACTGAACGGAGTTCAGCCACCTTCATCAGTGTGTCGAATGCTTTGGCTTTACCGATCGAAAAAATTCTGGATGTGCTATCACAGCCCGTGAAAGCATGCACAAACAGGAGATACTTGCAGATGTCATTGCCTAACAATGATTGAATGCTGAGAATATCATACACAGGATTAGGAGATGGTCCCCGTCTTATATCGCTGCGATAGTACAACTTGAAACCACTGTCCTTGGCATGGTACAGAAGGAGAATCAGCAAGTCGGTGTCTTCCCCTATTACTGTTGTAGTTGCATTTTCTGATGAGGAAACTGCTGCACGAACGATGTCCACATCAGCATCCCCATCTGCGTTGTGAGCAGTACACCCGTGCTTCTTCAACATCTCACCTACGAGGGAAATAAATGCTTGCTTGTTGTTTTCATTAGCCAAGAAGTGTTCCTTCTGGCCAACAAACTTCATGCTTGGACTGAGATTCACATTTCTGCTTGTCTTGGTGCTGCGTCTTCTGTGGGTCATGTCCTTGTTCGTAGGAGAGCTGCTGTAGCCATCAAAAACAATGATTGCTTTTCCATATGTTTTCAGAGTGAAATCGGCATATGAGTTGGCGATGCTGTCATATGTTTCATCTTGACGCCAGGAAACACGATGTAGTAGAGATCCACCATCCAATACGTACTGGTCTGTGCACTGAATTTCTTGAACTTCTTCCATGCGTAAAGTGTCAGTGTATTTGATTATTTCATGAGCTAGCTGAGACTTATCGGGTTTCCTCAAGATACTTCGTGATTCGAACAATGCAGGAGGATATGCACACAGTTCGTAACACATGACATCTTCAAGATTCATGTCTCCGTCAGTGGCAACAGTCATCATTCTCTGAAACAGTAGTGCAGGATCTACTTCTATATCTGAAGCATCAGTGATCACAACGGCAGAAGCAGATCCTAGTGTTTTCACTTTGTCAGATCTTTTGGCAGAATATGTAAAGGCTTGTTTCCCAATCATTTTTACGACAATGTTCGTACCGATTGAATGCAACTGATGAACGTTAACTCCAGGATCAGCAGTTAGCCCTGTTACAATGTTGCAGAGACCCGAGGTAGAATGGAATGGGGATAAGGATTCCAGACGTTCAAGTACTTTCTTCATGTCATTACTGTCCCTGATTTGTCTACTTCCCTCATTTCCTTGTGCTGTTCACTACTTTCCAACAAAACTCTGGTGTATTCCTGCATTGCTAAGTTATAAGTGGAACACAGAGGCATAGAAAAGAGCCACGTTGTCCTTTGGATGTCTGTAAATCCATTTCCGCGTGTCAGTCCGCCTCTGCTTTTCAGGGAACGCATTAGTACTTGTTCTATCACCAGGTCTGTGCCGAGTCCGGCCCATAATCTGTCGCTTCTTCTTACCACAAACTTACCTTCCTGGAACATTTTGTTAACGGCTGGATTTTCAGAAGGCAAACTTAACATTTTCTGCAGGTACAGGTATATCGATTTCAGGTAATTGTGATGTCCGGCTGCTGCAATTATGGGGATGGTCTCCAGCATAGCTTGCAAGTGCAAATCCCACGAGCCGGTTCTGTCTGCTGTTATCAAGGAACGTGCAATGTTGATCATTCGCTGATATTCCAACCAGAGTTGACTTGTTTGCGAAGTAGATTGTAGGTCAGTTTTCTTCGCATCCAAAGTGGTAGCAATCTGAGACAATGCATTCGAAGATTCCACATCCTCAACTGATTGTTTGGCGGTCATAACATCGTCGAGCAGGTCACAAGCTTCCTTATGGAGGTCATGAGGAGTTCCATCTTCATTACGAGGGAAAACGTCTGCGACTAGTAAGGTACTAAGAGCTGCATCTACTATCATATGACCACGTATCGCTCTTGAAACAGCTTTTCCAGACATCATGTGTTGCACGGCATTTGGTCCGTATATTTCTTGAAGTACTTCAGACAATCCTGAACCATTCATAAGAGTACCGACTGCTCCCAAAAGATTCATCAGAGTGTGAAATGATCCCAGCATTAAAACAATGTCCTGCAGGTCTCTCTGTTCATTGATGATTTGGGAAGCTTTCCAGAACAAAGGCTGATCAAAGGTAATAATGCATGGGACTTTTTGATCGCGTGCTATCTTGCTCAAATATAGTAATGTCGAAAATATGCAGGTCATGTCAGTTGGCGACATATCTATGATGGGAAGGAACGTGATCGACGCCACACCTGGATGTGAGACACTTGATCCACCGTGAATTGCCTGCATTGTTCCGGACCAACTTGGACCTGATCTTTCTGCTGAAGATATCTGCCAGAGAAGACTAAGTCGACTTATGGTGGCAGTGGGTACTGGAAGTTCGCGGAATGAGATGTCCCTCAACATGCTTCTCGCGTGTCTATATTCCCTAATGTCAACGGTTGCAATCTTCTTAATGTCATTGTCACCAACATTACGCCTGTGAATAGAAGGGTGGATCTTGATCTTCGGAGTTATTGCGGCAATCATACCCATTCCATGAAAGGTATTCTTCCCATCCAAAGTGCAGACATCATGATCGACGTTATCTGCTGCTAGAAGGACTGCAGTGTTCTCATCAACAGTAAAAGAGCCAGACCCACTTGCCAGCGCCGCGTTTCTTTCGAATCTTGTTACTTCTGCATACGACGAACAGTAACCCAGCTGATGGAGAACGTCAATAAGGTACCTTGACCTAAAGTTGTGGTGTAGCTGAACCGACAAACCGATCTGTAGTGGACATAGTAATCCTCTAGGACGGGTTGCTTGCATAATGCTCTGCCCAATTGCACCTATTTTTCTTGAAGCATCCTGTCCCGCAAATGCTTTTGATAATAGCAATTTCAGACTGTTGGGAATGTAATCAAGAGCACTTTCTGCAGTGATGTCATTTGGAGATGGATACACATCTTTTCTAGGCGAGTCGACAGACTTGATATCACTTCTGATTATTTTTGCAGCAGCTTCTACTAGGTAAATCTTCTGTAGCTCTATATCTATATCACATTCTTTCGACTTTTTGTGATAATCTATAAGAATTTCATTAGCTGTCTCTCGTAGTGTTACTACATCTGCCTTCCCACTTTCACCTGATATTATGATCTTGTCTCCGTAACGTTCTAAAAGCTTTCTCTTCATGTGCCTGCGTTCGTAGACAGAGCTCTGACTTCCTTGAAGATATTCCTCCATTTTGGAAATTAGGTCTCCAATCAACAGTTGTTCATCATCATTTTCTTCCAGGTAAGCACAGGTCTGAAGGAATGCTTGGTGTTGCTCTTCGTTAGTTGGTCTCCCTTTCTTCGAATCATGATCGTCGGAGGAGTATGCGCGAGGAATGTTTTTTCCACTTCGAAAATTTACGCTGCAGGTGTGATGGTAGACACAATCTGCAGCAGGAAGATCACGAAGATAATACTCCAGACGGCCTTTTACATTAAACGACCATTCATCGCAGCGGTTTTCACAGCACCTTTTTATGGTTTCGGAGAACTCTGTAGTTCTTATTTTGACATGCTCTGATTTTGGTTTGTGTTTGGAAAAAAAGTCCACAAAGGTATCACAAAACAAACAGTGAGTAGCACTGGAAAATGCGTATTCATGAAAACGAGCACTTTTCCTTGGTATTGCCTCGGCTGCGGTCTGTCGCTTCTTTATTTCAATGGTCTTTTTATCCGTAAACCTTTTCCTACATACAACGTGAACACTTATTCCAGCTGTTGCAACAACATCGCTTCCACGGCTGAGGCTGGATGCATTTATACCATCTGCTCCTTTTTGCGAGATGTGAACCACTTCCTGTCCGCTGTCCAATTTCTCCTTACAAATCACGCACAATTCTTCAGGGGTCTGCATTCTTGAAGGCGGACGCACACCGAGTCAGCCGTACACCGAGTCAGTCTGAAACAGAAAACACACAAATTAATAAACTGTGTTGCAGTATTTAAAAGGAGTACATAATAACAGTTTTAAAGAAAATGACAAGCACAAATACGCAGATTTGATAGTGGGTAGTAGGAATTAAAGAGTTGTATATAATATAAGTTTATAAAGATGTAGCAATGTCCATTCTCACATACACTCCATACAGTATATTTTATTGAATAACCTTTATTAATAATAAAATAAATACAATCGTTTCAATTTACAATGACATGAATAATTTTGAAACTCGACTATTTATTTAATTTAATTTGGCCCTTAAAGCTTTAGGCTTTACATTACGTGACGTCATAGTTTAATACTAGCCGCCTAATACAATTTTTAGTGTCATATACTGTAGGTTAATTTAGAAACGAAAATGTTTTTTAAAACATTTTACTGATCAAGAAAAACGTCATAACTCTCTCTACAAAGCGAAATAAAAATTTATTGTATTTCGTAGGAAACTGCCAGTCCGCCATTTTGAATTTCATTTTTGGGGGTGTTCCCGGGGTCCAATTTTGTCGGATTTTGGATATGTTATTCTGCAATGGTTCCTGAGCTGGAAACAGTTTAGAAAGCTTCTGAAGCAATTTTGCCCAGATTGAAGCTATTTTAGCTCTAGATTGCCTGAACTATAGATGGTGTGGCTCTATTCTCGTGAAAGAAGCTTTGTAGCCCCAGCTTCCGAGTTTTCTCTCCGTCTATTGTTAACCAAAGAGGAAGAAGTCCATTATCAATCAAGAGACTTTTTAATATAAAATAAAATAAAATAAAGGGCCACTTTTTCAAGTGACAAAACTAATATCGTTGTGTAGGCTAAGCCTGTATACCTAATAATCTAATTAATATGAGTGTAAGTTGGCCTCGGCTACTATAGGACTAATAGGTTATAGACCTTGGAGTAATATAGTTAGGCTAGGGCCGCTAGGCGAGTTGCCTGGTAGTAGGATCCCACTTAAATATATGAATTTGGGTACGTTAGGATTTACTTTAGTTCCCTGAGTTTTTTCGACACGAGTTATATACTCTAGGTAATCTATTTGGCTGAGGGCATTTATAAGAAACTTGCAGCCAGTCAGGGTGCACAATCTACTCGAATTTTCTGACGGCGTCGCGCAAAGAATTTTCCATAACACTCCTCACTCCCATTGTTTTGGGCGAGAGTTTTAACTAAAATTAGGCCTCGCGCTCGACGTACAAAACGAAATTTGGTAGAATCACAGTTTAGCGTCCTAATTTTTTTTTTTTTGGCCAATATCCTATTTTGGTGTTTGAAATTATTCAACCAACCAAAAATAAAGGTTAATATTCGTTTTAATGCTTTGTTCGTTTTCGATAGAAGGAGACATTCTATGACAATTTAACATATACATTCGTATTCAGGACACCTTGAAACCTCAGGGAAACTGATAAAAATCAAGGAAATGTAATAATTATTTTTTATGAAAAAAAAAAAATTTAGACGTAAAAAGCAGCTATTATAGGCCATTGACCGAGTATTTAGCTCTTAACGCTGTTAAAATTTTAACGAACGTTGCCCTCTCCAGTTTTATGGGGAGACATCTCGTGGCAAAATTAGGAAACATAGGTCAAAACAACCAATTACATCTCGTTTTGGTTTCACGTGACCTTATCCGACCAATCAGAGATGTACATTTTGAATCTCTCATAATACATACTCATTCAAGAATGCTTTAGTCTGGTTTTCATTATGGTTTGCGGAGGTTGCGATTGCCTGCGTTTTTGGTACCTTGGAACGCAGTTCCAAAAAACTACTGTTGTTTGCGGTTCCTCAGAGAGATGCAACAACTCTTGTTCGCCTGATCCAGCAACATATTAGGCCTGGGACTACAATCTATTCCGACGAGTGGCGTGCGTATTCTCAACTTGGAAATCTAGGCTACATTCACCGGACAGTCAACCATTCACAGCGGTTTGTGGAAGACACCGTTCACATTCAAAATATTGAGTGTTGTTGGAAAGACGTGAAGAGCTGGATATTACGGTCTGGCAACAAAACCCAATCAGGTCAGGTTAGGTTAGGTCAGTTCAGGTTAGGTTAGGTCAGTTCAGGTTAGGTTAGGTCAGTTCAGGTTAGGTTAGGTCAGTTCAGGTTAGGTTAGGTCAGTTCAGGTTAGGTTAGGTTAGGTCAGTTCAGGTTAGGTTAGGTCAGGTCAGTTCAGGTTAGGTTAGGTTAGGTCAGAACCAAAACATATTTTTCTGGTGTTTTTTGCTCAAATCTGAACTTCGTTTCTTTGGGAAATGAGCCGTTTTTGAGAAATTTTCAATTTTAAAATTTCTCAAAAATGGCTCATTTCCCAAAGAAACGAAGTTCAGATTTGAACAAATCACACCACAAAACACCAGGAAAATATTTTGGTTCAGAAAGGAGGAAAAGCACTAAAACGAATAATTACCAAAATAAATGGCACTCCAACACACTCAAATTACTTGTTTATGTTAATTAGGTTAATTGAATGCCTGGTTAGGTCAACTGTACACCCTTGATGATTGGTTAGGTTGTCATGATATTTTTGTTTTAACAAAAATATATTGATTTAACCTAACCAATCAAGGGTGTATAGTTGATCTAACCAGGCATTCAATTGGTAAATATTTAGGTTAATATTCGTTTTTTGACCCAGTCACACCCAGCTATAACAGCAATATATATTGAATAACCAATCAAAACTAAATAAGAAAATATATATATTCGGTAATTTTTTACTATCAGTTCGGTCTCTGGAAACTGAAAATAAAGTTTACCATAAGACTCTCTACATTTTTTTTAAACAACTTTTATTAAGTACAATATGAAGGCAAATGCCGATTAAAGCTATAAAATTAATGTTAATAAATTTTTTTTTGAGCGATAAAATCGCGGATCATGTTTTTGGGAGTGATAAAATGGCTGATCCCACAAAGGTTAGGAAGGTACCGCTAACAAAATTGGGTGGTTTGACCTGAACTCATAAGATTTTAGTGTCACGATGGCGTCGGTTTGCGATGGTTGTAATTATTCAGTGTGTTTAACTTCATGCAAATTTTTTGGTGATGAAGAGGCTGCATTTAATTTTTATGTAGAACACGGTGTATTGCTAAAAGAATTTATTTGCCCTAAGAAAAACAAGGAAGATAGTGTTTGTGGTAATAAGTGTGTGCGCGATAAAAACAGAAAAGCATTTCGTTGCCATAGGTCGGTGCGTGATAAGAAACAGAGAAGGGGAACAACCAAGATTAGGTAGGCTAGGTTAGTAGTGTTTAGTTTTACGGTATATATAATATATACAGTGAATGGATCTTTTCCGTTTGACTGCCGCCATTGAAACATAAGAGGTGAGTGCCCCCAGCCTTCTTTACTTAGCCTTATAAGGCTAACTAACGAAAATATCATGACCTAACCTAACCAATCGTTAGGTCAACTGTACGACCTTGACGATTGGTTAGGTTAGGTCGTGATATTTTGTTAGTTAGCCTTATAAAGCTAACTAAAGAAGGCTGGAGTTTAATTATGTTTCAATGGCGGCAGTCAAACGGAAAAGATCCCAGTGAATATATACAGTGTTCGTTTTATTACATATATATAAATGTATATATATACCTTTTAGGTCACTCATGTTGGCTGTTTCTACAATTTCCATAATTTATATATCAATGGATTCATTTTTACATCGCGAATGCGCCCTAGATAGTCTCTACTGAAGGAATTACCCACATTTTAGGGTATTTTTTCACACTTATACCCCAAAACAAACTTCGTGTCCTAACTTAGTTTTGGGCCAGTTCCCTCACTTGAGACTATCCAAATCGCATTCCTGGTGTAATAACGAATCCATTGATCTATAAATTATGCGAATTGAAGAGACCGGAGTGATAGTAAAAAATTACCTAAATTTTGGTGGGTTTGTTTATTTTGGCTACCTTTTTTGGAGATTTTTCTTGGCTTTTTTTGGCTACTTTTTCTTGCTTTTGCCTACTACTTTGTTTTTTGTTAGTGTGGTGATTTTCGTTCTACTGTTATGACGTGTGAATCTTGTGAACTTGATTTTGAAGACATGATCCGCCATATTGTCCTCGATGAAAACAAGAGTTTAGACATTTTTTTCAATCACGGAATAATTAAGACATCCGTGACCTGCCCTAAATACAATAGTGCTTGTATTTTAAGAAAAGACTAGGTCTTTAGATGCTGTAAAAAAAATCCTAAAAATAAATGTGTCATTTCAGTTTAAGGGCAGGCGAAATTTAGCGGACTACCCATGCAAGGTTGGCACATGTTATTACATTATCATTTGTATAATTTAGGTCTCGGGGGTACGGGGGCGGAGCCCCTGTAAAGATTACGCATCACAAATTGATTGGTCCTAATGTTTTGCGGACAGTTCAGTATGTGACACCGGTTAGGTCAACTGTATGCCCTAGATGATTGGTTAAGTTAAGTCATGATATTTTCGTTTAAATTCGTTAGTTTAAATGAAAATGATGAGTGCAAACTTTTCTGGTTAATTTTGAGGTGTTTTGTACGAAACTGCCATCCGTTTCCTGTGCAAATGCGTAGTTTTCAAGATGACGATATCTTGAAAACCGCATTTGCACAGGAAATGGATGGCAGATTCGTGCAGAGCACCTCAAAATTGACCAGAAAAGTTTGCTCATTATAAAAAGAGAGTGGGTCAAAAAATGAGTAATTACCAATATTTACTATTACACCAGTCCTGGTAGAAAGTTTTAAAAGCTGGTTTTCAATGTTTTTCAATGTGTTGAATTTAAAAAATGATACTCATTTCCATTGCAAATGATTTGTTAGAGTTATTGAGGCTTAAAGCTTTTAGAACTTTCTACCCTTTTTTTACCTAACCTAACCTATTTTTATATCCATATTTAAGTCATGTCTTTAATATTGAAAACTAGCTTTTAAAACTTTCTACCAGAAACTGGTGTAATAGTAAAGAAATACTATTGAGTTAACCTAATTAACATAAATAAGTAATTTGAAAGTGTTAGAGTACCATTTATTTTTGGTTGGTTGAATAATTTGGAATACTAAAATAGGATATTAGCAAAAAAAAATTTTACGAAGCTAAACTATGATTCTTAAGAAAAAAAATTTATGATGTTAAATTGTGATTCTACCTGAAATTTTAAACAAAATAGTAGTTGGACTGAAATTAATGTGCAAATTTTCTCTCTAAAGCATATTAGGTCAGTCTGAAATATTATGCATAAGAATTTTTCATATTGAGAGAGAGTGAAATATTATGCCTAAGAATTTTTCATATGTGAGACTTTCATAAATTGGAGGGCAAGAAGTTTGCTAAGAATGGTAGTGTTACATGAGAATTTTGTGGGTTCTGTAATCTGGACAATCAGATTGAAAAATATGCTTGAATTTTTTGACTGTCACACAAGGATATCCCCACTTTTTGGCTTAAGTGTAGAAATTAATCAAAACTAAGATATATACTAGGCCAAATTGGTACTTATGTATTAATAGGGGGCCACCATATATTGATGATTGGTTAGGTTAAGTTGTAATATTTTCATTAGTTGAAAATTTCTAATACATCATATTTTTTAAATAGCAATATTTAAAAAAATATTTATAATGATTTGTATTTCAAATATTTATAATGATTAATACATGTTACACATTAGAAACATTTGTTTCTGGAGGCCAAAATCCCAAATTTTCATCATGAATAAGCCTAAAAAAATTATTTTTTTTCAGAAAATTGTATAAAAAAATATTTTAAAAAATATGATGTATTAGAAATTTTCAACTAACAAAAATATTACAACTTAACCTAACCAATCATCAATATGTAGTGGCCCCCCGTTAATACATAAATACTGCCAAATTTTAGAATATGGGTTTCAATAAGAGGAGGTTGGCATTTCGAGGTAGAAGTGGGCAGAAAGCTTTTTCTGAAGGACTTAGTGTGCTCTTTCCAATTTTGGTGTCTGCCAAAGTCTTCAATGCTTATTTCGTGCTATAAAATTAAATATTCAAAATGGCCACTGCAAGCATTCTAACTCACGGAAACACTTGTAATGCATTGTAGTTTGAAAATAAAAGGCTTTTATGATCTCTAAATGTGGTCCTAATTTACTGTTTAAGAGCTAAATTAAAAGTTCCAGAGAGAAGTAGGGAGATAGAGGAGGGGCTTTGAATTTTATTTGACAATTTATTTGACATAAGACATGACATGACGACTTCAGCAACCAATTAACAGATAGTGTCTGTTTCACAAAAATATTTTCTTTTGCTATGCATGACATTGGCAGGTAGCTGTTTCAGTATTCTTCAAGCATTGTAGCAGACATCATCAGTGTCATGGCACATGCATGCTGCTGTGCATGGAAGGTGAGCAATTCTGCATTTGCAGTGAATACTTGTACATTTCTTGCTGCATCCACAGAAGATGAGGTCAACACACGCATCAGGGACTGAAGGGAGAGACTTAAGAACTGGTACCAAGACATTGTCTTCAAGCCTCCATCCGTGGCCTCAGGTTGAGGGAGTTGTGGGTGTTGCAGATGAGCTTGTTGCCAAACTGCAGCTTGGTAGTGGGCCTGCTTGATGTGAAAAGAGAGTGCATCACTTGTTGGGGGCAGAGTTTCTGGTGTGTGGGCTTTGCGAAACATGACTGACAGGACCTTGTTGACAGTTTCACAGTTTTGCACACTGTACAGTTTGCTAGTGAAGAGGTTTGCATTTCTTGAAATGTCATCAGTCAAAATGCCTTTTCCCAATGATTTCAACAGATCATGGTGATGCTGGAAAACTTTCCAGCAAGATTTCTTGCTTTGTCCTGCCAAGAAAGAGGTTGAATCACAACCAGTAACAGCATGAAATCCAGCCAAGCTTTGAAGTTGATCCCTTTGTATGCCTGAGTGATCCACAATGGTGTGAAATAGGAACATATTTTTTCTTTTGGGCTGTGCCAGTCTTCATCCAAATTTTTTGACGTTTCATTTTGTCAAAATGTACCAGAAGCAATATGGTGACGTGTGTGTCTTGTGAAGCAACAACAATGTTGCATGCTTTCTGTTCACACAGTGGAGGACCATCCTCATATTTGCCCCCTCATGAGAGGCAGATCATACTTTGGATTTTGCCAAAGCTTTTGATACAGTTCCTCATAAGCAGTTGCTTGTTAAAGTTAGAGCTCATGGAATAAAAGGGACAGTAGCAAATTGGATTGAAGAATGGCTTAGAGAAAGAGAACAGAGAGTCTAGTTAAATGGGACCAGATCTACATGGAGCCCTGTTCTGAGTGGAGTCCCACAGGAGTCAGTACTTGGACCTCTACTGTTTATTATTTATATTAATGACTTGGAAAGGGGTTGAAATAGTAAAACCTCAATATTTGCAGATGATACAAAATTGGGACAAAATGTAAGATCTTTAACAGGTGCCATGAAAATGCAAAAGAACATTGATACAGTAGTTGCTTGGGCAGATAGATGGGAGATGAAATTTAATGTGGAAAAGTGTAAAGTTATGCATGTTGGTCATGACAATCCAGAATTTGAGCATAATATGGATGGAAGTTGGATAAATAAGGAAAAAAAAGTAGATATATTTGGGTGTCATTGTGACTCATGATCTTAAACCTACAACTCATTGTATTGAAATTAGAAATAAGACTAATGCTAGATTGAACCTAATGCAGAAATATATAGAATATAAGTTGCCAGAAGTTATAAGTAGGCTCTACACTTCATACGTGAGGCCTCTTCTTGAGTATGGCATTCAGTTCAGTAGTTTATTTAGAGCAAGACAAAAACAGACTAGAAAAAGTACAAAAGAGAGCCACAAGGATGATACCATGCCTAAGACACATTAGTTACAAAGAGAGATTGGAGCAGTGGAGCACCTAATCATGTTTTCCCTAAAGCGAAGAAGGTTATGAGGTGATATGATAGAAGTATACAAAATAATAAATGAGTTAGATAATATAGACTTCCACTCTCTTTTTACAAAGGATCACAATGATAGGACAAGAGGCCATAGCCTTAAGCTTTTTCAGCAAAGATGTAAATCACAGTTAGTACAACATAGTTTTTCAAATAGAATAGTAAAATTCTGGAATAGCTTAGATGAAGAAGTTGAGTTCCTATACTTTGGAGACTTTTAAGAATAAACTAGATAAATTAATGACTGAAAGAGGTATTTGGTAATGACATTTTGCTGGAACTGGTATTGGTGTGGAGAAGAGGTTTGTGAACCCTTCTCACATATACACACACACACACACACACACACATATATATATATATATATATATATATATATATATATATATATATATGAAAATTATTTCACGAAAGTAACACGTTATATATATATATATACAGGGTGGGCCGTAAGTTTCCATACATAGGAAAAATAAACATTTTTTTATGGACAACCATTTTTATTTATATAATATGCTCTACATGGTTGCCATTGTTTTGAAACACATTTCAATACGTGTTCCCCACTGTTGATGAACACGCATTAGCACAGTTGACGTTATGCTTGTAATGGCGTTGGTGATACGTTCCTTTAGATGATTTATGTCTCGTATCTTTTCCTGATACACCATGGCCTTCAAGTGCCCCCAAAGATAGAAATCAAGGGGGGTGAGATCTGGGGATCTGGGAGGCCACTCCACAGGACCACGCTGACCAATCCAAGCATCCTGAAACTGCTGATCCAAATACCGACGCACGTGAAGACCATAATGAGGTGGAGCTCCATCTTGCTGGAAGTAAACTGGGAAGTTACCTTCCTCGTTTAGCAGGGATGGGAAAATCTCTTCTTGCAACATGTTAAGATACCTTTCGGCATTAAGATTTCCACTGACAAAAATTGGTCCAATAATTCTGTCACCCCATATCCCGGCCCACACCATCACTTTACCGGCACCTTGCATCTTCGTCGGACTCAGCCAGTTAGGGTTAGCATTACTCCAATAACGTATGTTTTGTCAATTAACCTCTCCATTGACGTAAAAATTTGCTTCATCAGTAAACAAGATCTTAGTTGAAAAGTTTGCATCCTCGTTCACTTTGGTTAATGCCCATTCACAGGATTCCATCCGTCTATCCGGGTCGTCTTCACTCAAATGCTGTGCCATATGCAATTTGTATGGATGCCATTTGTTTGCTTTCAAAATGCGCCTGATACTCGATCTGCTGACACCACTTTCTGCAGACAACCGTCGTGTACTTTTTCTGGGACTCCGTGTAAGCGCTGTAAGTATCGTAGCTGTTGTGTCTTCATCGGTGGCTGTACGTCTTGGACCACTTCGTGGTTGATCTGCAACATTTCCAGTTTTCTGAAACTTGTTAATAAGTTTTGCCACAGTGTCGTGTGTGATGTTCGTTCCATGTTGTCTGTTAAAGTTCATTGCAACCATGCGACTGCTTCCCGACCCAGCCATCAGTATGATTTCAATTCGTTGCTCTTTCGTCAAACGCATATTCTTAGGGTATCTGAAACATAAAAACAAACGTTTAATTTTTCCTATGTATGGAAACTTACGGCCCACCCTGTATATATATATATATCCCCGCAAGGGGGTTCTAAGCTCGTGCTCTTTATGCTCGTTTGTGCGCCCTCCTGGCCCTAGCACCCAAGGATGATGGGGCTCGACCCTGCAGTCCTTGTCATCCTTGGTCTTTTTCCACTTCGACTGTCCCCTCCATCCACCCTTTCTTTTTCCTCTGTCTTTCCTCTCACTTTTTCTTTGTTTTTCCGCTGAGATATGCCCTTTTAAATAGAGGCGAATTGGTTCTTCCTGAACTTAAAAAAAAAAATATATATATATAGTTTATTTTTTATTTGGGTAAATCTTGTCACGTCTTTACAGTCCCACCTACTCCTTTCATCTTAATTGTAGAGCTTGTATTATATTATTCAGGTTGTAGATATGGCTATATGACTGTATAGATAACCATGTGATGTCTACAATTAGTGCAGTAGTGGTATTGATGAATGATCCACAAAATCCAAAGTTTTGAAGTTAATGTACAGCTAGTAGGTATGTGACAATCTGCAATTAGCAGAGATCAAATTGGATCTTAATTTTGCATGTAATTGTATTTATGTGGTTTGTTTATATTAACAGTGGAGACACCCAGATGTGCCAAAGGGCCCCTAGTGTGCCCCCTATAAAATTTTTATCATGTTTACCATGACTTGTGTCTGTATCAGGGTTGGAAGACTCAACATGAGTGGCATCACTGAAATCACCAGCAGCTACAATAGTTTTGTGAACTGGCACCTGCAGTATGAGTTGCTGGGACAAGAATCTGGCAGGATCAGCTTTATTGTCAGAATGAGACAAGAAGTTTTCCCATTTGGCTGCCAAGGGGATGTCTTAACCACTCTTCTGATTGGCTGAGAACTTTGCCTCATCTCTTCCTTGTTCCACTTTTGATGGAGGTCTCATAATATATGTCAGACATGATGTTGATGCGCTTGAAAGCACGCCCGGCTTGCAGGAGAGATTTGATAAAAGCATCGGCCAGATCTCCAAATGTTGTGTGCTGAGGTTTTCCAATGGCAAAAACAAGTGTTGCACTGTTGCCAAGATCAGTAGCATCAAGGCTCTGTGGACAGGGTAATTCATGTGTATATAGGCTGGGCTGAAACTCAAGATAGAATTAATCAGAGTCATTAACAGTTGGCTTTTGATATAAAAATAAGATTCCTGAAAAAAATAATTGGTGGCCACCAATAGGGGTGTGCCGGATAGTATTTTTTACTATCCGGCCGGATACTGGATAGCTGGATAAAAAAAAAATATCCAGCCGGATACCAGATATCATTCAAATAATTCATAATTTTTTATATATTATTATTTAGCTATTACTTGACTAATTGACTATACTATCAAATTTTAATCACTATTTGATGTAAATTATAGCTATCTTTCAATAACTTTACTAATTACCTATATTTTATCCTTTTCAGGATTGTTTCATTGCCTAAATCATATAGCTATATAGCTAGTTAGTATTAGTTACAGGCTTACAGCAATATTTTAACATTATTTACCCCCTAAAATGGCTAGTTTTATTTGGAAAATATTTACAATACATGAGACTAATCCAATGATAGCTATTTGCTCCCTATGTTCCAAACAGATTAAAAGGGGATCAGAGAAATTGGGTGCTAGGTGCTATAGCACAAAACCTTTGCACAATCATGCAAAGATGCTGCATTCAAAAGAATATAAAGAAGTGTGTCAACTTAACAAATCATCTGAAAATCAAAATCAACCTATAGCGACCACCTCAATCGCTCCGAAGGAGAAAAAATTAATTGCCATGGAAAAGCAACTCACGTTAGAAGAAAGTTTTTCCTTTAAGAAAATATGGGATATAAATGACTCAAAAGCTCAAGCTTTACATAAAAAGATAGGATTAATGATGGCATTGGACAACCATCCTTTTAGTTTAGTTGAACAAGATGGCTTTATAGGACTGATGGCCCACGTACAGCCAAGGTATTTGCTACCAAATTGAACATATTTTTCAGAAAAAGTCATACCCAAAATCTATGAAGAACTCAAAGAAATTGTTATGAATAAATTGAAAGAAGAGAAATACATTAGCTTCACTTCCGATATTTGGACCTGCTCTTCTTCAAATGAATCATTCATTTCCTTGTCAGGTCATTGGATCATGAATGACTACACTCATTGTAATGCAGTATTGCATTGAGCTCATTTTTCAGGATTGCATACAGGAATTAATATAGTGGACAAATTGCAATCTATGTGGCAATCATGGAATATTGACAGATCAAGGCGTAATATATTGGTCAGAGATGGAGCTTCTAACATAGCTTTGGGATGTGACCTTGTGGAAATACCTTCTGTTCACTGTTCAATTCATTTGCTACAGCTAGTGGTGAATGATGCATTAATGGCTCAACGATCTCTAAAAGATCTTTTGGCAAAGTGTCGACGTTTAGTGACACATTTTAACCACTCCCCACTGGCTACTTCTGAATTTAAAGCTCTCCAAACACAACAGGGTCATGTTCCTCTTCTATTGGTACAAGATGTTTTAACACACTGGAACTCATCTTATTTGATGCTAGAACGTATGGTTAAGTTGAAAAAATCAGTTCAAATATACCTTGCTGATCATAGTGAATTACTTATTTCATCTAATGAGTGGCACTTGATTGAAAATCTTTTAAAGCTTTTACAGCCATTTTTTAAACTCACCCAAGAAATGAGTACAGAATATAGTTTACTCTCTACTGTTATCCCAAACATGTGTGCGCTTGAAAGGTTTCTTTCAAAAATTGGCCAGGATGATCAAGGAGTCCAAACTACAAAAGATGAACTGTTGAAGTCATTGCGGTCACGATTTTTTGCCAATGAAAGCAATGAAAAAAGAAAGTGTCTAAATGTCTTTACAAATTGGAAGTATGCTCTAGCAACTGTCATTGATCCATGATTTAAATTTTTGTTTTTCAAAGATCAACAAAAGGAAAATATTAAGACATGGTTAATTGAAGAAATAAATGAAATAAACAACCTAGAAAAAATTAGAGATAAATATTTTGAAGAATAGGCTCACAGCAGCGACGATTCTAATTCTTCTTCCTCCTCAACAGGAAGAAAAAAGGCAAAGTTTGATGATGATCCACTCTCTGCTTGTTTCAGGGAACTAACACAAGAAAATTCAGAAAAGATACCTGGTGAGAAAAAGTTTAAAAAAAGCCGTAAGATGGCTTCATTCGCAGAAATAGCAGAGGAAATTAAGCAATATGCAAAAAAACCCATATCAGACAGACGACTATCTCCACTTGAAATTTGGAAAAATGAAGAATCCTTTCCATCTCTCAAGAAAATTGCTCTAAAATGGCTAGTGACACCAGCATCTTCAGTTTTCTCAGAAAGAATGTTTTCCGAATATGGAAATATTTTTGAAGAAAAAAGAAGTACTTTGCTACCAAAGCGAGGGGAGATGCTTCTTTTTATCCATCACAATGGACGAAAATTTGATTTAAACTTGTGAATCTAGTGTCTTGAACATAGTATTAATTTTTATTGTTTAATGTGAGTTTTTACTTTTTAAGGTTTTGCTATTTTAATAATTTCACTTACCTTACTGGTATATTTGATTAGGCTATGTTTTATTTTTATATCTCAAATCTTAATAAAAGGTTTTGCTAATTCATATTTTTTCATATTGTAATTTGCAATATATATAAAAATAAAAATAAAAATTAAAAAGTAAGGGAAGCTGGGATCTTAGCTATGCGTCACACTTTTAGCCGGACCAAACATTTTGCCTTTTTAGCAGTGTTAATATAGTTACATACTAGTAGTGGTACATGCTTATTTATCAATTATTTTAATTTTAGATTTTTGTACAACTATATTCAACTTTTGCTAGCTAAAGGCTATGCAAGCTAAGATTGGAAAGGGGTGGGCCCAGATGGTATTCCCATTACAAAAAAGACTATCATAAATATCCGGCTATCCGGCTGGATACTGACATCTATCTGGCTGGATACAGGATACTGGATAATAGCTGTTATCCAGCACATCCCTAGCCACCAACGTGTGTCCAGCCACCCCCGTTTTTTGTAAAAACATCTAATGCCGCACTAGCAAAATCAGGAAAATGGCAATATCTCTTCTTCTGAACATGCTAGAGAGATGGTTTGCATACCAAAAGATGCAGAATTTGATTTAGAACAAATTATTAAGAGTGGTATTTTTTCATAAAACCTTTAGTTTTTGAGTTATTTTAGAAAAACTAATGTTTGGGGCCTATAGACCCCCTTTCGACGGACCTTAGTGACAAAAGAAATTCTAAAATAAGCATGATTTGGCTTTTTGATTACTAACATTGCCCTAAAAGGATGTTGACATGGACATAGTGATCACATGATATGACTTTTCCTTGTTATCTTGCATCCATTATGCTTGATTAAAGAATAGAGGGTGGGGCTGCTTCATGAACTTTTTTAAACGTAATAAATTGAAAACTTGTTTTTTTTTCAGGTGCCTTTGTTATAAGTTTCCAACTGCAATTTGTCATTGAATTCAACATTTGCAATATAAAGTATGACTTCTACAAGGAAAACAGTTGCTAAAGTACTTGGTGATGTAAGTTTTATGCCAGCAGAACAGTTTCCTTTAGGGAAATTGCCTACGTTGAAGCAAGTTATTGAAAGGTGTTTGTGTTTCGGAGACTATAAAACAGATGCTGTACTGAGAGCTACTTCTGAGGAATTGCATAAATTGTGGGTCACATATAATGTTTATCCAATATCAGTAAATGCCATACAGAGCCGACTGAAAACCCAAATAAAGGAATTCAACCGCCTTCTGAAGTATGACAAAAAGAAAAGGGGACCTAAATATCATCAAGATCTGGATGATTTTCTGAAAACTGTAAACGTTTTATTTGACATATATCAACATGATCACAAACTGTTGGCAGATACAGAGAAAAAGCACTTACTAAAAATGACTGAATCTGATTACCAGTTTTATGAGGTAGGTCTGTTGATTGAATTTCAAGTTGTAAATTATTAATTAATATTAATTAATTATCAATTATTAATAATTTGCTACAATTTTTAAAGTGTATTTAATAAGTTAGTAATATCAATAATACACTATTAATGATGTTAATGATAAGTAATATTTTAGTATTTTCTCATTTTTGTAAGAATTTCAATTTACATATAGAGACCCATAGATAAAAGATACATTATAGTGTAATGAAATATAATCACTTTGTATGACCAGAAAACAACTAGGCATGATGAATATCCTGCTATAGATGAGAATGTTAGGGTCTTTAGAAAGCCAATCATCAATTTCAAAGCGTCTGCATACCACAAGCTGTCTGCTATGTCCCAATGGGAAACTGTTCCACCTGTATTAAAAGAATTCAGTAATGATGAACTGCGTGATATCATTAATACCGCATTGAAACTGGATCACGAGTGCCACAGTCAGAATGTTGAAAGGCACATCAAGCTTGTCACTGAAGCATCCTTGGCTGTAGAGATGGTCTTATTAGAAACAAAATTAGATCACGTAAATTAATGAAAGATTTTGTGTCTAAAAAATATTTTAGGTTCTAGATTATTATTTATCATGCTAAAATATGACAATTTGTTAATTGTATAATTTAATGTTTGGCGTTTTGGAATGTCAAAAAGCATTTTCAATGAATTTAAAATGGCTGAATTTGATTGATTTTGATTGCTGATTGAAAACCACTAATACATGTCAATTTGCAGCTTGAGAATGTTTTATTGTGTTGACATTCAGTTGAAAGGGGGTCTATGGGCCCAAAAAATTAGTTTTTCTAAAATAACTCAAAAACTAAAAAATACCACTCTTAATAATTTGTTCTAAATCAAATTCTGCATCTTTTGGTATGCAAACCATCTCTCTAGCATGTTCAGAAGAAGAGATATTGCCATTTTCCTGATTTTGCTAGTGCGGCATTAGATGTTTTTACAAAAATGGGGGTGGCCGGACACACGTTGCTGGTCACCAATTATTTTTTTCAGGAATCTTATTTTTATATCAAAAGCCAACTGTTAGTCACTCTGATAAATTAAAATCAAACAAAAATTATAGTTTCAGCCCGGCCTAATTATTGTGTAAGGATGTGAAGCAAAACTGCCTTTGACCCTGAATGTAGGCTGCTGTTTGTTTCTGCAAGCGTGGGAGGGACAAGCATCAGTTCATGCTTCAAGATCATGGCAAGGTCTACTTTGCATCCTGCTTCAAGATCATGGCAAGGTCTACTTTGCATCCTGCTTCATATGCCTTGATCAGTCTCTGAAGAATCTTCCTGTCTGCCTTGATTGTTTTCTGTGCTCCTGTGCACATCCTTTTGGCTCACCTCGTACAGACTAGCAAATGTCAAGGGCCTGTTCTTTGGCAGAGTATCATGAAACTTCACCTTCCTTTCAACATGAGGAAGTAGTCTCTGACCAACAAATGTGTCCAGCTGGTCTTGTCCTTTCTGGTGTGCTGTCAGCAAGTCCTCCTCGATGTTCCTGCTGGCAAGGTCTTTGGTTGCAATATTTTGCAGGTCCCTGGGGCACATCTCTAGAGAACAGTTTAAAGTTCTTTAGAGTGGTCATCAGGTTGTCTTCATCTTTCTTGTCCTGCCTTCTCCTTCCTCTGTTGCAGTCGTTGTGAATAATGTCATCATCAGGGTTTGTGCCAAACACACCTCTCATTTCACTGGCAATGTGGTACCATATATTGTAGGAGAGGGCCCATCTGCTCAAAGCTGATGGTGTTTTCGTGATGCCAACGATGCCACCACCTTTCTTTCCTGTTCCATTGAGCCACTTCTGACTTTGGTCTGGGTCTACTTGGTTGAACTTCTGCTTTGCATGCTTCACCATGAAGTTTCTAGTTTCAAATTCATCTTGGACTTCTTCAGGAAGCTGATGCATTTCACTCACATAGATTGATCCCCAGTGAGGATAGTTAGTGTAGTCGTACCTCATGAAGTATGAAAGCTCAAAGTTTGGTGGAATCAGCTCCTGTTGCTTGATCCATTGCCACGAGAGTGCTTTTTGCCAGTGAGTTGTTAACTTGCTTGATGATGTGATAGCTCAGTATGTGTCCAGCATTGTGAAATAACTGAACCCGATCTTTTGATCGGGTTGCTTGATGCAATGTACTAGCAAGACCCAGATGCTTAGGAGTCCAGTGTGTTCTGCCACTGACATTATAGACCAAATCCTGTGCAATGCTCAGTATTCTTGTCTGAGACTTACGCTCCCTCTGTGTCATTCCTTCAGTTCCTTCAGCCTCTGAGGTCTCATCAGTGTCATCCTCCAACAATTCCTGTCCACCAAACATTAAGCGAAGGAACATGAAGAGGTTGTCAAGAACACATGAAATCATTTCCTCTTCATTCACAGCAAATCCTTTGTACTTTGGCTGAGCAAGGATGTCAGATCTTAGCTTCAAGGCAACATGAACCATTTCAAGAAACTCGTCAGTTTGTTGATGTCTTTGGAGTGGAGAAGGTACTGGGTCTCCATTCAACAGTTTAGAGAAGGGGACATTTTCAAACTTCACTGGCACAAGCAGTGTTTGTCTATCTGGCAGAGAGACGAACTCATACATGTCTTCAATGCGTGCCTGAAGCTTGGTCTTGAATGTTGATTGCCTGCTGACATAAGATGGAGGTATTTCAATGTCGGCTTCCACTGCCAATTCGCAGTATCTCTCCCAGACTTCTGACAGCTCAAGCATGTGTGCCTTCCTGGCTGTTTCTTCCAGTTCAAGTACTAGCCATTCTATTGGAACACCTGTCACCTCTGATTCTGATCGCTCTTTTGTTTTAGATGTTAATTTCATAAACTTTGTTTAACATGTCAGATGATACTTGCCTTCTGCTGCAATAAGATCACTCACTCCAGCAAAGTGAACATGAGTAACTTGATCATACTTTGATGCCTCCAAAATCTTTACACTTGTTTGAAATGTACTAACTGAGGAAAGTTTATCTTTGCTTGTTGCATCTTGACAAAATATACAAGCATCCCAGTTCATTGCTGCCGCAGAGCTTTGAAGCACAGTGGAAGGTTTTCTTGATGCTGTATTCCCACCTTGACCTGAACTTCTCTGCTGTAAAGAAGAATTCTGTAGTCTTGATATATGAGACTTGCTGGTAAATGTTGCAAAGCATGACTTGTGCCAAAACACAACTGGATGTGGTGCGGAAGACAATACATCAGTCAGTCGTTCAATCACACTTCTGTTTCTAGCATCATGGAGCTTTGTTCTGGTTGGTGAAGCCTGTTGCAGGGACAAAATGCCTTGATCAGTACATTTCAGCAGCTTTTCTTTGGTGCTTTCTTTGCAAAGAATACAGTCATCAGGATTTAAAGATCTTGGTCTCTTGAGGCTGCAGACGGGTTCCATTGTTAAATCACATCACATCTCCATCACATTTTCAATCTGGAAAGGATATATATATATATATCATTTAATTATTTTTGTGCATATTTAATTGTATTTTTATATAAAAATTTAAGTTGTAGTGAATACTTTAATTTTTTACTTTAGGATCATTTATAAAGCATTTTTTATTATTAGAACACCATCAATGTTATATTTATTTAGTCATTTAAACCATATTTCGTTAGGCTGGTTACTGTGGTTAGTCTGTTTTTGGAGTTGAACTGTACCATAAACGGGTGATTCTGGACATTTTTGACCCATTACATTTTAAGGTGCTGTGCTGTGGATTGTAATTAATTTTTTCATATTCTTTTTGCAGCACTGGAAAGCTCATGAAAAACTGGTCATGTGGCAAATGACAATTTTTATTCCACCCTTCAAGACATTCTACAGGGTGCTTGGGAAGGCATATTCTGAAAGTGCACATTTTTTTTTCACCAAAATGTATGGCCCCCCTCACAAAATGGACAATGAAAATCTGGGGATTTGTACCACGCCAAATGATAGTCCCATTATCTGAATTAGTTATGCAAAAGACGTGGTGTTGATAGGAATTTTCATTTTGGGGTTACAGGCATCAAAGTACATTTGCATCCAATCTAGGCGAGGTGTCCATAATCACCCCATACTTATAAAACCTGTAATTAACCTGGTTTTTTTTCTAATTATTTATAAAAAATGCATGACTAAACATTTATTTTCTTTTTCAGCCATTTCTTATATAATTCATTCATTCATTCACTTAGTCTCCAAATGCCACGAATGTACACCAGGATTACAGGTGTTGTGCCGTGGAGGAATTACTCCAAGGCCAGCTTGGCTTGGTGAGGCATATGGCACAGACGTACAATTTAGGGTGCATCAAATGCCCCAACTGATGTGGATTTTGCTGGCCAGTTCTGAGCTGTTGCTTCTTGTGTAGTTAAGACCTATGGTGCCAATTTTTGGTCAATTTTTGAAATTTTCACATTCCTACTTTTTAATTGAAAATTTAATTTTTTTTTAGAAATTCTCCTTTTTCACGATAAAGTGAGTAACAACAAAGTTGTTTACACAGTGAAAGTTTTCAATACTATGGATTTAAACAGTATCAATCATCTATTCTTGTAGTATGCACTATCAGGCTATTTATTTAACACACTATTTAGAAATATACTATTTTAGAAACACTATTTAAAAATACTTGCTTCGTTACAGACTGTTTTTCCATGAATGTGCGTGGTAGACAAGACTTATGCCAGTTTCTGCTCGGTACTCTGCCAACAGAAACGGACAAAATTATAAAAGGTTCCCGCCTGCCCACCTATGGGCAAGTATATCGCTCCTTCTCTTATAAAAAAAAGCAAATTCGATAGATCCACTGGTTATTTCAAGAAAGTTCTCTATCAAGCTGCAAAGGAAGTTGCAGCACAAGTTGTTCCATTTTATATAAAGGGCAGCATACAACATGTAAGTGAAAAAGATTGCCGAGCATATAATGAGATTGCATGATGAAGTGAATAACCTACAAAAAATTCAAATCGACAAAAGAGACAGTGATAACAACATGAGAAAGATAAACGAATTTCGGGAAAAACTTGGCCTCTATGGACAAAGAATGCCATGGAAACTATTACAAATGAGGAAGATAGTTTTTCTCAAAAGCATGATGTCTGATAGAACAGCATCATTTGGCTCTTTGGACAAGAAAAATGCTATATCTGCAATAAAATGGAATGAGAGAATGGCCAAAAGAAATGAATACTATCAAAAGCAAAAAGTAGACTAGCCTAGTACAAGTTGGGCAACAGATGATTATGAATCAGATGCTGACACTATCACTGGAACAAAACATACGACAATGAAGATCAAGACAGTGGTTCTGATAGAGAGGAGTTTGATTGGAGCCAAAATGAATGCACAAAAGAGTGAAAAAAACTGGTGAAGACATTTTCATTCCCTATGATATCCTGAAAGACAAGAGAGTTACTTCTGTGGCAGCAAGGGCCCATGGAGTTACTCCAACTGCTGCTGTAGGTATAATATCTGCATTTGTGCAAGCCTGTGGAGGAGACACTGACAAACTTAGCTTGTCATATGCATCAGCATCTCGAGCAGCTGCAGCCAATGTAAAGGAAATGGCAGAAAAAATCTGAGGTTTATGGCAACCATCAGACATTGGAACCGTCACTGGGATGTAAAGCTGATGAGAACGCTGAACAACAAACACCATGAAGAAGAACATCTCCCAGTAAAGGCTTTGCCCAGCAAAATGACGAAATTTCAATCCGAGCAGCTAAATCATTTCAGTAGGTTTGGTACACTGATATATGCTAAGTATTGGTTTATGGCATCTAATGCCCTTGATGCTCCAATAAATGACTTGGAACTTATTAGGAATCTTAAAACATATTCTAAAATTGACCAAGAGGTGGCAGCTGTTGCTACCAAAGCCATTGAGCGTCATCTGTGGAGCTTAACAGCAGAAATGGTACCTGTGTCACTATTTAGCCAAAAGGTACCAGCAGAAATGAAAAGGAAAATTTCCAATAAAATGATAATGTCAAAAAGATATGAAAAATTCATTCCAAAGGCATGGGGCTGGATTTGGTAAGCCAATATTTCCATCGCTGATGCCCTGCATGCAAACTCTCAAGATCTATCTTCCTTTGTCAATGATGGGTCATGGGTATTTTTCAAGACACTCCAATGCAACCCTACTTTCTTGCAGAACCCTGAAAATTGGGTGATCAATCCATCCTACAAGCAATGTCAGGAAAAAGTCTGCAATCTAAAGGTTGTTAATGATTCTGCCGAACGCGATGTCAAATTGGCCAGTGATTATTTAAAGTCTTCTAAGAAAGAAACCCTCTACCAAGATACATTGCAAGTAGTTGAGGAAATTCGTGAAAAAATTGGCAATATGAGAAAAAACAAATGTTTGAAAAAATTAAAATGGCTCCTGACAGCTTAACTTAAGGTGTTGTTTAGTGATAAATGCTTTAAACAGGATTCTGCCCATTTTGCTTGTTTCATAGTTCTGCTTTTGCTCTTTTTTGTAAATTTTTGCTAATTTTGTTAATTTTTGTCTTTTATTAATTTTCTATTAAAAAATGGGAATGTGAAAAATTTAATAAAAAGGAAAAAGTTGTTTATTTTGTATTCACCACAATGAGGAGCAAGACATATGTGCCGGCCAGTAGTGTGATATCAATTTAAAATTTTTATGGGACGTTCGATGCACCCTAACGTACATCCTATTCAAAATCCAATTTGAAGTTTGTTTAATGACCGAAATTTCTGCTCTCTGTCTTTCAGGGTCTGTGGATGTGTGAGAGGGATGGGCTGCTCCTTCATGGTTCTGGCTGCTGTAGAAGCTCTTCAATGAGGTAACTTGCCTACCAAATACATGCACTTGTATTATTTGCTTCCAATTTTGCCCTTAACTTCAATCATTATGTGGTTTCTTACAGGAATTCCACTTTTCCTTCTTTCAGGTTGACATTCTCTGGGACTCCTGCGACAGTTTTGTGGTCTTTTTTTTGGTGAAAAAAAACTTTTTTTAATGAATTTTTTTTACTTTTTTAAAAGATGATGTTCATTGGCTGCAATCACCCTGCAATGTAGAGAGTTTTTGGACACATGGACAATGCAGTATTGCTATAGAGAAAAGCATCCGTAATCACCCCAAGTCCATGGTGATTCCAGACACCAACTTTTTTGCCAATAACTGTGTAATGAAAGGCTAAATGAAGATTTTGTCTATGGCATGCGATAGTACAGACCAAGATACAACTTTATAGAAATAAAGTAACAAATTCCACTGGAACGTTTGCGTGTGACATAGGAAAGAAAGTTCAAAATGTCCGTAATCACCCCAGTTTATGGTAGTTCTTGTATTGTAATTATGTATGCTATTTATTTTGCGGGATTGCTACATTAGTAATAGTTATTTTGTTTAATAATTTTTGCTTCAAGAGCTTAACTTTATCATTATATTGACAGATCAAATTTATACGAAAAAGTTTTACAAAGTTATGTAAAAAAATTCTACACACTTTGAGTATTGGTACTAAGATTGTATGTTTTTGCACCTCTGATAGTGTTTTTCCAGTATATTGTCAGTCATGTTGAATATCGCACTATACCATTCAAAGTAGACACTTTTGACTGGCAGACAACAGAAATGGATTTAGCATATCCAAATCAGCTAGAAAACATTCTCTGACAGCTTCTACCTCAAAATGCCTGGGTGTGTTTGATTTTCTGAAATTTGGCCCAGTCTAATATATCAAACCTAACCTAACTAAAATAGGAAGTAAACTATATATATCCAGCTAGTGTACCATTTAAAGAAAATTTTGAAATGTCATTTAAAATTGTCTTAAACAAATCATTATTTTTATTTCAGTAATTCTTTACAATATGGTTCAAAATTATTTTTAAAAAATTAATGAGTTTAACATTTATTAAATGCATGTTAAATTTGTTGTCATGATATTTATGTTAGTTTTAATGAAAATGTCATGACTTAACCTAACCAATCATCAAGGGCATACAGTTGACCTAACTGGGTATGATTGGTTAGGTATATCAAAGTTAGGGTAATTATGCAGCTAAGTGGCATTGCTGAGTTTGGTGATAATTTTTGTTTTTTCTGCATATTTTTTCATGCTTTGTGTAGTAGATATTGTCAATAGTTGTGGAATTATGAAAAAACACCAGTTTTAAGGTGTTTTGGATAGACAAGTACCACTGCACAAAGCACAAAAAAGAAGCAGAAAAAAACAAGAATTACCACCAAATAATGCAGAAAAAATAATCACCACCACCAATTAGAGCAACCTAACCATACCATACCATGTGGGGCATTCCAGGAGAGATCACCCAATGCATGCCACCACTCCGACTTGGATTTTGATGAAAATTGACATTTGGGGTTCTTCTGGGTGCTGATTTCAATGGTCAAAATAAAAAAGTTCTATGACCCATAGTTTTTGAGATATGGGCCCCACTTTACCACCTAACTTTAATGGCCAATAACTCCCAAACATCTTACCGTAGACCTATAAAACTATACATTTTTAGAATCAGCATGAAGAGATCTATTAAATGATACCACATTCAAATGTGTAGAACAATAATGAAAAATTTCCCCCCCTTTTTTATTTTTATTTTTGACCCCTCCCCCCCCCCCAGGCAGTGAAATCCAAAAAAAATTTTAATTTATTAAACTTCCATTAATTGTAAAAAGATACAAAAAAAAAAAAAAGTGGGTATCAAGTTGCAAGATATTTTAAAAATTATTGAAAAAATACGTACATTGTGAAATTTTGACATTTTTACGCCTGCAGACTAAAATAGAGAACTACAAATGATATATTCACATGGATGAAAATAAACAGCAAAAATACAAATTGAAAACACACACCAGTATTACATCAAGTTGATTCATAATTACACGAGTTTTTTCAACTCATTTTCTGGGAAAACATATTGAATAGCTATTCATTGTTCCTGGCTTTAAAGTTGGTGTGCTTAATAAACCTAAAATTTTATCTCTTGATATGTGGCATGTATCTCTAATTTGTGGAAAGTAATAGTAAACACTATATCCTGATGGGTGCAAAAAGCTAACCTCAGTCATCAAATTCCTCATTATAGGAATGTACAAATCCCAACCATTTCTGATCATTGTAAGTACAAACTATGTGTACTCCTATTTTTTGATTAACTTCAACATTATCTTCACCCAGAAAAGCTTTGCTTATAATCCTCACCTCACCAACTTCCTCAGAAGATAATTCAAATGTTTTTGTTATTTGTATTAATAGGTACAAATCTGTGGAATTTTTGTGTTCCTGTTAGCCATATACTTTTTTCATATCTGTCACTTAAAATTTTTTCTATAGCTTCAATTTCTTCAGAATTTAAAAAATTTAAGCCGTCACTTATATTGTTTGAATAAAATTCAAACATGTCTTCTGGTGTTAATATTTGATTTGCAAGTGTTCTCTGCATACTTGCTTTGGCTACAGATCTTTTCACTGTACCCCCAATCCCATCACAAGCGCTCTTACCATGGCTTGTGGCAAAGAAATGCCACTCACATTCCAGCCCAAAATCTTCATGTTAACAAAGTTGAAACAATTTTTATATTGTCCTGCACATCCGTCAGTAAAATAATGTAATTGTTTGGTATGAAGGTAGGATTTTCTAATAATAGGTATGAGTGTATTTAAAAAAGTGTAAACCATTGTAGTGTTATGCTTTGTATTTGGAGATAAAAAACAATAACTTGAATGTTTTGTTTCATTACTTTCTGGTTCCTTATAATATAACACAAAGGGATGCACTGTGCATTGGGTATTTTCCCAATGAAAACCTTGGGCTGCATCCTGTACTACAAATGAGTAGTTTTCTGAAAAGTCACCAAGAACTACAGCTGTATGGCTATTTAAAGTATTATTTGTTTTTTAGAAATGCACTCTGATTCTTTGCTATAAAGTGATGACATGTCATTTTGACAATTTTTGTGCTTAATGAATTTATAAAATCATCCACAGATTCTGTTTTTTCAACCATATTGCATTGATCTGTAGCAACCCATTGTTTATATTTTATTTCCTCACATTTAGGATTGTTAACACTTTGAAAAGTGAGCAAAAAATTCTTAATACCTTGTTCTTTTGGACAGAGATTACATATTTGCATCATGCAATTCCTGTTGTTGACATCACACACTGCTTTCTCCATAAGAGTTGTGTATTCCAACCCTTTGACACCCAAAGCTGAGAATTGTATTTTGGCATTCTGGTGGTATGTACATACATACACACACAAAATGGGTACCAGCAGCTCCAGCTAAAACACAATGTCTGGGGTGAAGGCTGGCAAAACTAGAGAAGCCAATTTGGGGACTATGTGGATTATTTTTATAGAGACTAAAATCATCTTTCAGATTCATTAACACCAGTCTTTTCTGCACAGATTCTTTATACTCACTTTCATTTCTGATACTCAGGCAGTCTTTTGTACCTGGGCACAAATGACTAATTTCATCTGATTCAAAAAATTTCTGAACAGAATCTTTAGTACCGTTAGTTATTACTTTTCCTTTTGACATGGGTTCAATTTCAGGAATAATTCCAAGTCTTTGTTTTATATTTCTGCTTTTCTTAACTAAATATTCAGTTGTCTGAAATAGATTTATAGTTTTTGATATGGTAAATGGAGATAATGTCAATATTTTGAGTTTCCTCTCATAACTGTCAGTAGAATAGAAAGCTTCAACCAGTTCATTCATGAGATGAATCATTGACCTGAAACAAATTCATGAATGTATAATAGCTATAAACAAAACATTACATGTGCATATTAAATTTTTTGGATTATAATATTGATTTCAAGTGTAACAAAATGAGCATTCTTTGAGATAGTCAAGTTAAACCAAAAATTATTTTGTGACCAAATGAATTCCAAATGCTTTAATGGGCCCATTGATCTCCAATCTTTAGGGAGTTGTGCTTCTAGTTTCTACTGTCAAACGTGAATACCTACATTTTGTTTTTATGCTTCAGTTTCAGTTTTAGTTTAGGTATATTCCTACTTAATAATAGCGTATCATTTTAAAATTCATACCTTTGAGTTTTATGATCCAACTTTGTAGTTTTGATGGGCTTGGGATCTCAATTTCTAAACTTGTTTCTAGCTTTCGTTTTAAAGAATGACATGCTTTTTCTATTGTTTAAATAGCTTTTGCTTCTTTTCTTGAGGAACTGAAACCATCTGAAATTTTTTAATTAATAAATATTTGACTCCATTTGATATATATGGACAATAATAATTAATGTCAACATATTAATTTCATAAGTTTAATAAATTTAATATGTCAACATATTAATTTCATTAGTTTTTCAGCAGTTGCTGAAAAACTTGTCTTGAAAGTAAATGCATTATAAATAAATAATTTAAATAAAAAAATTATAAATATAAAAAGTACCTATCATTAAATACTTACGCTTCTTCACTGGAGTCACAGCAAGACTCTAGAACTTGAGAAACCTCTTCTTTGGCATTACTTGATATACTTGGATCATATTCATCACTTTCTGAAATAACATTCTCAGAAGACTGATTTTGATCAGACTCTTCACTTTGTGATGTTGATAGCAACTCTGGTCTCTGGGTTAATAATTTTCTACAGTTGCTACATAGTACAGTATTCCTTTGTATCAGGTCATCTCATAAGTAATGTCATTTTTTACGATAGATTGTTTAAATAATTAGTCCTACTCGGTTTAAGCATAAATTTTCCGAAGGTTATATCTAAGAGGAGATCTATCGTGTTTCGCTACATACTTTACAGACCTTGACCAGTGAAGACGTGTGTTTTGCTTTAGGTGAACTCCTCATAAACATGGTATCAGAAGAGTATATCAGGGATATAATACTTTACGAGTTCAAAAAAGGAAATAGTGCTACTGAAGCAACGCGAAACATTCAGGATGTTTATGAAATGATATTCTGCATGTGGGGAAATGTCAAAGATGGCTTCAAAAGTTTAGGAATGGTGACTGCTGTTTGACAGATGCAGCACGCTCTGGACGCCCTGCTGAGTTTGATGATGACCTGCTGTTAGCCACACTTGAAGAAGACTGTTCAACAACTGTCGAAGAATTGGCCCAGAAACTCAATTCATCCCCATCCACCATCCATCAACATTTGCAACAACTTAGGAAAATGGGTGCCACATGAATTATCAGTTGACAATCTGAGGGTGCGGGTAAACATTAGCACAGCTCTTCATTCCTGTGAACTCCAAGATCTATTTTTGCACCATTTAGTGACTGGTGATGAAAAGTGGATACTGTACCAGAATGTTACGCGCCATCGACAGTGGGTTTGTGCTGGAGAACCAGTGACACCCCAGCCAAAAACCAAATCTTCACCCTCAGAAGGTGTTGCTTAGTGTTTGGTGGAATAAAGGTGGTGTAATACACTTTGAAACCTTACCACACAACCAAACAATCACCGCTCAAGTCTACTGTCAACAACTGGATTGATTGAACACTGCACTAAAAGAAAAGAGAGACACTGGTTAATCGGAAAGGAATCTTGTTCCATCACGACAACACACGTTCTCATACTGCTTGGATCACTTCTGCAAAAATTGAGGAGCTTGGGTGGGAAAAACTTCCATATTCTCCAGACCTTGCGCCTTCAGATTATCATCTCTCTTCAGGAGTCTGCAAAACTATCTTGATGAGAAACAGTATACTTCTTTAGATGACCTGCACACCAGTCTTTGTACATTTTTTGCCTCAAAACTGCCTGAATTTTATAAACGGCTTTGAAAAGCTTGTAGGATGTTGGCAGAGTGTCATTGATTTCAATGGAAAATATATACTAGATTAAAAAGTTTGAGTTTTTTTTCCTTCAAATTCTGATCTAAAAAACATTACTTATGGAATGACCTGATAGTTTCTATTTACATCGTTCATAAAGTGATTGGCTGATGGTTCTTATATCCTTGTGTATCTTTTTCTTATGTTTTTCTAAAGGATCATCACAGTATCTAACCATTTTTCATTACTAAAAATACACAATTGTAAATCTCAAAAATAAGATATGATTTGACTCAAAATAAGCACATCTGTAATTAAAATAAGCATAATTAACAAACATTTGAGAGAGACTGCGTGAATATGAGTTATACATAGGATGTAAATTTATCATTTGTAGTTCTCTATTTTAGTCTGCGTAAAAATGTCAAAATTTCAATGTGCAAATGTCAATGTACATATTTTTTCAATAATTTTTAAAATATCTTGCAACTTAATACCCATATTTTTTATTGTTTGTATCTTTTAACAATTAATGGAAATTTAATAAATGAAATTTTTTTTTTGAATTTTACTGTCTAGGGGTGGTGGGGGTCAAAAATAAAAAAGGGGGGGAAATTTTCATTATTGTTCTACACATTTGAATGTGGTATCATTTAATAGATCTCTTCATGCTGATTCTAAAAATGTATAGTTTTATAGGTCTACAACAAGATGTTTGGGAGTTATTGCCCATTAAATTTAGGTGGTAAAGTGGGGGCCCATATCTCAAAAACTATGGGTCATAGAACTTTTTTACTTGAACCAGTGAAATCAGCACCCGGAAGAACCCAATATGTCAATTTTCATTAAAATCTGGGTTGGAGTGGTGACAAATTTTTAAATTTTTTGGGTGATTTGTCCTGGAATGCCCCAGGTTGGAATCCAACTAGCTTGAGAAATGGCGTGATTTTAAACCTGGATAGAGCCAGGTTTAAATTTGATTGGTGGATGATGTGTCACAAGAGCGCTTGGTGATTGGTTGACATCTGCCATGTTGATAGTGGCAGATTCAAATTTTTTCTAACAATTTCCTTAAACTTCACCATAAAATGATATTTCCCCAGTATATAATTAATTGTAGTATGATGTACATATATTTCTAAAGTAAAAAAAAAGTAGTGTATGTTTATAAAGTCATGATGCACCTTAGCTGTATAATAGCCAAAGTTAGTTTTATATATATATATATATATAATATAATGTAAAGAATGACACTTGTATAGGAGAACATTCCATGCAAGATGAGGAGGGAGAATGAACAAATGAAAAAATGAGGTAACCACCTGGGAATCGAACCTGGGATCTTCCGATTGACGGTCAGATATGATAACCACTACACCATGGTCCTCACTCGATCAGAAGTCGTAATTCTCCTACATACGCACAGAAACCAATGCCCAGAGGGGGGGCACCTCCCGCATGCTGCACCTATATATACATTTCAACTGCAAAGAACACGCAGTATAATTAATGTAAAGAATGACGCTTGTATAGGAGAACATTCCGCACAAGATGAGGAAGGAGAATGAACAAATGAAAAATGAGGTAACCACCCGGGAATCAAACCCGGGATCTTCCGATTGCCGGTCAGATATGATAACCACTACACCATGGTCCTCACTCGATCAGAAGTCATAATTCTCCTACATATGTGCAATTTCTAGATCTGCCTAGGGCCTCGCAACTTCTAGATCTGGCCCTGTGTGATATATATATATATATATATATAATATATATATTAGGGTGTCCCAGCCTCACATGTGAAAATAAAAATTTGCAAGTCAAATCGCACACCCCTTTAGTTAATTACACTGGAAGAAAGGAAAAAATGGGCAAAATTTCATTGGCCTATTAGGAGGGGAAGGGTCCCCTCATTGACTTTGTTTATTTGACCCTATATGAACAAACGTAAATGCTCAGCATTAATCATTCTAGAATGGAAGAATGAAATGTAAATTCTTTCTAATGACTAAATTAAAGGAAATGGAAATTCTTCCTAATGGCACATTTCATTTCGGGGGACAGAGGATCTTTTTGTCTGCTGAGGGGAACTGCTGGCGGTGGTATTCGACGACTTGGTACACGAGCTGCCATTCCTCCTCATTTTTTGTCAGGCCCTCGTTGAAATCTTCCGCCAGTTTCATCACCCATTCTGCCACGTCGTTCACAGACTTCAACGATGGTGCACATCCTTCGAGATCTTTGGGGGTTTTTGGAACCGGCAGCTTCAGGCAATGAAAAAGGTTTTGAGTCCTTTTTGTGACCAAGGTGCTCAAATCCGACCGTCTCACGGTCAAGACACTCTTTCCCTCCAGCCGACGCAGATCTTTTGGGTTTTCGGTCTTCTTGTGCAGGTTTTGGAGCATGGCCGTCTTCTCTGCATCGGTGGTTTTGGAGGAGAACATAGCGAGTCCGGCTAAATCTTCGCTTAGGTACCAGAGGTGGCCCCGGAATTTCGTCACTGCGGCGGTACCTACATCATGATCCACCGCCTTGTACCGCTCTAGGTCCTCCAACAGCTCCAGGTCATTGACGGGCGCGTCCGCCGTCAATGGAGCCTTGAACCACCTCTGGAGGTAGATGGTGACGGCAAAGACGTTTATCCTGCGTAATGACCGGACCTCGTGAGCGGTCAGGTGGAATTGGCTTCGGAAGATGAACATATTAAGACAGTAAATGCCTTTGGCCATCCACCTGGCCCGGTGGTATGCTCCAGGATGATTGTACTGGAGATCTCGTTTGCCATGACCATCAAGGAAGACCAGAGCAAGGATCAGGAACTCCCGGTAATCGTCTCTTGGGTGGCCAACTTCAAGCTGGTCTTCAATGAAGTGGACAATCTGCTCTTTTTTCAACGCCACCCATTCCGAAAGGATGTTGCTTGGGCCATCGCCGTTGAACGGAGAAGCCTGCTTCTGGTTGATGAACTCCCATTGGGATTTGAAGCGAGCGAACAGCGCAATTTCGGGGCCAGAAGACCTGAAGAACAGGTCAAAGACTGAGGTGATTACCAATTCCATCATGTGGTGTCTGCAAGCCAGGAAAAGAACATGGCGGTCCATTTGGTCCTGGATAATCATACAAGCGCCGCTGTGAATACCAGTATTCGCCGCTGTTGTGTCGAAGCAGAGACCGGCAATCCATGGTTGAACTTGCGGCCAATCGTCCAGCACCTTCAGAACAGCTCCAGCCATCCACTGTCCCGTGCTGTCAGGGATTTTTGGGATCGCCAACAACTTCTCAAGATTCTTCCCGCTGACCAGCACTGGTATGCGATCCGATTTCCCTCCATCCGAATCAGGGAGGAGTTTGCCATCAAAGTGGATGACAAGCGGCGTATCAGGATTGAACTCGGTCTTGATTCCGGCTGCCAAGTTCTTCCTGGACTTCTGCCGTGAACGGTGAAGACTTGATTTGGACAAGGTGACCGAGGATAACTCGACTCCCGCGGCAGCGAGTGCTGGAGCCACAATGTGCATCGCTTGGCGTACTGAGGTTCCAGTTCGATCCAGGGCTGCAGCAAAATTGGGATATTGGATGATCCTCCTTGCCGACACTTGGCCGTCCTTGGGAGCGGATCGAGGAGCCGAAGGACCAGGAGAGGAATATTGGATATCATCATTGGATGCTTTGGCCATGAACTCTGAAGAAGAAGAAGACCCACTTTTCACCGTTCCTTTTGCTTGCAGTGAGTCCATCTCTTCGCGGCTTTTCTTCTTCCTCTTCTCTTCAGCTGCTCGGCGTTTCTCCCGCTCCGCTGCCCTGCGAGCAAACTCCAGGTCCTCTCCTCCGATGTACATCTTCCGCATGGTTCGCTGGTCATTCAGAAAGTCTCGATCTTCGGGGACTTTGATGAGTTTCATGGCGTTGGCATGAGCTATTTCGAACAGTGTATTCAGGTTGGCTTGGAATCCCTTTTCCCGCTCCAGTTGCTTCTCTCCCCCACGGTTTCGGTTTCTGGCAACCTTCTCGTAGTCCGTGGAGAGGGCCTTGATCCTCTCGACGCACTTGGGCTTGTGGGAGGTCGGAATAGATGCTCGAGCCCACACCGCCATAACCTCATCAGCTACCACATTGGCAGCTTCCACCGTGGACGTTTTTTCTTCCGAGTGAAGAACAACAGATGTCGAAGAACATCTCCCACTGTCGGGAGTTGACACAGCGTTTCCAGGGGTTCATTTCGCAACACCCCCACCAACCACACAGTCTCCTGCTTTCTTGTATCCATAACCTGAAAAGAAATATGCTACAATTAGTATAAGGTAGAGAGTAGCCGTTCAGCAATAGTAACACATGGTTTGAGGGGACCCTTAAAATTAAAGAACACGAATGAAATTCATCTTGCTGGCATGTTTTCACGAGTGGAAGAAATTAGGGGTGTGTGCATGACAAACTTCAGGAACAAAAAAAATTGGGACACTCTAATATATATATATATATATATATATATACAGGGGTTGGACAAAATAATATGAACACCTTGATAAATGGTGGTTTTTATTCTTAATATGGAGTTGGTCCTCCTTTAGCGGCAATAACAGCTGCAATGCGTCGGGGAATTGATTCATACAGCTTTTGGACAGTGGCTAGAGGAATCCTGAGCCATTCTTCGAGCAAACCCTACTCCAGTTCCTCCAAAGACACCGGTGGTGGGAATCGGCTTCTGACCTGCTGCTCCAACTGACACCACAGATGCTCGATAATGTTAAGATCCGTGGATTGTGGAGGCCAATCCAAGCGTTCTACTTCACTAACATGCTCTTCAAACCAGTTTTTAACGACCCCAGCGGTGTGGATTGGTGCATTATCATCCTGGAAGACGGCGCCACCATTGGGAAACAGCATTTGGACCATGGGATGGACCTGGGCGTTAACCCTACCATGCAGTACTACAGCTGGGCCAAGAGTATTCCATGATATTGCTGCCCAAACCATCACAGATCCGCCTCCATGCTTAACGGTTGGGGTCATAAGCATCTTTAGGCTGTCTCCAGATGTAAACTTGACCAGAACATGGAAATAGCATAAAGGAGGATTCATCGGAGTAGACTACATTCTTCCACCGGTCCATTGACCAATTCTTATGGTCATTACACCATTTTCTGCGCCGCTCAATGTTGATGTGCGAAAGGAAGGGTTTGGCAATTGCAGCCCTCCCATGGTATCCATCTCCATGGAGCTCGTGACGTACAGTTCTGGTTGATACCGGGCTTGCAAGATGCTGGTTAAGCTCTGCAGTCACTTTTGGAGCTGTGGTCTTATGGTTCTTTGTCACAATGCGCTTTAGCACCCGGCGGTCTCGATCACACAGCTTCTTCTTGCGTCCACTATTGCATTTGTTGGTGCTTGTCTTTCCATGGTTTTGGTATCCAGACATGACCATAGAGACAGTTCCTCTGGATACATTGAACATCTGAGTGGTTTTCATCACCGATGCATCAGCCATCCACGCTCCGACAATTTGCCCTCTTTGGAAGTCTGACAGGTCTTTCATAACTGCTAATTCATAATTCACTCAGATCTGTAAAAACGACGTGAGGGTTATAACATGATGTATACACTCTGTTACGCATTTAAATAGGTTTGCCAGTCATTTGACCGTTTACTTTGTGTCTGAGCAGTCTGTAAAGATAACTGGTGAAATTGGCGGGTGTTCATATTATTTTGTCTAACCCCTGTGTGTGTGTGTGTATATATATATATATATATATATATATACAGGATGTACATAAAGTCAGGATCTATTTTTGTGAAGCACTTGGAAATTATATGGAATTCAATCATAAAATGATAAAGTGGTAACATTTATTAAATAATTAAGAGTAGAATTCGATGTGATGCCCATCAGTATCCCTGCACAGCTCAAATCATTCCGCAGCATTTCTAAACACATTCTGGAGCATTTGCGGGGTTATGTTATCTGCAGCAGTTCGTATACGTGTACGTAAGTTTTCAAGACTTGTAATCTTCGTCTGATAGACGTGCGATTTGATAAAGCCCCATGCAAAGAAATCTGAAGGGGTTAAATCTGGTGATCTCACTGGCCAAGGTCTGTTGCTTCCGTGTCCGATCCAGCGATTTGGAAAATGTCCATTTAGATAATCCTGAACAATTTTGGCATAGTGACAAGGAGCACCATCATGTTGATAGATGACGGGGATAGGATTGTTAGTACCGTCGTCTATCAACATGATGGTGCTCCTTGTCACTATGCCAAAATTGTTCAGGATTATCTAAATGGATGTTTTCCAAATCGCTGGATCGGACACGGAAACAACAGACCTTGGCCAGCGAGATCACCAGATTTAACCCCTTCAGATTTCTTTGCATGGGGCTTTATCAAATCGCACGTCTATCAGATGAAGATTACAAGTCTTGAAAACTTACGTACACGTATACGAACTGCTGCAGATAACATAACCCCGCAAATGCTCCAGAATGTGTTTAGAAATGCTGCGGAATGATTTGAGCTGTGCAGGGATACTGATGGGCATCACATCGAATTCTACTCTTAATTATTTAATAAATGTTACCACTTTATCATTTTATGATTGAATTCCATATAATTTCCAAGTGCTTCACAAAAATAGATCCTGACTTTATGTACACCCTGTATACTATTTTCATGGGAACGTAAAATTGAGCTAAAGTTTTTCCAGTCTGAACAACTGCCATAGCTGAGAGAAGTCCTAACACCACCCTTTGAGAATAGATAACAGGCGAAACAGTATGCTTTGTTTTGCTTTTCAGAATAAACTAACCACCGTCTGTCATACGTCTCACCATTGTTTAAAATACGTTTATAATATACTGAACTGAAATGCCTCTTTTGGTCGTCAATTGGATAAGCTTCATTATCTTTTATTACTCGAAATGGTCCATTCCGAATGATACAATGTAGGCTACTTTGCTGATAGGTAAAGACCAGTCTCCAATATCATCTGAAATTAATGAGAATGAGTGAGACATGGGCTCACTGTCCATAGGCCTATTTTCTGTTGGCTCTTATTGGATTTTCATTTTTGGTTTGAAGTTCATCACAATCCTTTTCTTCGTTAACATTTTCATTAGGAAGTTCATCACAATCCTTTTCCTTATCAGAATTTTCATTTTTGACGGATATACTATATACCCTGCATATTCATCTTTCTTGAAGTATTTATTCAAAGATCCTTTAAGAGCATTTAATGATTTTCCGCCACATAACATTTTTTACGTTTGGATGCTCCTGAATCATGTTTTCTACCACGGTCGCAATCTTGAGATGCCATAATGAAGATAAGGGTGCTAACATAAAAGAATTAATAAAAAGTGGCAAAAGATTAGACTATAGGCAATTGCGGGATGCAGACAGACACCTAAATGTATCTTCATTGATACATTTAAGTAATGCTTATTATAATAATTGTAATAATAAAAAGGTCACTTCAAAGGGAATATAAATATATACAACAAGCCTAAGATCACTGAGGACCAAAGAAATGCAATGCTACATAAAATATACAACCGCTAAGATAATCCTTGTAAACAAAATATAAGTGTAATGAAAGGTGGCATATAACAGCTTTCCTCAATGAAGACATGAAACGAAAGAAGGCGAATTTCACAGTCCACGCCGATAACGAAGCAACGGTTTCAATGACATCACAAGCTCCATCTCTTTTTGTATCTTTCTCTCATAAAACTGAAACAATTTGGATCAAGAAATATCAGGACAGAATGCACAAAACGGCTTGAGCGAGGCCCTAGGCGATCGCCTAGTTCGCCTATAGCTAAATCCGGGCCTGTGTGTGTGTGTATATATATATATATATATATATATATATATATATATATATACCTTATCCTTATGTTTCGTGCGTTGGTCTCTCTCCACACAGAGGTCAAGCTGGTGGCCCCGCCTCTAGGTCTGGCCTGGTGGAGGAGCGAGTTGCTTCCTTGCGCTCTCCACTGTACATAGCCAGGCATGCCTGGCTCATCTGGTACTGTCCTGAGCCAGGCATCCAGTCTTTTCTTGAAGACTTCAACTTTGACCCCCGTTATGTTTCTGAGGTCCTTAGGAAGCTGGTTGAAAAGTCTTGGCCCCCTGACAACCAAGCTATTTTCCTTCAGGGTTGAGGAGGTCCCTTGTCGGGCCTTTAATTTAGGAACACTACACATTCTGCCTTTCCTATTTTCCAGTGTTGTTTGAATGGTAATTGGGTTTAGTTTTAGGTTTGGTACCAGTTTTCGATCATTTTCCATGTAGATTATGATGTACCTCTCTCTCCTTCTTTCCAGTGAGTACAGATTTAGTTTACGTAGTCTTTCCCAGTAGTTGAGTTCTTTGCAGCCATCGATCTTGGCTGTGAAATGCCTTTGCGTTTCTTCTAGTTTATTAGTTTCTTCCTTTTTATATGGGGATGTCAAAACTGAGTAGTATTCAAGTTTTGGTATATAATCAGTGTTTTTAGCAGGGGAATCATTACTGTCCTGTCCCTTCTCTTGAAAGTTCTTAGTACCTGTCCAGCGACTCTCTCTGCTTTATTTATCGCTATCTGATTTTGTGTTTTGAATTTCGCATCATCTGTCATTATTATCCCGAGATCAATCGCTTTCGTGCTTCTCTGAATTTCCTGTCTATCTGGAGCATAATATGCACTCTAAGTTCTTCTTTTCTACCATATCTCAAGAGCTGAAATTTCTCGGTGTTGAATGACATGTTGTCTTCTGACCATTTGTATATTTTGTTTGTGTCCCTCTGCAAGGCCTCCACATCATGTACATCACTGATTTTTCTGCTGATCTTTGTATCATCTGCAAAGGATGTTACTATACTGTTGCTGTTTACTCTGCTGTCTATGTCTGTTAACATGATTATGAACAGGAGTGGGGCCAGTACTGTCCCTTGTGGTACTGAGCTGCGTACTTCCAATTCTGATGATGATATACCTTGAATTTTGACGACCTGCAGATGATCTCTAAGGAAGTTGTAGATCCATTTTCCCACTTTGCCTATTATTCCCATATATTTAATTTTATGTGCTATTATACCATGGTCACATTTATCGAAAGCTTTAGCAAAATTTGTGTATATAACATCGTAGTTGTCATTGCCTTCCAATGCATCTAGGATATTGTTGTAGTGTTCTATTAGTTGTGATAGGCATGATCTACCTGATTGGAATCCATGCTGATTTTTGTTGAATCTTTCCCTTGTCTCCAGGAAATCATAAATTTTCTCTCTAACTATTCTTTCAAATACTTTGGTGAGGTGGGACATCAATGACACTGGTCTATAGTTCTTTGCTTGAGATCTGTCCCCTCCTTTATATATAGGGACAATGTTTGCTCTTTTCAAGATGCTCAGTATTTCCCCAGTGTCTAGGGATCTTCTCCATATCCAGTATAAAGGTGTAGCTATTTAATTTTTACAGTTTTTAATCAATAATGCGTTCCAATTGTCCGGACCTGCAGCTGAATGTGGTTTCATTTGTCCTATAGCTCTCGCTACATCTTCTGGTGTAAAATCAAAGTCTGTTATGTACTCTCCTTGCAATTCCTCTTCAAAGAATGCATTTATGTCAGGTATCGCTTTGTCACTTTTTGGGGTACTGAAAACTGATTCATATTGAGCTCTCAATGTATCAGATATTTCTTTTGGATCGTCGGTTAGTTCATTATTTCCCATCCTTAAGGGCCCAATAGCAGCGCACGTTTTTGTCTTCCTTTTTGCATAGCTATAGAAGTATTTTAGATTTTCCTTTATTGCTTCTACCGCCTTTTCCTCTTCCCTCTCTGTATGGTCCTTAATCAGGGCTTGTATTTCCCTATTGATGCCCTCCAGTCTTTCTTTTATTGCTTTCCTGTCATTATCTCCGCAGTTACCTAACTTTGCCTCCACTCTCTCTGTTTTGCGGAATAGTCTTCTCTTTTGCCTCTCTAGCCAGCTCCTCTTTCCTTTTGGCTGATTTCGGAGCATATTTTTCTAAAATTCTCAGCGTTTTTTCCTCCAAGGTTGTTAGCATTTCTTCAGTTGTTTTATTCTCAAAAATTGTTCTCCATTCTATTTGGGCCATGTGCGATCTGATTGATTCCCAATTTATAGTCTTTGAGTTTAAGTTAAAGGCCCCGAATTTACTTCTTTCCACAATATGTGTAATGTGTATTGTCTTTTAATTTAATGCTGTCATCATATTTGTTGATATCTCGATTAAGTTGTGGTCTGAGATAATGGTTGGGGTTATTTTTATATTAGCAATCAAGTTCATGTTATTCGTGAATACCAGATCCAGGTAGTTTTTATATATATATATATATATATATATATATATATATATATATATATATATATATATGCAGTATATAACTAACACATTTTTGGTAAAAGTTGCTTAAAATTAATTGAAACTTGCATAAAAATTTTTGAATGCCTGGTTAGATCAATTGTATGCCCTTGATGATTGGTTAAGTCAAGTTGATATTTTTGTTTAAACTAACAAAAATATAATGACCACAAATTTAACACACATTTAATAAATGTTAAACTCATTAATTTCTAAAAATAATTTCAAGCTGTATTGTAAAGGATTACCGTACCTTTTATTTCTTTTTCTCCACATAAATTTACAAAAGTATGGCTCAATCATTTGTTGACAAGTTCCACAATGGTGCTTGTTTCTGTGATTTATCAAATGCTATGTGCTTCCAATTTTGTGTGTGGACTGACCACTTTCTGAATCCATAAAATTTTGAATGATTAACTGTTAAAGTTTATATTCATACGCTTCTAAGTTCTGTAGTCCATCATATGCTTTCCAGTTATCACTTATTATTGTAATAGCTACCTCTCTTTGTTTTCCTTTATACACAATGTTAATATCTCGTGGTTGTAACGAGGAACAACAAACAGGAAATATTGTCCCGTCTCTGTATATACCCCCAAAGACCCACTGCTCTCATGCTCAGGAAGAAGTCTCTCGCACTGATACCTCTAGAAAACATTTTGTCAATTTGACTGTAGTGCAACTTGCCTCTCTCAAATAGTTGTTATAGTCTATTACTGCGTTACTTTTAATTCTCAGTTCATAATCGCAAAATTTTTTGTTGGTGTATTCTTTTGCCCAGCAATAAGTAAACATAATCTTAGATAATGGAATATGGGTGTCTTCAAACCGTGTTCTATTGCATGCCAGAACTGTTTTATTACATCCACTTTTTTGGCATCTCTATATGTTTTACCCCTGTAAAAAAGTGTACTGCATCTTCTGTCTGCAATCTATTATGCAACTTTATTAAATTCTTCATCCATCTTTACTGTACTGTAAGTTAACTGATATCTTAACTGCGTAATGTAAATGAGCCCTTGCCTAGCAGCTTATGAAAAGGGTATTGTATACTTTTGAAACAAGGTATATGATTTTTGTGGAAGATATTGCATTAATTTAGGCTATAGGTAGGTATAATTTGTCTATTTTAGTTAGGTTACAGTTTATATGTCTTAGTTTTAGTTAATTTCCACATTTAAGAAAGTCCAAAATAGAATTCTGTGCATAAAATTAATTACCTGTAAAAAAAAAAAAGTATGTATATGTGTGTGTGTATATATATGTATTTAAAAAAAATCAGCAGTGAATGAAACTGAGAAGATCCATATTTTGTGTTGAGCTTATTCCCGAGAGAGAGAACCTAGTGGCCAGTAGCTACTACATTTAAAATAATTATTGGTAGGCCTAGCTGGCACCTGAATCTGATGATTCTCTCATCATATTAGTTAGTTGTATTGGTGACCTGATATCATGACAACACTTATTTCTTAATGGTAAATGAGGGCCATAAATGACTAGTCATTGAAGTCATAAGGGCTAATATTAAGTTTTAGGGACACCATATTTTGGTGATCTGCTCATTATACTGCAAGTCAGAGTGATTCTTGTGTCTGTGTTAAGTTATAATGTTATAATGTTTCAGACCAACAAAGACCCTAGGATCCACTCATGGCTGGTCTACCTAACTGTGTTCGTAATCGTGTATTGTGTATGTCCTCCGTGGTGGCGGAGGGGACCTACAATTTTACGTGGGTTCCGAACCACAAGAACATAAGAAATTTATGTAAAAACTGCCGGTAATTTGGCAACGACCAATTTTTACGAAACTAAATAATTATCAATTTAAAACTAATTAATTATCGATTTAAAACTAAAGATAGAATCTCTGGATCCAGAGGATCAAGTCATAATAGACTACTATCCACAAATGTTACACTCTATATCTATTTATAACGGACATGCAATATATCAGATCCAAAGAATCCAGTCAATTTCATTACGGTATCCATCAAGTCACGGTCCATATCGATTGCGGACCAAGTCAAAATTTACAACCATATACATTACAATATATACACTTACGAGGAAAAGTGTAGGTGTGGCTGTAAAGACTGTACAGTAATGTAGAAATGTGTGTGCACCCATTACGGGTCTCCCATTTAAAGGTGTTTGTGGGGCAAGTGAAGATCATGAGTTTTTCAATACCTCACAGTACTATGGGGGGCACCGCTCGGCAGAGGAATCTCTTTAAATGGGGTGTGTAAGGACAGAGAGTATCCCCTAACCCAAGACACTGCCTCCCTATATCCCACAACACTTGTGTTGAGCTGTGGGATCTATCCCCACAAAGCCTTAATTTTACTACCTTAAACTATACCCTTTCTATCAACATGCGCGTCTAATCGATTTTTAAACATGTTTATAGACGTGCTACTAATTACTTCTACCGGCAAACTATTCCAGCTATTTACTATTCTATGCGTAAAAAAGTTTTTCGCAACTGCTGTCTCGAACCTTCTACTTGTCAACTTACACCCGTTATTTCTAGTCCTATTATATGAGATATTTCGAAAAAGCTATCTCTATCTACGTTATCAAACCCATTCATAATTTTGAAAACCTGGATTAGATCACCCCTTAACCTCCTAGTCTCGAGAGTAGTCAATTTTAACTCCTTAAGCCTATCTATCCTCGTACGACTTTGACCTAAGAGACGGAATCATCTTAGTTGCTCGTCTTTGAACTCTCGATTTTGTCTATATCTTTGCGCATATGCGGATTCCAAAATTGGACCGCGTACTCCAAATGGGGTCTAACTAATGATTTATAAAGAGGAACTATAATATCGCGCGATTTGTACTCAAAATTTCGAGCTATAAACCCTAACACTTTGTTCGCCTTATTGACCGCTGCTGTACTTTGTTTCGCTACTTTTAAATCACCAGTGACTATAACTCCTAAATCTTTTTCCTGCTCTACGCTTGTTAAATCTTTCCCTGACATACTATCAAAGCTGGGCACTTGCGGTATTTTTTGCGGTACTGCGGTACTACCGCACTACCAAACCGGTACCGCATAACGCAGTACCGCAAAGGATCGCTGAAAGTACAGCAGTACCGCTACCGCATTCAAATTTCCCGCGGTACCGACAAACACGACTTTTCAAAAAATTAACACTTTTTTTGAAGTAAACCTTATTACAGGAGTACAGTAAGACGAATGCTGCGTGTGTTGCATCAGCCTAACTCTAGACACGTTAAGTTTTCGTTCAGAACATGTTACGTTGCCATCCTATCACAACGCCTCAGTGCAGTGCTTGCTTTTGAGCCGGTTGCACGTGTGTTACATTTCTGTGACAAAGATCGATTTTTAGCCATTATGGCAGAAAGTTCAGGTGCGAAATCGCCGATATGCAATTTCTGAAAATATGTGCTATTACTTGTGTTGTTCTTGTGTGCAGTACCGCGGAACGCACCAGGGGGACCTGAAAAAGTACCGCGTAACGCACTGGGCATGCTGAGGTACCGCAGTACCGCGTAACGCACCCCCAAATTTTGGTACCGCGCCCACCACTGCATACTATACGCAAAATTACCGTTACGCGAACCTATATGCAAAATTTTGCACTTATCCACGTTAAATCTCATTTGCCATGTGACTGACCAATCAACGATTTTATTCAGATCTTCCTGAATTTTACCTCTATCTTCGTCATTAATCGCCCTACCACCCAGCTTCGTGTCATCCGCAAACTTTGAAACTGTACTGACTAGGCCGACATCTAAATCGTTAATATATATAAGAAAAAGCAAGGGGCCCAATACAGAACCCTGAGGAACGCCACTCGCTACATTAGCCCAACACGACTCCGCTCCATCAACGACCACCCTCTGTTTCCTGCCTCGCAACCACTCTTCTAGCCAATTTATTACTACACCCCTGATTCCATGAGCCTTAGTTTTTTCAACGAGTCTTTTGTGCGGCACGGTGTCAAACGCTTTTTGAAAATCTAAATACACTACATCAACCGCCCGATGTCTATCGTAAACGTCAACCACGCTTTGGAAAAATTCTAAAAGATTAGTTAAGCAAGATTTGTTGCGTATTTCTAACCAGATTATGCACTTCTAAGTGTTCGACTATACGATCCCTAATTATTTATTGATTCCAGTAGCTTACCTACAACAGACGTTAAACTGATTGGCCTATAATTTCCCGCCGCACCTTTATCGCCTTTCTTAAAGATAGGTGTTACGTTTGCTAACTTGAAATTATCTGGTACGCACCCCTCAGAAATAGACGCATTAAAAATCTTTGTTAGCGGCACAACAATGCCATCTTTTAATTCTTTGTTGTATGGGATATATGGAATCCGGACCCGATGATTTACGCGTTTTCATTTTATCAATATAGCGCATTACTTCCCCTTCACTAACGACAATATTATCCAAAATATTACCATTATCAAAAGGTATTATGTCTATGACCGTAGGGATATTCGTTACATCTTCTATAGTAAAAACTGACGTAAAAAATTCGTTTAGCAAGGTAGCCATTTCCTTGTTTTCAGAGACTAGATCTCCATTTACATTTTTCAATGGACCTAAGACACTTTTTACTGGATTTCTATTATTGACGTATTGAAAGAATCGTTTGGGGTTTTCTTTACCGTCACGAGCTATGGAGATTTCAAATTCGCGCTTGGACTTTTTTATTACACTTTTCGCTTCACGCCTCAGAGATATGTAGTTGTTTCGTAACAACAAATTGTCTTTATCGCACTTATGTTGCCTATAAGCCCTATCTCTACTCTTTATAATGTCTCGTACTCTAGAAGTAAACCACAAGGGCTTGTTGTTTACTTTCGCACGCTTAATTTTGTACGGTACACATTCCTCATTTATAGTCCTAAATACCGTTACGAACGATTCCCACATTAGTTTTGCGTTAGAGTTCCCCATTACGTTTTCCCAATTGACGTGTGAAAATTTATTTCGAAATTTACTAAAGTCTGCGTGCTGGAAGTTAGGAATTTTAGTCGAGTTAGTTGGTTTCGAGTGACTTACTGAGAGGACAAACTCGACCATATTGTGATCGCTATTGCTCAACGGTTCTATTACTTGAAGATCAGTAATTAGCCTATCATCCGTAGTTATTACTAAATCTAAAATACTGTCCAACCTCGTAGGTTCCCCAACCTTTTGAATAAGAAAGCTATCCTCGAGAAAATTAACTAAACGATTACCTTCCGCGTCTCCCTGCATTGTATCGTAATTCACGTTGGCGCAATTAAAGTCACCCATAACTAAAGCCTGCTCACTACCGATTATTCTCATTAGTTCACGATATAACGCTTCGTCCGTATCAGCTGTTTGATTTGGGGGCCTATATATAACCGCAACAAGAAGTTTGAAATCGTTCAATTTAAGCTCTGCTATAGTCGAATCTATCGGTTCTGGAATTGAGTGCTTTACTTCTATAACGTTCGCAATATTATCTTTGATATACAACATAACACCGCCTCCTCGCCTACCTATTCTGTTTTTAACAAAAAGTCTATAACCTTTAATTTGATATTCCCCTACAAAGTCACGTGTTTCAGTGCTAAGCCACGATTCATTTATCGCAATTAAATCATAGTCTTTACACTAGGTTGGTTAGTTATTTCCTACATAGAGGTCCAAAAAACTGATGTCCCTGTAATTTAATATTTGCCATAATAAACCAATTGGCACAGTTGGTCCAACTTTCCAGCTTTGATTTTTAAATTTGCTTATTCTTACAGTATAATCCTGCATTTGGTGCTCCAGGCCAACCACCGCAGCAGGGTTACCCAGGTCAACCACCGCAGCAGGGTTACCCAGGTCAACCACCGCAGCAGGGTTACCCAGGTCAACCACCGCAGCAGGGTTACCCAGGTCAACCACCGCAGCAGGGTTACCCAGGCCAACCACCGCAACAGGGCTACCCAGGCCAACCACCACAGTATGGATACCCAGGTCAACCACCACAGCAGGGATACTCTGGACAGCCACCACAGCAAATGCCACCAGGTTTAAATATTAATTTATTTTAAAGTTTTTTTAATTGTTTAGGTGAAACCACAGCAAATTGAAACTATATAATTCTGATTGTACACTTTTTACCTTCAAGTTTAGTGGTGAAAGCGTATTTATTCAGTTACATAAAATGTTGTAGGATATGGTGCTCCAGCAGTAGATCCCACAGTGATGTCTTGGTTCAGAGCTGTTGATCAAGATAATTCAGGTCATATTAATGCACAGGAGCTTAGTATGGCACTTCAGAATGGAAACAGATCTGGTTTTTCTGAAGAAGCTTGTAAATTGATGATTGGTAAGAGAAAAGTAACTTGGTTTAACATAGGCCTAATGTGAACCTGTTATTATAATGCAGTGTGGAAAAGCAGATATTTGTTATTTAATGGAAATTGAATTAAAATTTTTAAGTTAGATATTTTTGTTGTCTTTCTCTCTAGCTATGTTTGACACAGACAACTCTGGGACAATTAATGTCGATGAATTTTCTCAACTCTTTAAATATATTAATCAGTGGACTGATATTTATCGTCGATATGATCAAGATAATTCTGGAACCATTGATGAAAGAGAACTGGGAATAGGTAGGTTGAAATTGTTTAAAAACAGTTTTATAATAGTTACTCTCTCTCCATTGCGGTAAATTATTTTAAAGTAGCGTACTTAGTCTGGAATGGAAATTGAATTTGCTTAATCTAACTAAATAGTTAGTTAATATGGCATAAATAACAATAACCAAACCGAATTCTGTTTACATTGATTTGTGTTTCTAATTTTATCATTAATAATGTTTAAGCTAGTTCTTACTGTAATGGATTTAAAGCTTATTGTAAATGTATGAGCTTTTACTTTATTTATTTTAATAAAGCCATGATATGTAGCTCAAGGTAGGTGAGAAGCTCAGCGGGTCTGATGATGAAGGAAAGCAATTATTCTAGTAAGGTTGACTAAAAATGGCATATGTAGAGCGTAGAATTTATGAGCTTGTATATTTGTACTACCATTTCTTTGCAGCTCTTCAACAAATGGGATACAGATTATCTCCTCAGTTTGTATCGTATCTAGTGAACAAATTCGATCCAAGAATGAGGAAAGTAACTTTGGATAACTTCATCATTGCCAATGTTCAGTTACATCGACTGACAGAATCCTTCAAAAAGAAAGATATAGAACGGAAAGGAGTTATCAGCCTAACGTATGAAGAATTTATGACTCTCAGCTTAACTGTTTAGCTTTTATTTTCCTCTATTCCCATTCAGTGTAATTGAAGAAGGAAAATATTTGTTGTAAGGATATTTTTTCTTTTTGTTTTTAGATTTTAGAGGTGAAAGAAACTCAAATTCTGAGAATTAATTAGATTAAGATAAGGCAGGGGAGCAAATTTTATTACATTTATCCTGAGACGATTCTATATTTATCTCAATATTGATGATTTCATTTAATGGTACATGATGATTGGAACTTTTGCAAAATGTTTTTTGATCAGGAAATGGGGAATTTTTGCCAGAATTGATTCTTTTGGTCTGTCTTTGTTGATTCAGTTGCTAATACCGCCTCATCTGTTCTAAACATACCCTTTAGAAGCTTATTTAATATAGTTGCTTTAATGTTTGAAGTTTGTGTGGACCAATGTTTAGTTTTTTGGTTGTATGAACGTTTCTTCATTGAAGAGACTTATTTCATTGGTTTTGAGTTTATTTATTTTAAGGGTTTTCCGTAATTGGACTTGGAGGAGGTCAGTGAGCTCTTGGTAAACTTTTCTCTTGCTGCATAATGGGTCCTTATCCCATCCTTCGTTTACCCTAATGAGAATTACCATTTTTTTTTTTGATAAAGATTAACCCTTTAACTGCTCCATTTCAGTTTCAGTGATTGATAGAAAACCCAAATTGATTACAATTGGTCAAAGCACCACAGGAAGTTATGAGAACCGAGTATACTCAATAACAGTAGTTAAAGGGTTAACTAAATTTAGTTAAGAACATTTCAAAGGAAAATGGAATAGTTTGTGTATATATCTTTGCCAAACTACATTTACATTATTTTTTATGGGATAGACTTTAAATTGTCCATAATATTTCCTCCTAACCAAGGGTCTCTATTTAAGTTTAAATTGTCAGTTGTAAGAGTAACGTGCAAGACCATTATAGCCTATGGCACTTGTCAACTACGGACACCCCGCAGTATTTCTGATGAGTGCCTCAACTTTAGAATAATTTAAAGAAAAAGAATTATAACTGCCAGGGAAGAAATCGGGAGATCAAATTGCGTTCTTAGATTTTTTTTTTTATTGATTTGCATGTGCATTAAAATTTTTCATTTGACCGCAAGGACCTACATGATTCAATTTATCCCACCAGTGCCTCAAATTTGTAAAATTTAATTAGAAAATAAGACTTCAACCTTGTAAATAGTTTTAATTTTCATGTATACAACCAGTCTTGAAACATGTTGCGTATAAAATATATTTTGAATTTTAAATGGTTTTGTTTTATCTTGTGGAAAGATTGACTATAATATAACAAACTTGTACGCCTCACGTAGTTTTACTGGCAGTGAATCATAGGAAAAGGAGTAAACATTATGAATAGACAAGTTTGTAAAAGTAGCTTATTCTTTGCATCAAGATGGTATGTACTAAAATTTACAAGATCTTAAATTAAGTTCGGGTGGAAGAGAAACTTAATAAGGGCAGTTATCCAGAAGTAATATTATGGAATAGTTTGTGGCGAGATGGATCACAGTAAGGAAAGTGAAATAAAAAATTTGTTCATGATTTTAGAAGGATATTTAGTACTCCAATATTATTGAAGACGAGTAATTATAACGATTATTTGAGGTAATTTTGTGGCTCACCATCCACTTGGGGTACATTACGGCCACGTAGCAACACAATCTGTTAGTTCAGTAGTTGGATGGGTGACCGTTCTTCACGTTCATACGATGCAAGAATCGTTTGTCAGATCCCACATAAAGCTGTAGGTCCTCTTTCAGATGATCTTTGATGATACAAAAGAGGTGAAACAATCCCCCAAACATAATTATTGGCCACCCACTGATAAATTTCAGTGGGTGGCTTATCTGCAGTTAGTCTTATTTTCTGACAATTTTTGTAGAAGGGGGGAAAAGTTATGCATAATAGGGCTCTGGACCAAAACCATCGATCTTTAGCTGCGTTGCAACAAACCTATTTCTAGTTTCATAATTTTATAAAGGTACATCGTTCTGAGTAAGTCAAATGTGAAAAAATACAATTTAGTTACACAACTCGCAGGAAATTCACTAACTCTTATACGGACTAGTTATCAGTGTTTGTCAAAAACTCTTTACTGGGCAAGCTGAATATATAGTATTTAAGTACCATGTCTAACGATTTTGTGAGAAATTAGCTTTGAAGTCAGTCAAGGTGTGACGAATTCTACGACTGCGAGGAATTCATGCAGAGTCAGAAAGGGGTATCAATCCACAAGAAATATAAAAAAAAAAAATCTTTTCAGACATGATAAAAAATTAGGAGACTGCGAAACTCAATTTTAAAGCATCGAAACCATTCGGCATTTGAGGCCTCATTAGTACACAAGTTTAACGATCATTAAAATGATGTATTCAAAAACATGAGAATCTCTAACTGACATGTTGGAAACCAAAATTATTCATTAATTAGGAAACCACAAATCGAGCTTTGAAAAAAAAAAAAAAAAAATTTCATTCATCCGTTTTGTTGGTACACAATTGAAGATTGATGTTTTGGTCCGGAACCTCACTGTAAACCAGCCAATGTTTATTACTGAATTTCGGTTAAATTAAACAGCTTGTTTGGAAGTTGCTGAAGCAGTGTTAAAATTCAAATGGGGAGCAACAGCGGTGGGAGACGAACCTTGTACCTTTACATTCGAATTTGGACTAACATTAAATATATTTTCGAAAGTTCTTAAAACTGAGCGATCGCTGTTCGAATTATTGACCGTTTTGTATTTTACATCATACACAAATACCCGAAGTTCTTTAATTCTAGCATTTACATATTGTAGCTTCTGTGGCGTGGTTTACTACGGTTCATACGGTGTGTGAAAGTTACCGGATTCGACTCCTACTGCCACCAAAGTTCACACTGATCCTGATGATTTCGGAGAATGAGCATATCGCTTCCTTTTGATTCCATTTGTCCTCGGTTTGAACTCTAACCATTCACACGAGCAATTAAATCAAAGTCTACCTGTATCTAGTCAGACCACACTTGTACTAAATTTCACACACATTTGTTAAATCGAGGAGAAGCCAGTCTGTCATTAAACTTAAATGACTAGATATTGGTCGACTTTAATTAACTCGCATTGTACATCATTTTATTAAATTCAATTATATTAAACTGTCTCCATACTCACTTCATCCACATTTCCCTCTTCTTGATCCAGTCTGCTGAAGTGGAAAGTTCCGATTTCTCCTTTACCTTCGATTTTCTAATTGTTCACACTACTTTCTACATTTTAAAAATTTGAGTTTATTTACTTTAAGGTTTTCCGTAATTGGATATGAAGAAGAGCAGTGACTAAGTGAGCTTTTTTTTTTAGACTTTTACTGCATAATGGGTCTTTATTCCATCCTGTTTTACCTTCATAAGAATTAGCCATTTTTTTTTATTGTTCAAGATTAGCTGAATTTAGTTGGGAACAATTCGGATGAAAATGGCATAATTTGTATATATTTTTGCTAAACTATACGTTCAAGGTTATCCAACTCGAATAAATCTTTCATAGCTATATTTTACGACACTTGCCTATTAAACCTAGGCTAAAATACTATAATTTACAATCTATCTCATTCATGAAAGCATTTAACTGGTTTTAAAAATCTATTAAGAACTAATTATTACCACATCATATGGCAAACTTTTCCAAAATTTTACTACTGCTCTGACCATTTTCGTCGATCCAATCGATAAATTTTTTCCAATTTTCTTATGCCCTCAGATGTAAAGTAACTAGAGCCAAACAAAAGAAATTGAGTTACAAACAACTCTACTATTAAACGTCTCTAAAACCATGTTCAGTTCCTTTAATCTTTGTTTTGTAGCCGCCTTAGTTGGGGATGTTTGGTTGCTCTACATTGTACAATACACATTTTCAAGCATATCCATATCCTGCTTATGGTGGGGGTAACCAATCTTGAATGCAGTATTCTTATTGGGGTGGCTTAGGTTTAATATAAAAATTAGACAATCTACAAATGACTTCCTAACTTTTGTATCCAACATGCCTCTTAATAATAGCAAGCATTTTATTTACCCTATTCCTAGCCCCTAAGGACTGCTTAGAGAACCTTATACCACTACTAACCAGTGTTGGGCACTAAAGCGTTAATCCGATAATAGTTAATTAACGAAGTTAACTTTTTTAACGGACTATTAACGGAAGTTAATTTCCATTTATCGTTATCGGACCAGTTAATTTCCGATAACTCGATATTTAGTCTGTTAAAGTCCGTTAACACGTTAACTGCGAGGAGTCATTCACGGAAGATCACCGCTCCGCGAATGAATTCAAACCGCCATAACTTCAGTCTGCCAATTCCGTCCTCTGCCGCAGTGGAACGGCTCTTCTCTCTCGGCAAGGACATCCTGAGGCCCAAGAGGTCAAGACTGGCAGTTGGGCCTAACTTTGAGAAGTTGGTCTTTCTGAAGGGCAACCAGCACATTGTGTCGGTCTTTAATAAATGTGCCTAAAATTTAATTTTACCTTTCAGTTCCCGCCATAATTATTTTCTGGTAAATTAAAATTTAGTTAATGGTTAGTGGTTACAAGGGTTTCAAAACATGTAATCAGTACATTTTTTATTAAAAATAAAAAAAAAAGTTGCAAAACTTGATAAAAATAGTTAAAAACCTATTTATTGTTGGATTTTGCATAAACAAACATTTTCTATGGGTTTTAAAGCTTTTTTCCTTGATTTTTTTAAATGTTAGTAAAGAAATAGTTATCGTTAACTTCCGTTAACTTTGTAGTAAAATTATCGGATTATCGTTATCAGTTAAAAATTGGGGATAACGGATTATCGTTATCAAAGTTAACTTTTTGGTTAACGGTGCCCACCACTGCTACTAACGATAATGCCTAAATCTATTTTCCTAACTGATACCCTCTAAAGTTTTCATTATTACCTTAAACCAAATCTCCCAGTTTGACCAACATACACTGCTTAACATTCACCGCAACTATTTGATGACATTCTAGTCCGGAATCCGGAACCTATTACCCGAACCATTGTTCAGGTAATACTATTACTATTAAATTAACACATTTTTCATCGAGACTACTAAGAAATAAATGGCTAATGAAACACTTTATAGTAAAAATAAGTTTATTTAACAAAGCTAAGGATTAAATTTGATTAAAAATTATTCAAATCGGTAGAAATTCTCTCGAACTAACTAACTTTTAATATATGGTTGAATTGATAAAACTTAATTTTGGCTAAAAATAAAGTCGCGAATTGTTTTCATTTTAATAATTTGACCCCCCCCAATACAGTAGAGTAACCTTAAAAACTGACATGAATGGTCACAATTAACTGTAGCCCATACCTTATTCTTGTTAAGTTAATCAATGTCTAAAGCATTTACCTTAAAGTTAATTATTTCAAAAGTTCATCATAAAATAATTAAGATATAAAGAATGGGAAAGATTAATACTGTCTTAATAAAAACAACGACAGCAGAGCCTATCAAAGGCTGCAGTATCGTTCAATAAAAATATGAAAATTAACTTCATATAAAATGGAGAAAAATGCTGTTTTATTTCTCATTTTTCTTTAAGAAAAAAAAAATTACACACCTGTTTAAAGGTAAATTATTCTTTGAAGCTGTGTTTACATTAAGCAAATAATTTTCACTGAAAATAAATACTGTAATAATTATAAAAGCAATTATAGTGACATTCCAAAGCTTCGTAAGTATCGAAACCTTAATTTTAGAGAAGGAAAAAACTGACTAATGTCTAGCGTACGGAGCGTTTGAAACAATTGTTACACGATGGGAAAGAAATACGTGTGGATTCTAGCTTTTTGTGCGATTATGGAGGAGAAAGAAAAATATTAGGGGGGAAAGGTAGCGCTCACGAGGCTTTGGAATATCACGTCGAAATAGAGAATTACAAACTTTTAAGTCATCAAGAAATTTATCGAAGGCACACTTCGATAGAATTCGAGATTCAGAAGTTAAAAATTCTTAGATAGCTACTGTTCTTGTAGTTTTGAACTGGTGCATACTCAAACTGCATAAAAGTTAGATACTGAACACGTAAAATGAATCCTAAAACACAGCGAGATATCACACTAGATTGCAACAAAAGTCTCTGTATTAAATGAACAATAACAAAAATGGATATATGAAAATTATATTCATATCTACAATGAAATTACCATTAATTAACGGTACAATAATAATAATAATTAAAGCCCATAACAAAAATTAAAGCTATTGTGAACCTAAAAATGATCAGTTTCAAAACCTGAAAAAACTTGATTTCCATTAAAAAGTACTAAATTAATTTTTTTTTAAATGTTAACAAATTTTATAATTTTGCCTTTGCACTAACAGTCAGGGAAGGTCATTTGACAGAAACGTCCTATAGCTTAACGTAAAATCTACATCGCTACATCATCTGGACGCAGAGCTGGGGTTGAGGACACCATCCAACTACTCAATAAACCCAACGTCGCTTAACGTCAATGATTTACTGGGAAACGGTGTTACAACATGGCCACGACCTCTTAATGAAAAATAAATTAATTCCCGTTTGTATTTTAGGAATGAGAATGAGGCAAAACTTTGGATTGTGCAATCGGGAAAAAAAATTGAGCATAAAAAGTGACAAATAAATAAAAAACATGGTTCATATAATAACAAAAAAATCAGTATATAGTTAAATAAAGGTAAATAAACCTACAGCGATGAAAGAACGGCTCATAATTCATCGTCGAAACGCTCCAGGTTTTGTAAGTGATCACCGTAATCTGTGACCTCGGAGCCAACAAAGACGTCGTGATGAGAGAGGACCTCCGCGAAACTTAAGAGTCCGTCGCCGTCGTCGTCCGCAGATGCGAACAAGTGCGCCACTTCGTCCTCAGCGATGTCCCTACGAATAAATTCCAGCTTTATAACACCATATAGATATTAATAGGAATGCCGAACTTTGCCTTCGTTAATCAAAATCTTAACATCATCCGCCGCTTTTTTTGACATTAAGTAGAGTGCCCAAAATGCATTTTATTCAAATGGAGTTCTTGAAATGAAGAGTAAATAAAATATCTCCATAAAAGCGATATCTCCATAAAAGCGATATCTCCATAAAAGCGATATCTCCATAAAAGCGATATCTCCATAAAAGCGATATCTCCATAAAAGCGATATCTCCATAAAAGCGATATCTCCATAAAAGCGATATCTCCATCGTAACATTAAATTAAAGTCAATCTCTTACTCATTGGAGGGGACTACCCAGCCCAGAATTTCGTTCCTGCTCAGCATTCCATCGCCGTCTTTGTCATAGTCCTTATCAAACTTATCCTTTTCATTTAATAGCCAATCCTTATCATGCTCTTTGCCTGTTACAAAGAAGAAACGCTTAGTACGAACAATAATCGCTTGCTATAACCAGCAGAAAACGGTAGGGATAGTGCTTAAATGCCAGAGTTAATATACAGATCCTGCAGTAAGTTCTACCTAAACACTTCTCAATAGATACCAATAGCCTTTTCTTTTCCATAGTGGGTGCTGCTATCCCTGATTAATATAGTTTTGTAATATTGGACGTCAGAATGTAACAAAGTTAGCATTTAATTTCGATTACTTTTCAAAATTAAAAACTAATTTTGGAAGGTTTCTTCCAGACCTTCGGGGAAGTGAACATTAAGTAATTACATCAGTGCTCTTCAACCTGGGCGGTACCGCCCACTAGTGGGCGAAGGATCTCATTAATCTAAAGGGAATTGCAATTAATTTTATTGTTTTATGCAGGGCATATAACTTTTAGTTTGAGTTTTTGCATTTTTAATTTTGGTGGGCGATACGGAGATTCAAAAGTTACAAAAGTGGGCGGTAAGCATAAAAAGGTTGAAGAGCACTGAATTACATCATCAGAGTAGTGGTCTTAACTATTATTAAAAACTGGTTTCTCATCCATAAACTAACCCTTATCACCAATAAACTCTTGGAAACTGATAAGGTTGTCCTTATCTTTATCCTTCTCATCCAACGTTTGCTGCAGAATGATCGGGAGCATTTTAGGATCTTCTTCGGGATGAGTAAAAGCAAGGAATTCCTTCACATCTAACCGACCATCCACATTTTCATCAGCTACATTGAAGAGTTGTCTATCTTCCTGAAGCATCTTAATGAAATACTCGTTTAATATTCTTATAAACAGTTGAATTAACAGCAAAAGTTTACGAAATACTAAATAATGTGTAAGAACAAAACATTAAAAAAAAATTGGTAAAAGCTTATTGAATTATGCTTGTTATAACCTTCTGTTCCTCTTCTCGATCTGTTCCTTCCAAGAGTGGAATATCCTCTGGATCCTTGATACCGTAAGTTTCACTTATGTATTCCTCCCAAGTAACGAAATTATCTTCATTTTCATCTACTTCATCCATCCTCTCTTCACTCTCCTCTTCAGACAACATTCTTTAAAAAATAAACGTTGGTAAGCATCAGTGTGACCCATTGGTGTTCTCATCACAAGAGAGAGTCAGTAAAAGGTTTCAATAATAATAATTGAAAGGTCTACCAGTAATTTCTTCCAGAAACTTACACACACATACCGGTATTTAAGAAGACTTGGTTTCCATTCTGCCGTGTATCACTAAAATCAGGTTATATCCAGAGCTTTCCCTTTGAAAAGAAACCTTCAAAAACAAACGCCAAAATCTTCCCAAAGTTTAATAACAAATATTTCTCTCACGAAGAATTACTGTAACTCGTTATACGGTGAGATATGGGAAAATTACAAAATCTAACCTGTAGCTGACCATGAAGCCATTAGTTTTAGTAATTCTTTTATTATTATTATTTTTATTGGCCAGTTATCATGAAGCCTCTATTCGTATGGATGTGTTCTTATATCTAAAAACCAAGACAATTGTCAAGCAAATAGTTGCAAACTAGACAAGGAAAAACTATGACACAATGCTTGAAACTTCGTCTGAATAGCCTTAATATAAATACCAAGTTGTATCATAAAATTTCCTTTCAAGTTTCTTGTTCCCGCAACTGAGGGGGGGTGTATATTTTCAATGCACCGTCCACTGAAAGGTCCAACTAGCTCTGCATCTCCTGCGATACAAGACGGGAAGGATTAGGTTCGCGACCCATCATTTCTTCTCTCTACCCACGAAGGGCAACAATAGCCTCGGATGTGGGCGCCATACCTGCAGGCATGCACATGTACAGTAGATGTGATCAATGATCTATTAAGTTCAAATTCCTGTCCCAGTGGTCTGCAGAAGACAAGGGGTATATTCTACTTCACACAAAATCAGAATATACAAATTATTTCCACTAAAGGGTCTTCAAAAATAATCCAGATTCTTTTGTGGGTCCACGAGAAACAGGTTGTGGACCACTGTCCTGTCCTATCCACTCCTACGCCAATGATTCCATTCTTCACTTCTCCACCCGCTTCACGAAGCATCCCTCTCAACAGTCACTCCATGCTTTGTGTGGGATGACTATGATGTACCCTGTCCTCTGATCTTTCTACTATCTCTGATTGGAGCAGAGCAAATCTCATGGCTTTCAGTGCTTCAAAAGCTTGGTTCCTTCTTCTTCTGTCTACTTGTCACAATCTTCCACACGACTATCCCCTTACTTTCAACAATACACAACTCAATCCTTTCTCTCGTCTTAACATTCCTAGCATTTCCTTTTCTCGTGATCTCTCCAGGAAAGATCACATATACTATTTCTAAAACAGCTTTTAAGAGTTTAGGTATGCTGTACCAGATCCAGTTTCCTCACCCCCACTCAGTTGCTGTCTCTATACAGGTTTACTTAACCAGGTGGAATCAAAAGTTTTTTCATCTCATCAATTCCCTACCTCTTACTGACTGTCTTCACTCGCTCTCTCTTTACTATCGCTATTGTAATAGACACTACTCTTCTGAACACACTAACTGTACGCTTCCTCCATTAAGGAGAGCACACAGTACCAGACTTGACATTTTCATCCCTTTTCTGTCAAACTCTCTAACACGAGGTTTAATAAGTATTTTCAATTTTTCATCTACTCAACCAGTCAATGCTGGAAAAACCTTCCTCAATCCGTCTTTACCCCTATCTATGACCTCCAATCTTTCAAACACTGTGTCCAGGCATCTCAAAAGCTTTGGACTTTCATTTTGGCTCTCTTTGTCTATGGGGGAAGGAGGGGCCATTTTCGTAGGCATTCACCTTTGGCCCCTCCTTCCTGCATAAAAAAAGAAAAATAGTTTAAACTTGCAGCTGCTGACTCACCTGAAAGACCTTAAAATCCATGAGTGAAGTTCATTCTGGTCGACAATGAAGTCTTTATTTCTGTCCATTTTTTTCAAAAGGATTTCCAACCTCCTTTTAGCTTCTGATGGATTCAAATCATCAAATTCTTCAGCTTCTTTCGCGCTTCCTGAAGAAGGTAAAGAAAGTCAAAGAAGCTCTTTGAAATTTTTACAATTTGATAGCCTTTGAATAAAGCTTGATTATGACCATCAGCCAGACAATCTATTTTAATATCCTTTCATAGGTATGATTTATCAACATTTTGGCAAAGTTTAGAACTTGTCTGTAAATTGCGGGTAGGCCTGAAATTTATTACCAAAATTCTGACAACAAAATATCCTAACTATGAAAAGATATAAAATAAGGTGTTCTCAGTGAAACTTCAAGTCTCCTGTTGTAGAATTAATGAGCATACGAAGCATTTTTTAAAAAAATCTCTTTTTTTGTGGAAAGAGACCAATTTTTCATTAATTTTTAAATTTAGATAGCCTTCTACAAGTCATTCTCATAATGAAGGTCTAATTACAATAGATTAAAAAGGCAAAGAAATTAAGCATTTTCTATTAGGCCTACCTAAAATTGCTTCATGATCAAAGTCACTGACATGTTCTCCATCTTTATAATGGTCATGATCTCTTGGAATCCTAGCTCCATCTTCTTCTCGTTCTTTTTGGGTATTATGCAAATGGTGGGTATGACAGTAACACTTTTTATAAAGAACAATTATTAAGAAAAATGTGAAAATTCTTTTATGCATTCTGCAAATCCTTAAGATGATGACTGAATTAGCAAACAAAACCTACTGGCTTCTCTTCATCATATATGTAATTTTAGATAGATAGGCTACATAGTAGTAGTTATTATAATTAAAATAGTAGTACCAGTAAAGAATAACCTCAGCACTAGTTATAAAGCAATTCACCTTGCTTAAGAAGATGGTTAACAATCTAGAATAAAAGTAGCCCAAGTACACCTATGTCCTACAGTAGGAATGTTGCTTACCAAATGTTTAACCAATGTAACTTTGACCACAAGATATTTCATTAACAAATGTTCTGTAGGTTGGATTACGTGCAATTCAATTGCCATAAATGTAAGGTCCTTCATATCTAAGGTGACCAGAGTCCCGAATTTATGACATGTGTCCCTCTTTTCAAAATGTCCCGCTTTATTAAAATTATTGTTACATTAGATGTCCTTCATGAATTAATAGAATTATGCCACATTCTGAATTCCACATCTAAATACTAACTTGCAAACTGAACTGGTATGATACATGTCCCCATGCGGCAGTGCCATGATTCCCAACTAGCGTTTCAGTGTTTCATTAGCAGCCTCTGTGTAAAGTTGTGTTGTAGTGTAACGCTTTTATGTTTGCTTAATTAATAACCTTAATTAATTTTTATCCCTGCATCCTTTTTTTTTCTTTTGTAGCTAGGTTAAACTTTTTCATTAGTTATTAATTGTATCGTACGTAAGGTCATCAGCCTAGTTTGACAACACAAAATGTCTAAAACTAAAAGGAAGTGTACATTTAATGCACATCTGCAGTCTAAATATCCATTTATTACAAAAACAACAACAGAAAGTGATGTATGGTGTGAGAAATGTAGAAGTGACTTCAGCATTGGACATGGTGGGATTAATGATATTACTAAGCATCTTGGCTCAAAAAGAGAGAAATCAGTTGATATCAGTGCTTCATCTAGTAAGATAGTGAGTGATTATTTTAAAAGTGTAATGCCTAGTAATAAGGATTTAGAAGTAGCTGCTGCTGAGGGTTTATGGGCTTACCATACAGTCAGGGAAAATCAAAGTTTCAGATCTACTGACTGTGCAACAAAAATTTGGAAACATGCTTTGAACCAAAATTTTCATGTGCCAGAACAAAGTGCAAAGCAATTGTTTCAAATGTATTTGCACCATATGCTGAAACAGAATTAAAAAAACAATTAAAGGATGCTCACTGCATAACAATGCTAACTGATGCAAGCAACCATGGAAACATCAAGCTGTTTCCTGTTTTAATTCGTTTCTTTCAGCCATATGAAGGTGCTCAAGTAAAGTTTATTGACTTTAAATCTCAGCCTGAAGAAACCTCAGATATTGTGGTGAAATATTTAACTGATATTATTGAAGAGTATGACCTGGGCAGAAAATTAGTTGCTTTCTGTGGTGATAACACCAACTGTAATTTTGGTGGTGCTGCAAGAAAAGGAGTGAATAACATTTTCAGGAAGCTAAATGACTATATTGGTAGAGAACTAATTGGGATTGGTTGTTTTGCACATATTGTACATAATGCTGTTCAGTCTGCCAATTGATGTGGAAACAGTGGTTGTAAAAATATATTCATATTTCTACATCTATACTGTTCGAGTAGAAGAGCTGAAAGAGTTTTGTGATTTTGTGGACATTGAATATAAACAGTTACTGGGATATAGTAAAACAAGGTGGTTGGCATTAATGTCTGCAGTTGAAAGAATACTTAAGTTGTTTCCTGGTCTAAGATCATACTTTCTGAGCCAAAGTAAGTGTCCAGTGATACTTAAAAACTTTTTTGAAAACCCATCAGAGATCTGGCTCAACTTTGTGCACTGTCAAGCAGCCACCTTTCACCAAGTGGTTTTAAAGATTGAGGGTGAACATATATCAGTTGTGGAAGTGATGAGTGCAATTTCTGATCTGAAGGATAATTTGCAATCAAAGAAAAATAATGTGTTTGTGCCACTCTCAGTCAAGAGTCTTGTAAACAAACTTGAACAAGATGAGTTGATTAATTCTAATGATTCCTTATCTGTAAAGAAAATATTAGTTGAGTTTTATGACACATGTGTTAAGTACTTGGATCAGTGGTCGGGTCACTTGCCAAACATTGAGTGTATGCAGTGGGCTTTATTAAGACAAGTTCCAAAGTGGTCAGTTGTTGAGAAAACAATGGATTTTGCTGCTGAAAAACAACTATTTGACCCCAAATTTGACACTGAATTATTTGATGAGTTCACGTGTTTCGTGTTTTGCAAAGTACATTAGTGATGAGAAAGTAGCAGAGTGGAATGCATCTAAATTATCAACAGACCAGTGCTGGGTGGAAGTATTCACTCATTTCAAGGCCAGAGATGTCAATTATCAATGAATGTCAGCATTAGTTCAATTCATACTCTGTCTTCCAGGAACTAATGTTTTGACTGAACGTGCTTTCTCTCAAATGAATAAGACGTGGACATCTGAGAAAGCACAACTGAAAGTCTCAACTCCAAAAGTTTTACTTTTAACTAAAATAAACTTCAATCAAACCCATGAAAGACAGATTCACTCTCCTTCTTGGTGGTAATGCTTCAGGGGATATGAAGCTGAAACCCATGCTTGTTTATCATTCTGAAACCCCCATAATTTTCAAGCAGAAGATCACCAAGGCTCTTCTGGGGGTGTACTGGAAAAGCAATAAAAAAGCATGGGTTACTAGGAACCTCTTTAATGACTGGATGGTAGAAATTTTTGCCCCTACTGTTAAAAAATATCTCCAGCCAACAAACTCCCTCTTAAGGCCCCGTTACTGTTAGATAATGCCAAGGCCCATGATCCAGAGCTTGCTTCCATTATCAAATCAAAATTTCCATTTGTTAATGTACAGTTTCTGCCACCAAACACAACTCCTGTGCTTCAGCCAATGGACCAGCAGGTCATTGCAAATTTCAAGAAGTTGTACACAAAAAAAAAGTTTGTGTATATACACACACACATCATTTTCTTGGGTCTCTGGAACCAATTAATGAAAAACCCATTAAACTAATGCATCTCAACAAAATTTCCTCTTAATGAGCTGTTCAATGGAATGGATTACATTCGTTAAGAGAGGTACCACTGTGTATATATATATATTATATATATATATTATATATATATATATGAGATAGAGAGATGTCCTGCTTTTGGCTCCTGAAAATATAGTCATTTTAGTTTATAACTGCAAAAATAGAAAAATGTCCCGCTTTTTGCTCCTAAAAATATGGTCACTTTATTCATATCGGAGGAAACAACAGTGAAGTTGGGTATGAAGTAGGTAGAAATTGGTTGGAGGCTGTAAATCTATTAAGTTGCACTTCCTGTCCTATCCACTCCTATGTTAATGATTCTACTCTTCACTTCTCCACCTGCTTCACAAAGCATCCCTCTCAACAGTCACTCCATGCCTTGTATGGGATGACTATGATGCACCTGACCTCTGATCTTTCTACCACTGTGGTTGGTTTTCTCTGATTAGAGGAGAGAAAACTTTGTGGCTTTTAATGTCTCAAAAACTCAGTTCCTTCATGTCTACTTGTCACCATTTTCCACACAACTCTCCTTTTACTTTCAGCAATACACAACTCAATCTTTCCTCTTCTCTTAATATTATTGCCATTTCCTTTTCTTGTAATTTTTCCTGAAAAATCATGTATACTTTCCAAAACTGTTTCTAAGAGGCTAGGTGTGCTGTACTGGCTCCACATTTTCTTCACCCCTACTCAGTTACCATCTTTATATAGGGGTCTTGTCCACCCCTGTATGAAGTATGGTACACTTCTCATGTGTAGGGTGGCTCAACCCACACAGCTTTACTTGACCAGGAGAAATCAATGGCTTTTCATCTCTTAAATTCCCTGCCTCTTACTGTCTTCAATCTCCCTCTCTTCGCTGCAATGTTGCCTCACTCTCTCTTTACTATTGCTATTATAACAGACACTGCTCTTCTGAACACACTAACTGCATGCCTCCTCCTTTAAGGAGAGCATGCAGTACCAAACTTTTGACACATTATCATTCCTTTTCTGTCCAACTCTCTAACACATGGATGGGTTAATCAGTATTTTCAATCTTTCATCTACTCAACTGTTCAACTCTAAAACAATCTTCCTGAATCCATCTTTCTCCCCGTCTATGGTCTCCAATCTTTTAAATGCAGTGTCCAGACATCTTGAAAACCCTGGGCCTTGATTCTGGCTTTCTTTTTCCTCTATGGGAGAGGCATTTTTGTAGGTAGTTGCCCTTGGCCCCTCCTTCCTGTATAAAAAAAAAGGCTAGGAAAAAGATCAAGCGAGTAATTATTGGTGCATTCCTAGTTCCAGGATAAGTCATGAAATGGTGGGAACCATCTCATCTCAGATTTCCTTCAAATTTGGTATACAAGCTTTGTTTGTTACCCAAAAGCCAAACATAACATTTGAATTAAATCTACCCATTTGTTCAAATGTTCTGGTGCCTTCCAAACACTGGTGGGGGCCATTACCCCAATATTTTGAAGTGTCACATGCTAACCCCTAACTGGGCTAGAATAAATTAAAATACATTGTAAGGCTCATAACCAAAGGAATTAAAATGCTTCTATACTGAGTAATTTTGTAAAACATTTGTGATGCCAAAGATACTAAGTGTGTTACATCAATGTCAAAAGTGTCTTGGGGAAGATATTGCAAATTTTTGCATTCTATTCCTGAATTAGAAAAATGTGACTCAGTAGATCAGCACTGATAGATCTCAGAAAACCTTTCAACTCCAGTTCATGATTTCATTGAGTGATTGTCAAGAATGATACTTTCTGTTACTGTTCATTACTACAGTGCTAAAAGGCAAAGCACATACTGTATATGAAAGATCTTAAACAGAATTTAAAAGAAAAGGAAATCACAGCAATGAGTGGTTTTTCAGAGAATTATATATAGCTAGTTCAAGATACAGCTCAAAACCTCCACTGGACTAATGAACAGATCACAAAAATTACTACTTTATCAGTGACTGCCTTTACTAAACATGGTTAAGGCAGTCAGCAAATGCTGCTGTATGCAACAGCAGCAGTTTATACATTCCAGAAAGAACTGATAAAAGAAATTACAAAGGTCACTCTCACATCTAGAAAATTCATTATTTTTCTGATGGATGTGCTGGGCAATATAAATACAGATTTATTTTATTAACATGTGTCATTATGAAGAAGACTTCCAAGTCAAATGAGAGTGAAATTTCTTTGCTACTAGTCATAGGAAAAATGTGTGTGGTGGTATAGGTTAGAGATGTACCAACTATTCATAGTTGGCCTATTCAGCCAACTATTCATAGTTGGCCTATTCAGCCAACTATTCATAGTTGGCCTATTCAGCCAACTATTCATAGTTGGCCTATTCAGCCAACTATTCATAGTTGGCCTATTCAGCCAACTATTCATAGTTGGCCTATTCAGCCAACTATTCATAGTTGGCCTATTCAGCCAACTATTCATAGTTGGCTTATTCAGCCAACTATTCATAGTTGGCTTATTCAGCCTACTATTCATAGTTGGCTTATTCAGCCTACTATTCATAGTTGACCTATTCAGCCTACTATTCATAGTTGACCTATTCAGCCTACTATTCATAGTTGGCCTAGTTGCTTAAAGTTAAAAATTGGCAAGCTTTGAATTTATATATGCATTATGCAACATTACATACCTAATTTACATCAATTTCCAATACCGATATGATGAAAAATGTAAATATAGGTAAGGTATAGCATAGCAATAAGATACTAAATTTATATCTTTTTATGATTAATGATTTAAATAAGTTTAACAACAGTAGTTCATTTTAATTATTTTTAGTAGCTAATTGAAGTATAATGAAAAGTTAACGTTCTATTTTACTGCATCATAATTTTTGTTTCCAACTTTATATACAGTAGGCCTATGCTAATTTAAGTAATTTTGAGGAATTATGTTTAATATTGCAAACACTAAATTTATAAATGTTATGTTACATAACTTGCATTAGCCTTGTAAAAGTGGATTTTTTTTTTTGTGTTGTAAATGTAAACACTTGTTTTTTGTTGATGCTGTCTAGTTAACAATAAAATATTTGTACAAATCAACTTATATCAGACTCTGACTGATTCCTTAGTTCATATTGCTGGATCCATTTTCAACCAAGGTGAATACAAAGCATTTTATTATTGACACTAGGACAAATAATATTCTATTATGTTGAAGTGACTGATGTCACCCTTCAGATGAAACATAGCTACCAAGAGCTCTAAATTGCATATGCATTACAGATATATTTAAATAGAAATTAACAAGTGTGTAGCAGCCATAAAATTAAAATACTTTTGTCTGCAAACCCAAGAATGAATGAATTCTTATAGTTGGCAGTTGGCCATAATTCACAGTCAGTACATCTCTAGTACAGGTAGAACAATAAAATGAGTACCAAGTAGCAATGGCTAGTCTATAAAGAACAGTTTCTGGACACATTCTAACACCTAAAGCATTCTTTGACTATGGTACTGGAATGGCTACTTTGAAACAAACTATTTTTATATTTTGAAGATGCATGTTGAAGAAAATGAAAAATTCTTATTTAATAAGTCTTTAAAATCTTTAACAGTCAAAGAAACACATGGGTTCCACAAAATGGTATGGTACCACATAAAAAAAAATTATAAAAGCCTATCAGATAACATTTTACATTCTCCTTGTGCAAGGTAAATAAAATAGATTTTGTAGACAATGATTCCAGTAAAGCTGAAACTGGAGATCAAGTGATAAGTGAATACTGAATTGATCATTATATATTGTTTGCATTGCTTTCACAAGATTATTCTGGGCTAAAGCAATATACAAGGTGGCATAAAAGTCGTGCATCATACAAATTTTCAGTGTTGACAATAATATATTTTTTCTTTTAGGTAGGGAATGGCTGCAAAATTAACAAAAATGAGAGGGTGAGCTTGGTTTTAATGTATGGAATACCAGGTACTACAAATTGATCAAGTGCCATGGATTTAAATTTAAACAAACTTTTACACCACCCTGTATATTGCTTTAGCCTTGAATAAACTTATGAAATTGTAGTTATTAATTAAATGATAAAAATGTAAGAATAACATTTTTATTATCTTATTTTATACGTGAATAGTTCAGCTATATTTTCCACTCAATAAGATTTTTTTTTTTTATATGGAGTGGCCTCGGAAGGGAGGGAGGGCAGCTCCCCAAAATCTAAAAAAATGTTTAACTTTTTTCTACATATTTTACCCAATTAGCTACTCAATAGCTTTCTAATTCCTTTGGTTATGAGCTTTACAATGCATTTAAAAAATTTTCTCTAGCCCAAGTAGGAGCTAAGATTTGGTATTGGGTACTTCAAAATATTGGGGTAACAGTCCCCTGGGTGCTAGTACTTTTTTATATTTAGGACACTAATTTTTTGGAGGGGTCATAACTTTTGAACTAATGAATGGATTTAATTAAAATTTTACATAAAAAAATCTTAAATCTTAAAAGAACAAAGCTAACAAAATGTTCAGCATCATAAATAGGAAAGTAAGTTACAAAAGCAAAAAAATAATAACCAAAACTTTACAATTCATATGTTAGGCCACATTTAGAATATTGTGTACAGACATGGTCCCATTTCTGGCAACATAAAGATATGTTAGAAGATTTCAGCAAAGAGCAACTAAACTTGTCCCTGGCTTGAGGAGTAAGGATTATAGGGATGGACAAAATTAGTAATTTTCTCTTTTGAATGAAGGTGTATTAAGGGTGACATGATAGAATTATAGAAAATGTTTGCAGGCACAGATAGGGTGGATGTAAAAATTATTTTCATAACTAAATGACAACCGAGTTACATCACAATAAAATTTTTTTTACTGAAGTAGTAAATAATGGTAGTTTAAGAAAGGGCTTAAGAGTAAGAGTTTTTTAATCAAAGTGAAATCTTATAAAGAGGCATAATGGAAAACTTTAGTTTAGTTGACAGTGACACACTCCAAGAGATGGATATATAATTAAGATCAATTTATTAGTGGGTAAAAGGGAAATCTTGTATACAGCTCAGATTCTTGTAAGCATATGAATGACACAATTTCATGGTTAAGAATGATTTGAGGCATATTTTGAGAAGAAATTTCATAAATAGTTGGGACTTTGTACAGTACTGGTAAAAAGTTTGGAAACACCTGTACAATTTATGTAATTTCTCCTTATTAACCAAGAGAGTTATTTTAGTAAACTAATGTCTGTTCCTATAAATAGACTATTATTCTAAATGTACAAAATTTAGTAATTTAGATTATTTAACCCGATCACATTTCATTATTTTGTTATATTAATCAGGTTTTTTATTTTCTATTTGAGAACTAAAACCTGATTAATATAACAAAATATGATTAGGTTAAATAATCTAAGTAACTCTATTGATTAATAAGGAGAAATTACATAAATTGTACAGGTGTTTCCAAACTTTTTACCAGTATTATACAGTTATTAGTTGTAAAATATTACAGTATGTATCTGGGGTGGTTTAGTTCTTATTCTGTACAAGGACAACCTAAAGAGGCACTGGTGACTGAGTTATCCTTATACAAGTTATTTCTTACCATACCTCTATCAGATTAGGCCCAGTTTGATTATGTAAGGTTAAGTTAAGATAAAGTGTTGATGAGGGATGCTATGGATGTCAAAAAATATGGATGTGGCTGTCAAAAAATTGACATCCATGAATACTATTGAGATGTTGTCTAGATTCAAAGAAATTTTAGAGGATATACAATGTAGGTGTATTCCTTTCAGAATTGTTAGGAATAACAACATTAGGATTAGGAAACCTTTGTAGGGGAATAAGGAAATAGCTAAAATGATTAAAGATAAGAAAAGGGCATTCAAGAAATTTAAAAGCAGTAATAGCTTTATGGACCTAGATAATTAAAGGCAGTTAAGAAATAAGTTAAAAAGTTTAAGGGCAAAAGGAATGATGCAATAAATCTAACTAGAAATAGCACAATAGGATCAGCCCAATAGAACACAATAGGATATTTGAAAATGATCAGGATCTACAGAAGCTAAGGCTAACAAAGACCCTAAGATCCACTCTAAGGTTAGCCCAAGAGAAAGGAAAGAGGAGGGGGTTAAAAGAGGAGAATAAGGGGTTAAGTAAGTAGCAAAACCTATCATTCTTGGGTTAAAATTCATTCAAAAAAGAGAAAAAGACTCCCCATCATCATCTGCCAGCCACTGCCAACAAGTTGGAAAAATAGTTGAAGAGAACAGGAAAGGGGTGAAAGATGAAAAGAAGTGAAATAAGAACGCTTACAAACCATGCAAACACAGTCTGAACTCACTGTCATACCATGCAAACTACAGACATGCACATGACTCCAGATTTGAAAAAATTTACTGGAGCACAGCTCTGAATTTACTTTTTTTTCCCTTACACCACTAGATAGGTTAATGATAGTAAACTCTTGAATTGACGACATACCAATTACAAATTGTTTTAGCTAAACATAATAATACAATAATGTACAGTTTATAACTCACCTTAAGTTTATTTATTTATCATCAGAAGCATCATCAATATCTTCTTGATTATCATCATCTTCATCCTCAACAGCTATATCTACATCAGGCATATTAGTGTCACTATTTGCAATGTTTTCCATTATATCACTTGGTACTGAAAATGAATCATCAGCATGCCCTAGATCCTTCTTTTCCACCAATTTGAATGTAGATTTGATCAAATCATTGTTCAGGATTTCTTGTATTGATTTACACTTGCTTAAATGGGCTATGGAAATGTCAAATTTGTTGCTTTTTGCTTTATTAGATTTGGATGCAACACTTGAACTTGAAGGCATATTTTGACTCTTCTCTTTATTAACCACAACAGCTTGGTGAGTTTCTTTTGTTAGGCGCAAAATTGCATTCAATGTCTTCTGGATTTGGGAATTTTCAAATTCCTCTAAAGCAGTTTTGTTAGTCTGATGCGCAGATTCCTCACTTACCTTTTGTTTCTTAGGTGGAGGAGAAGCACTTTCTTCAGTCTGTGAAACATCAAGTGAAAAAGTTTCATTTTCTAGATTAGCAGTTGATGAAGTTGGTTCATTTTTCTGAGGTCTAGCACTAGCACATTTTGTGAACAAACTAAATGACTGCTTTGCTGTATCTCTTTGCTGCACTTCATCCTGGTATTTCTTTACTGCAATATCTAAGCTGTGGGCCCAAACTCTAGGACCTCTTGTATTGTAACAAATATTTTTTTTGGAATTAAAATGTTCCTCCCAGTTTTGCTTCTTTGAATATTTGTTCTTGCATTGACCACAAAAGTAACCCCTTTTAACACCCTCACTTTTCTCTCCAACTTCATCAATATTAGGATCCATTATTGATTATTGACTACCTGAAAAAATACAAAATAAGTAAGTTAGTAAATATAGTATGGTAAAAGTGAGTAAAAGTAAGTAAATATAGTACAATGAAAGTAAGTAAAAGTAAGTGCTTTAAACTTAGTAAAAGTAAGGAAGAGTAAGTAAAAGTAGGTAAGTTAAAGTAAGTAAAAGTAAGTTTAAACTTAACTAAACTTTTCAATTCTAGAGTCATGGTGGATTACTTAAAACCGCACAAGTAATTATCTGGCCAATTTATCAAACCTGGCCAAGATCAATGGAACATAGTCCAATCCTGATAATTTTATATTAAAAAATATACGTTTTAATAAAATTTTAATTATCAAAACATTGAAGCTTAACAAAAAATAAAAATAATTGTTAAATATGGAATTACCAACTAAACTTAAAATAACTAAATTTGTAATTTAAAAAAATTGGTTTGTACAAGAACGTATACGCAAAAAAAATTGCATAACGTCTAGCGGATGAACAAAACCCAAACCCAAATTTACTTTTTCTCATGGTCAAATTTACTGGAGCAATGCTCCCAAGATCCCAGGAATCTGGAGTCATGGACATGCAAGTAAAGAGAATTACAGACATGCAAGTAAAGAGAAAAAAAAAAGAAGTAGGTAAAGTAAAACAAAAAGTGGGTTAGTTTACGCTACAAGCTACATCTATGTTCATGTTAGTCTAATATTTTATTTTATTTTTTTAATAATAATTTTATTGCTGGCATTATCGTCAACAGACTCATCCCTGATCACCACCCCCAGAGCTCCTGTTGCTAATTGTTTTTTATTTTAAACAACGTTAATATTTTTTAAAAACCTATCTAAACAGTTCTTAAACATATTAACACTGGTAGAGTTCATGACTGACACGGGAAGATTATTCCATTTATCAATTACCCTACTTTAAACATAAAGAAGTTTTTAGCGATATTAGTAATGAAATGTCTGCCACGCAACTTAAATCCATTATTACGAGTATTGCTATTATCAAAGTGAACAGTTTGTCAAAATTTACATTATCGATGTTATTAACAATTTTGAAAACTTCAATAAGCTCCCCCCTTAATCTCCTACTTTCAAGTGAATGCAAGTCTAACTCTATAATGCTATCTTCATAAGGCTTGTTGCACAATGACAAAATTAGTTTCGTGGCACAACGCTGAACCCTTTCTAACCTATCAATATCTTCACGCAAATACAGGCACCAAAACTGAATGGCATATTCTAAATGAGGCCTAACTAGGGATTGTAAAGGGGCAATATAATATTCTTCAATTTAAATTCAAAATTACGCACTATGAAGCCTAACATCCTATTAGCTTTTGCACAAGACTCCAGGCACTGGTTCCTAACTTTTAAATCCTTAGATACGTGTACACTTAAATCTACTTCCTCGTCAATGCTCACTAACTCTCTATCATCCATCATGTACGTGTAATTATTGTTACGAGAACCTATATGCAAAACTTTACATTTGTCTATATTAAATTGCATCTGCCACGTCACTAGACAATCCTACATCTATGTCATTAATGTAAATTATGAATAGCAATGGGCTTAACACTGAAACCTGTGGGACACTGCTACCTACATCCAACCACCCCACTTCACTACCATTAACAATGACCCTGTCTCCTAGCATGAAGCCATTCCTCTAACCAGTTAGCTACCTGACCGTGTATATTGTGCGCTTTAACCTTCACAATTAATCTTCTATGTGGAACTGTATCAAATGCCTTTTTAAAATCTAAATAAATAACATTAGCCACTCTATGCCTATCATATTTGCACACTATTTTGTTATAAAATTCTAACAGATTAGTTAAACAAGATTTATGGCATCGAAACCCATGCTGATTACTATTAATCAAATCACGACTTTCTAAGTGATCGATGATATGACCCCTAACTACGGATTCCAAAAGTTTACTGACAATTGACATTAAGCTAATGGGCCTATAATTGCTAGCTTCCATGTGCCTTTTTTAAAAATGGGCATGATGTTAGCTAATTTGAAGTCTTCAGGAATAATCCCCATTTCCAGTGACTGATTAAAAATCTTTGTTAAGGGGCCTACGATAATGTCTTTCAAATCTTTCAAATGTCTGGGATAAAACGCATCAGGGCCTGGAGCCTTGCTAACTTTTAGCCTATCGATATAATGCGCAATCTCACCCTCGTAAACAGTTATTTCATCCAAAATAGTCTCGCTACTAAATGGAACAATATTGTCCACATCAGGGACATTATTTACATCTTCTACAGTAAAAACTGTTGCAAAAAAGTTATTGAAAATACCCACCACTGCCTGAGCATCAGAAGCCAAAGCGCCATTAATGTCCACTAGAGGGCTTATGTTATCTTTTATTGGCTTATGATTATTGATGTATGGGTCATTCCATATGAAGTCACCTAGAGGTCCCCAGGTCACCCTCTTGTAAAATTCTGAAAAAATTATCATTTGTAATTCTATCAAACTTATTCACAAATCCCAAATTTTAGGTCAATATTACTTATAGTTTTTGAGATACAACAATTTGAAATTATGCTATTTTTCCTTATTTTTTGGCATCGTTGGCAAAATCACATGAATGTCCAACTTTAGGCAACCATATCTTTTTTGTTTATCCCTTCAGAAGGCTGATACTGGTCCCTCGCTGCACGAACGGCTTGCTGTATGAATGACCCAAATAAGGAGCAAATGGTTTGCTCTACGAAATTTAACTCACTGTGCGAATTTCCCACCAAATGTCCGGCGCCAATTTCGGCCAATAGGAGCGCAGCGCTGACGATTTTAGCCACTAGGAGGCGCTCCATTACATTCTGTTCAGTGTCTGTTGATTGTTTTCTACAAGTGGTTGTGCACTCGGTTGTGCTTTGTTAATTGATTGCTAACTATGGGTCCTAAAGCTAAATGTGGCTGTAACATTATTTCTATTAAAATTAAAAAGGATATCATAAAAAAATCTGAAGATGGGGTATGTTTAAAAGATTTGGTGACTGAATTTGGTTACTCTGCCTCATCCCTAGCAAACAATTGCAGACCACAGAAAAGAACTAACAACGGAGGAGCTACAGGAATTGGGGAGGTCAAGTGAGGAGGACAATGGAGAAGAGGAAATTGATGATAATGCCCATGCTGTAACATCACATGAGCTGACAGATCTTTTTAAAGCCTGGGATGTTATTAAAAATGTTGTTAAAAAAACATCCAGACATTGAATCAACAGAAATTTTAACCTGCAGGTTTGAAGACACCATCCTCAGTTATTTCCGGAACATGCAGAGAAAGAGAAAAAGACAAACAACCCTTGACACCTTTGTTAGTAAACAACCCAGACTCCAAACCCCACAGCTGGAAAGTCCTCCTAACATCATAATGGAAGGAGATTCACCTTCCAAGTAGTAACCCCTCTACACCAACTCCACCAGCACTGCCACTGGCTATTCTTCTATGTTGTGTACATATTTACACACTGTTTACTGCTTAAAAACTCCTATATTTCTAATACATTTTCGTAAAAATGACCTATTTTGGGGGGGCTTGGAACGGATTAGACTATTTCCATTAATTATAGGGTTTGCTCTACGAACAACCCTCTGGAATGAATTAGATTTGTAGAGCAAGGGACCACTGTATGTGGTATATATGGTAAACAGTAGTCATAGAATCCATATTTAATGTCAAATGAAACCTATCTCTTATAGTTTGCCATCTACAAGGCTTCAAAAATCAAAGAAAGCTTAAAAATTCACTAATGGTCACCTTTTCACTGGTACTGATAAAAAACTATTTATACTTAAGAGCTGAAATTAATTTTACAGTTTGTCATAATGTATTTGTGGTTAGAAATGCTTTCAAAAGCTCTCTATTATCTATAGAATTAGAAACAATAACTATTAAAAAAAATGAAAAATTTCATTTTTGCAAAAAGCAGCCTATATTCATGCCATTATTACCCCATCAGGACAGTTAGCCATCACTTTCATATTTTTACTATATGTTCATATACATTTAGGCAAACTACAGTCAAAGTTTGGTTTTGGTGGTCAGCTTCCTTCAATATTTAAGCTGCATTGGCCAGAGGGTGTCATATGACCCTCACTGCGGCGAGCCTGGGGGTGTCAAATGACTTTCGATCAGATCTGAGCCAGAATTTCAAGCTGATGTCCTGAAAAATGGATGGAACTTCTTGGTCTGGCACTCTGTGAGCTGTTGCCATGAGGGTGTCCTCAAATTTCTAATATATATGGCTTGGTGAGAGCCCCATGTACTGTATATGATAACCCCATTAACCCCCCCTTTTCCCCCTCTATGGGGCACAGTGGGTTACCTTATGAACCTTACCTTATGTTGTTTCGTGTGTTGGTCTCTCTTCACACGGAGGTCAAGCTGGTGGCCCCGCCTCTAGGTCTGGCCTGGTGGAGGAGCGAGTTACTTTCTTGCGCTCTCCACCGTACATAGCCAGGCACGCCTGGCTCATCCGGTACTGTCCTGAGCCAGGCATCCAGTCTTTTCTTGAAGACTTCAACTTTGACCCCCATTACGTTTCTGAGGTCCTTAGGAAGCTGGTTGAAAAGTCTTGGCCCCCTGACAACCAAGCTATTTTCCTTCAGGGCTGAGGAGGTCCCTTGTCGTGCTTTTAATTTGGGAACACTACACATTCTGCCTTTCCTATTTTCCAGTGTTATTTGAATGGTAATTGGGTTTAGTTTTAGGTTTGGTACCAGTTTTTTTATCATTTTCCATATGTAGATTATGATGTACCTCTCTCTTCTTTCCAGTGAGTACAGATTTAGTTTACGTAGTCTTTCCCAGTAGTTGAGTTCTTTGCAGCCATCAATCTTGGCTGTGAAATGCCTTTGCGTTTCTTCTAGTTTATTAGTTTCTTCCTTTTTATATGGGGATGTCAAAACTGAGCAGTATTCAAGTTTTGGTATAATCAGTGTTTTTAGCAGGGGAATCATTACTGTCCTGTCCCTTCTCTTGAACATTCTTAGAACCTGTCCGGCGACTCTTTTTGCTTTATTTATCACTATCTGATTTTGTGTTTCGAATTTCGCATCATCTGTCATTATTATCCCGAGATCAATCGCTTTCATGCTTCTCTGAATTTCCTGTCTATCTGGAGCATAATATGCAGTCTGTTTAAGTTCTTCTTTTCTACCATATCTCAAGAGCTGAAATTTCTCAGCATTGAATGACATGTTGTTGTCTTCTGACCATTTGTATATTTTGTTCGTGTCCCTCTGCAAGGCCTCCACGTCATGTACATCGCTGATTTTTGTATCATCTGCAAAGAATGTTACTATACTATTGCTGTTTACTCCGCTGTCTATGTCTGTTAGCATGATAATGAACAGGAGTGGGGCCAGTACTGTCCCTTGTGGTACTGAGCTGCGTACTTCCGATTCTGATGATGATATACCTTGAATTTTGACGACCTGCAGACGATCACTAAGGAAGTTGTAGATCCATTTTCCCACGTCTTTAATTTTATGTCCTATTATACCATGGTCACATTTATCGAAAGCTTTAGCAAAATCTGTGTATATAACATCGTAGTTGTCATTGCCTTCCAATGCATCTAGGATATTGTTGTAGTGCTCTATTAGTTGTGATAGGCATGATCTACCTGATTGGAATCCATGATCATTGTTTAACAAACAGTAAACTTGTTTGGGTTTGTTCAAGAAATATTAGTATTGCGCAATATTACATACAGGGAATATGATGACCTAATCTTGTCTGAACTTGTACATACCTTGTGCAATCCCTGCGACTATATATAAGCTGTCCCAATCTCATGAATTCTCATACTTACAGAAATGGAGTTGGAGGCTACACAAAGCTGTTCTATTGGACAGAAATTACATGATGTATGTCATAAAAAGACTTACTGTGAAAAACTTGGTATACTCATGTTGGATCAGTTAACCAGTGAGGATAAAGCGCTGCTGTCATGGAGATGTGATATATTGTTGGCAAATAGTGATACTGTGTGTTTTCATCATGAGAAAATGTTTTTGTTTCATTACAAAAATCTTCAACGCTATTGTGCAAACCCAAGAAAAGTTCACAGAAAGAAAATTGCAAGTAAGTTTCCTATATATGGTATTACATTATTATTGAATGTTGTATTTACATTGTTCTAACATTCCTATCTAATACCAGTAAGTTTATATTCATTTATAACATTTGTAGTTTTGTATCTTATGGCGAGTGAGTTTTGAGAAAAATTTGATTTAGAATTGCATTTTATGATTATCAGAATCACACACTGGAGACAATGACACTGCCAGGATGATGAATATAAAAGCAGGACAAAATCTGTGCCAGAGTGCAGCAAGTGCCCCACACAATATGAAGAATAATGCCTACAACCTCTACAGGATGATGGAGCAGGTACCAGTAGGTCTTGTGGATCAGTTGAAAGTTTTCAGCCAGAAGTAGTTCTTTTGTCAGGAAACTGGTATGTGGGTAATATATAAAGATCATTCTGATGAACATTCTGATGTTTTAGTCATTTTCATGAAAAGATCACACAAAAGTGTTTTGTCTTGGCCAGCAATGTCAAGAATAGATGAATGCTGGGTGCCATTCCAATATGTTATCTGTGTAGTAAGTTCACCAACTGTCCAGGGAAGAGGTGCTCATCATTATACCCTAAACCCAAGTGACCTTAACAAAATTCAAACACTCTTTCCTACATTTCTTTAGAGTGCTTTAAGTATGAGATGAATGTTGAGTAATCAAGTAATTCATTTGTAAGAACTTCACTTTTAACACATGTTTAAGCAGTACATATTTACTAAATTGAGGACATGGGGAATTTAACAAATTGAATATTTAAGTTGGAATCTTGATTTCAGAAATATTTTTCAGTTTCAGGTCCCTTATTAAATGACAGAAGGATATAAAGTTGTATCTGTAATTCTCGAATGTTTCAGATGATCATTTTTCATGATATATGTGTGTGTAATGCCGAAATATATTCATGTTACTCTGATATTTTTACTTTGCATTTTTGTGTAAATTATGGTAATTTTGAAAAAAAAAAAATTAAATTGAAGGAAGCTGACCACCAAAACCAAACTGTGACTGTAGTTTGCCTAAATGTATATGAACATATGGTAAAAATATGAAAGTGATGGCTAACTGTCCTGATGGGGTAATAATGGCATGAATATAGGCTTCTTTTTGCAAAAATAAAATTTTCCAATTTTTTTATTATTTATTGTTTCCAATTCTATAGATAATAGAGCTTTTGAAAGCATTTCTGACTACAAATACATTATGACAAACTGTAAAATTAATTTCAGCTCTCAAGTATGGATAGTTTTTTATCAGTACCAGTGAAAAGAAGGTAACCATTAGTGAATTTTTAAGCTTTCTTTGATTTTTGAAGCCTTATACTGTAGATGGCAAACTATAAAAGAGAGATTAGATTTGACATCAAATATGGATTTTATGACTACTGTTTACCATATATACCACATATCAGTCTTATGAAGGGATAAACAAAAAAAGGTTATGGTTGCCTAAAGTTAGACATTCGTGTGATTTTGCCAACAATGCCAAAAAATAAGAAAAAAAAGCATAATTTCAAATTGTTGTATCTCAAGAACTATAAGTAATATTGACCTAAAATTTGGGATCTGTGCATAAATTGGATAGAATTACAAATGATAATTTTTTCAGAATTTTCTGAGAGGGTGACCTGGGAAGTTGTTCAAAATTTGGGTGATTTCATATGGAATTGACCATATTCAAAAAATGTTTTTGGATTGTTTACTATCTGCAACTATAAGTATCTCTAAATTATGCTTAGCATTCCGAACTGATCTTTTAACCTGATGTCTAGGCTCGATATATCTATTAAAGTTAGCTGCTGTGCCATTGCGCTTATTACATCTATATGCTGTTACACTCGTTTATGAACTCACCTATTTCCCTAGTCCACCACTTGGGCCTACCATGATTTCTAGCGCACTTGGGCCTATGAGGAATAAACTCCTTTTTGATATTCATAAAACTTTCTTTAAATGCCTCCCAATGCAAATTTGTGTCATTACCCATAAATAAGTTATCCCAGTCCACTACTCTCATCCTATCCGCAAAACTATCAAAATTGGCCAGGCTATGAAAATCAGGGACTTCTATTATGTTACTATCCTTAGTATTTTCTATCAATACCTTAAACCTAAGAATTTGATGATCACTACATCCTAAACTCTCACCTACTTCTAAACCTTCGACTATATTTTCGCTGTTCATCATCACCATGTCTAAAATATTGTCACCACGCATTGGTTCAGTAACCATCTGTTGTAAAAAATTATCTTCCATGAACTCAACCAGTCTCAAACCCTCCTCATTACCAGTAAAAGTCTCGTAATTAACATTACGGCAGTTAAAGTCTCCGACAATTATACTATTCCGATTATCAATAAAGTTACCAAGAAGTGAGTAAAATCTAGCATCAGTATCGAGGGGTTGAACGGGAGGTCTATAAACAACATTAAAATTAAAACTAATACTACGTGCCCTAACTTCAACGCATATCGCATTAATTGCTGCCGGAAAATCTATCTTAACCTTGATATCCCTAAGGGAATTACAAATGTACAGCAAAATGCTGCCACCAATCCTATGTAACCTATCATTAGTAGAGAGTTTAAAACCTGGTATATCAAATTCCCCTAATAAGTCCTGAGTCGTGGTATTTAACCATGTTTCAGTGATAGCAACTACATCGTAGTTGCCGGAATAAATTATCACCTTAAATTCATTTAATTTATTTCTAATACTACGCGCATTACAATAAAAGACGTTTAAGTTATTTTTTACCATGGGTCAGTGTTTTAAACTATTTTTCACGTTGGGCCCACATTCCCTGACCCACAACGTTTAAAGAAGGCTTCGACCTATACAGCTTTCGTACATTTTCGTCAATTAACCTACCTAGCCTAGCATTACCTATTTCATTAAAATGCACCCCCATCTTTTATAAAAAGGCTAGGATCACTGAATTTTGACCACAGCTTTATGAAGGGTACATTTTCCTCAGCACAAATCTCTCTTAATTTAGTATTAAAAAATATCATTTTAGACAATCCTAAGACCCAAACCGTGCCTAGGGGTAATACCTAGAACTAAAGACCTATCTGACCTCGCCTTTAGGGACTTAATTAACCCCCTATATCTCTCCAAAAGGTTAGGCACTCTTGTATCAGGCCTATATGAGTCATTGCCCCCTACCATCATCACCAACATTGAGTGACGGGAGGCAGTGTCAATCCTATCCACTTCATCTCTAACTCTGTCAGCCCTGGCCCCTGGGAGACAGACCCTCCTCTTCTTGGTTGGATGCCATTCAACAAACTCTATGTCCATATGGCGCACTAAAGAGCCCAATTAAAATAGTTTCCCCCTCATTCACATCCCTTTCCAAATGGGCAAAAGGGTTCGAAACCTCGATAGGGGGGGGGGGATTCCTATCACCTCAGGAAATGCGTCCATTCAGTACAGAGTTGGTATCTATTTTTAATAATTATTTTTGCTGTTTTTACTGAAGAAAATTTTAATAACTGATTTTAATTCTTTAGATTCTGTATACTCAAGCATTCTTGATAAGATTCACATAAAAATAATTTTAGGCAAGTGATTCATACAATGAAGTCAAATAAAGCTGCTGGACCTGATAATATATATGCTAGGATTCTCAGAGAAGGGGAGGAAAGCTTATCTGAGGCACTAACTATTTTGTTTGTTAGGTCTATTATTATGTAGAGGTAACAGATGAATGAAGAAAAGCAAATGTTAATACAGTAGACTCAATAATTGACAAATTACTAATTCACGCTTCAAAAATTTGTGAGTACTTCCATTACTCCCATTAATTTACAAAATTGCAAGAAAAACAGTGAAATTGGTGAGGAATTCCAGCAATCCAATTCAAATCTAGTGGGTGGGACTACATTCAGGCTTGGCAGGCGCATTTTTCTCACTCACCAACAGAGGGGTCTGTGTGGGTTGGAGCACCTTCTCAGCTAGCTGAGTAGTCAATCAAGGTACTGCAGAGCTTCATGTCCTGTAATCCAGATTGCCCAGAAAATAATCCTGACTTGGAAAAGGCCATGCAGAAGGTTGAGATCTTCCATCAGGCCTCCTCTGACTACAAAACTCTCTTGGATCAGAAAATTTTTGACCAATGACAAATGGTCAATCACATCTTACTTCAAGCCATCTCCAAGTTAGTTAAATTTGTATGTTTTTGTTCATGTAGGTGGAGCTGAGCAGGCTGCTGGGCCATCTGAGTCAGCAGAAACTGAGGTGATAGTCAGAATGATGTCTGAGGTGTCCAGGGGACTTGGGAATTTACTTGCATGTGCTATTTCTAAAAACCTATCTCACAAATTATTGGGAGTCTACTGTACCCATTTACAAAAAGGGTAGCCTAGTAAAAGCTAGGTAGGAAATATGCCTGTTAGTTTAACATCACTGGAAGGAAAGATACCAGAATTATACAGTTGACTCAACTATCTGCACATATCCATCCCTAGAGGCATGTGGATAGTTAAAAAATGCAGAAACTTTATATTCACTTAGAGAACAGCCATTTTCGGGTCATATTTCATAGTATTTTTATAGATTTATAGTCTAATAATATTGTATTTATTTGATTTTATTGTAGTAGGTTATAGAATAAGGATAAATAAGAATCCAATATTATATTATGTCATATTTTTCAGCTTCCACTTCATCTTCATTGTCACTTCCATCTTTGTCAGGCTGTGGGGTCATTACCATGGTGACAATTTCTTCATTGCCATAGCAAGGGTAGAAATTCACAATTTTTTTTCAAGTCACCAGCTGAGCTAGTAGAACTGAAAATTTACTAGACCTTCCCAAATTTTACTATACCTTAAAAAAGTTTTTAAAATTACAAATATTGGCATTTACTGGGTATATAGAAAGTTCTGTTTACTTTGTCAATTTAATTAACATTAGAAGCCATGATATTAATGTTCAAATTGCAAACACTGGCATTCACCAGATACCGGTATATGGATAATCTATTCACCTTTTTACTTCAATTAGTAGCAGAATCTGTATAAAACTTAATCACTTTAATAGGTCCTCATCAAAACAGCCAATTGCATGTAACTGAGACTAAATTAATAGTAGAAGCCATGATATTAATGTTCAAATTGCAAGTTGCTAGTTGTCACCAGGCAATCAAAAACCAGCAAAATCATAAGATCTACTCACCCTTCTGATATTTTGGTTGCCTTGGGCGACTGGACATTTATGAATTTCTACCCCTGTGATGTAATGAAGGCAATCTTCAGCACCACAGTAATGATTTCTTCATTGCCATGGTGGCAAAGGTAGTCTTTGGCCAATTTTGTGTGGATAGTCGACATTTGCAGATAGTTAACATATCGATAGTCGACATTTGCAGATAGTTAACATATCAATAGTCGACATTTGCAGATAGTTAACATATCGACATTCATGACTCCAGATTCCTGGGATCTTGGGAGCATTGCTCCAGTAAATTTGACCATGAGAAAAAGTAAATTTGGGTTTGGGTTTTGTTCATCCGCTAGACGTTATGCAATTTTTTTGCGTATACGTTCTTGTACAAACCAATTTTTTTAAATTACAAATTTAGTTATTTTAAGTTTAGTTGGTAATCCCATATTTAACAATTATTTTTATTTTTTGTTAAGCTTCAATGTTTTGATAATTAAAATTTTATTAAAACATTTTTTTTTAATATAAAATTATCAGGATTGGACTATGTTCCATTGATCTCGGCCAGGTTTGATAAATTGGCCAGATAATTATTTGTGCGGTTTTAAGTAATCCACCATGACTCTAGAATTGAAAAGTTTAGTTAAGTTTAAACTTACTTTTACTTACTTTAACTTACCTACTTTTACTTACTCTTCCTTACTTTTACTAAGTTTAAAGCACTTACTTTTACTTACTTTCATTGTACTATACTTACTTTTACTCACTTTTACCATACTATATTTACTAACTTTTACTTATTTTGTATTTTTTCAGGTAGTCAATAATCAATAATGGATCCTAATATTGATGAAGTTGGAGAGAAAAGTGAGGGTGTTAAAAGGGGTTACTTTTGTGGTCAATGCAAGAACAAATATTCAAAGCAGCAAAACTGGGAGGAACATTTTAATTCCAAAAAAAATATTTGTTACAATACAAGAGGTCCCAGAGTTTGGGCCCACAGCTTAGATATTGCAGTAAAGAAATACCAGGATGAAGTGCAGCAAAGAGATACGGCAAAGCAGTCATTTAGTTTGTTCACAAAATGTGCTAGTGCTAGACCTCAGAAAAATGAACCAACTTCATCAACTGCTAATCTAGAAAATGAAACTTTTTCACAAGATGTTTCACAGACTGAAGAAAGTGCCTCCTCCTCTACCTAACAAACAAAAGGTAAGTGAGGAATCTGCGCATCAGACTAACAAAACTGCTTTAGAGGAATTTGAAAATTCCCAAATCCAGAAGACATTGAATGCAATTTTGCGCCTAACAAAAGAAACTCACCAAGCTGTTGTGGTCAATAAAGAGAAGTCAAAATATGCCTTCAAGTTCAAGTGTTGCATCCAAATCTAATAAAGCAAAAAGCAACAAATTTGACATTTCCATAGCTCATTTAAGCAAGTGTAAATCAATACAAGAAATCCTGAACAATGATTTGATCAAATCTACATTCAAATTGGTGGAAAAGAAGGATCTAGGGCATGCTGATGATTCATTTTCAGTACCAAGTGATATAATGGAAAACATTGCAAATAGTGACACTAATATGCCTGATGTAGATATAGCTGTTGAGGATGAAGATGATGATAATCAAGAAGATATTGATGATGCTTCTGATGATAAAATGTTTACATTATATTGCATAGCTTGCACAGACCCCAAAGCATGTGCTTCAGACAAACATTCTAACATAAAAGGTTACTTCAATGTTAAAGATTTAACCTATGTATGCAAACAAGGAGAAAATCAAGAGAGATGGTTTAGAAATCTGAAAACCCACCTGAAGAGACATTTAATTAAACTTCAGCATCATCAAAGAGCTGCTGTTTATGAAGTGATGAAAACATCTTCTCGGAACACTACTAAACGCATAGAAGACTTATGTGGCAACATCTTATACTACATAATGAAAACAAACACTGCATGGGCTCTATATCCAGTACTTCTAGCTGTATTACATAGGTCAGGTTGTGAGGTTGGAAATTTGAATCATAGCACACATGCGTGCGAGACAATTTGTGAGCTATTAGATAATCAACTTAAAGAACAAACTGTAAAGTGGTTCTTAGAACAAACTTCAGTAACAATAACAGCTGACATTGGAACAATTTTGGGATTAAGCATGCTAGTTGTATTAGTTATGAGTGAAGAAGATAAGACTAAAACTTGCTGGGATAAATTTAGTACGCAGCAAATCAGGAGTTTATTTGGCCAATGAAATTTTTGATGTGTTGAAATCTCCTAATCACTTGAAACTATCTGAAGAAGCAATTAAATCCAAGGTATCTGGAATGGTTGGAGATGGGGCTTTTTGTAAGGACAACGAGCCATTTAAAAACGAAATGAAAAAGTTGTTTGGAGAAAATTTCAAATTTCGATGGGACTTAATGCATCTTGTGAACAGAGCCCACGTTGATGCATTGAAGAAAATTTGTAAACTAAGTGAGCTTTTAGACTTTATTCAGAATCACTCTTCAAATCTGAGATCAGGCCTTGACTATACCAATATGGTTCTTGACAATATCATTGGTTTTAAGAGACCAAAACTCAAATCTGATACTCGCATGGTTAATTACGAATTTGATCAATTTGACAGATTTGTGGAAAATTGTGTGTTTTTTGATCATCCACAAGAGAAAGAAATTAGTGCCAAGTTCTATGTATTGATTTCCTATGCAACAAAGATTATGTTGCAAGTAGCTCAAAAAACCACAGTTAGTGCAGAATTTGTAGAAAATATATTTTATAAAGGAGGGAAAACTGTTATGTTAAGAGTGATGGAAACAATTTCCAAATTAGCTAATGGAGGAAATGCAAATGATGTAGTTTCTGAATTTAAGCACGATACCACAGGGCAGCAAAAGGAACTAACAGCTGAGGATTACATCCTAAATGAAGTTTACAAATACATCAAGAAACGTTCTGATTACTACCAGGTTGCTGAAGTTGCTAGACCATCCAGAACCAGATCTGAAAGTAGTTTCACAAAAGACTCAGTGATAAATTGGCTGACAGAATATATAGAACAGCTGTGGAAAGGAATCAGAGAGAGATTAAAGCATTTTGATAAAGATGGATCAACTGCCTGGAGTGAAGCACCAGCTGAAGGGACATTCTCCATTCTTGGTTATATTGTTGAACACAAAGGATCCATTAAGCCATCTCATTTGACTAAGCTGTGCAGAATTGTGAAGGAGGGTCCAGCTCCAGGCACTAGATCTGCTGTAATGATCACACAGAAAGCCATTGATCAGTGGCCAAGCATACATGGCGGTAAATTCACAACAAATGCCTACATGCAAGGTCTAACATCGTCCACTGTTGCTGCTGCAATGAATAAATAAACTTAAGGTGAGTTATAAACTGTACATTATTGTATTATTATGTTTAGCTAAAACAATTTGTAATTGGTATGTCTTCAATTCAAGAGTTTACTATCATTAACCTATCTAGTGGTGTAAGGGGGAAAAAAAGTAAATTCAGAGCTGTGCTCCAGTAAATTTTTTCAAATCTGGAGTCATGTCGACAGTCGACATTTGCAGATAGTTAACATATCGATAGTCAACATTTGCAGATAGTTAACATATCAATAGTCGACATTTGCAGATAGTTAACATATCAATAGTCGACATTTGCAGATAGTTAACATATCTGCCAAGCGGTGCCCCCCATAGTACTGTGAGGTATTGAAAAACTCATGATCTTCACTTGCCCCACAAACACCTTTAAATGGGAGACCCATAATGGGTGCACACACATTTCTACATTACTGTACAGTCTTTACAGCCACACCTACACTTTTCCTCGTAAGTGTATATATTGTAATGTATATGGTTGTAAATTTGACTTGGTCCGCAATCGATATGAACTGTGACTTGATGGATACCGTAATGAAATTGACTGGATTCTTTGGATCTGATATATTTGCATGTCCGTTATATAATAGATATAGAGTGTAACATATTTGTGGATAGTAGTCTATTATGACTTGATCCTCTGGATCGAGAGATTCTATCTTTAGTTTTAAATTGATAATTAATTATTTTTAAATTGATAATGTATATGGTTGTAAATTTTGACTTGGTCCGCAATCGATATGGACCGTGACTTGATGGATACCGTAATGAAATTGACTGGATTCTTTGGATCTGATATATTTGCATGTCCGTTATAAATAGATATAGAATGTAACATATTTGTGGATAGTAGTCTATTATGACTTGCTCCTCTGGACCGAGAGATTCTATCTTTAGTTTTAAACCAATAATTAATTATTTTTAAATTGATAATTATTTAGTTTCGTAAAAATTGGTCGTTGCCAATTTACCGGCAGTTTTTAAATAAGTTTCTTATGTTCTTGTGGTTCGGAACCCACGTAAAATTGTAGGTCCCCTCCGCCACCACGGAGGACATACACAATACACGATTACGAACACAGTTAGGTAGACCAGCCATGAGTGGATCCTAGGGTCTTTGTTGGTCTGAAACATTATAACATTATAACATTTGCAGATAGTTAACATATCGATAGTCAACATTTGCAGATAGTTAACATATCAATAGTCAACATTTGCAGATAGTTAACATATCAATAGTCGACATTTGCAGATAGTTAACATATCAATAGTCGACATTTGCAGATAGTTAACATATCAATAGTCGACATTTGCAGATAGTTAACATATCAATAGTCGACATTTGCAGATAGTTAACATATCAATAGTCGACATTTGCAGATAGTTAACATATCAATAGTCGACATTTGCAGATAGTTAACATATCAATAGTCGACATTTGCAGATAGTTAACATATCAATAGTCGACATTTGCAGATAGTTAACATATCAATAGTCGACATTTGCAGATAGTTAACATATCAATAGTCGACATTTGCAGATAGTTAACATATCAATAGTCGACATTTGCAGATAGTTAACATATCAATAGTCGACATTTGCAGATAGTTAACATATCAATAGTCGACATTTGCAGATAGTTAACATATCAATAGTCGACATTTGCAGATAGTTAACATATCAATAGTCGACATTTGCAGATAGTTAATATATCAATAGTGCAGATAGTTAACATATCGATAGTGCAGATAGTTAACATATCGATAGTGCAGATAGTTAACATATCGATAGTGCAGATAGTTAACATATCGATAGTGCAGATAGTTAACATATCGATAGTGCAGATAGTTAACATATCGATAGTGCAGATAGTTAACATATCGATAGTGCAGATAGTTAACATATCGATAGTGCAGATAGTTAATATATCGAAAGTCGACATTTGCAGATAGTTAACATATCGATAGTCGACATTTGCAGATAGTTAACATATCGATAGTCGACATTTGCAGATAGTTAACATATCGATAGTCGACATTTGCAGATAGTTAACATATCGATAGTCAACATTTGCAGATAGTTAACATATCGATAGTCGACATTTGCAGATAGTTAACATATCGATAGTTGACATTTGCAGATAGTTAACATATCGATAGTCGATATTTGCAGATAGTTAACATATCGATAGTCGATATTTGCAGATAGTTAACATATCGATAGTCAACATTTGCAGATAGTTAACATATCGATAGTCAACATTTGCAGATAGTTAACATATCGATAGTCAACATTTGCAGATAGTTAACATATCGATAGTTGACATTTGCAGAGTTAACATATGGATAGTCAAGAGTCAACTGTAATAATACTGAAGATTGTTTGAAAATTTTTAATCTTGTTTCAAGTTCCCAACATGGATTTAGATCAGGGAGGTCTTGTTTGTCTAATCTCTCAAGACTTTTTACAGTTTTTAACTGATCAGGTAGATAATGGGCATGATGTAGCCTAGATGTTATTTATTTGGATTTAATAAGTTATTTGACAAGGTTCCACATAGGAAACTTCTATATAAATTAAAAGCTCACAGGATATTGGGGTCAGGTATGAATTGGGTATAAAAAATGGTTAAGACTGGGAACAGAGTAATTCTAAATGGTCATGAGTCTGGATGGCAAAAGTGAAAAGTAGAGTATCACAGGGATCAGTGATAGATCCATTACTACTTATTTTATATTTAAATGATTTAGAGAAATGAGTAGGTAGTAGTTTCTAAATTTGCAGATAATACAAAAGTAGTTGCCCCAGTTACAAATATAGAAAATTCTTTTAAACTATAGAAAGAACTCACTAGATTAGTTCAGGGTGACAAGCCAATTCATGAAACCAAATTCCAGGTATTTTCCAGGTTATCCAGGATAAATTCTGCTAATTTTCCAGGTTAAAATGAAACAAAATTTATATAATAACAATATCTTATATATATATATATATATATATATATCAGTGGCGTGCGGTGATTTTTCATCAAGGGGAAGCAATTCAAGCAAAAACAACAAAGATTATATAAAATAAAAATAAAACTTTAAAATACTCGTATATAATAAAAACAAAACACACATAATCATCTACTTTACTTATAGGTTAATTCTATTCTTCTTTCTTTTTTATTAAATATATCTATTATTTCTTCGTAAAAGGCATCAGTTTTCATATCCTTAAGAAGCTTTTTCTCAATTGAGATTAAAGCTAAACTTGCAAGCCTTTCTTACCCTTGCGCATTTCTAGCGTAGTTACGTATTCGCTTTAAATGAGAGAATGACAGCAGACAGCACATAAAGTTGCCAGATATTTCAAGAAAATTAACTATAAGATCTGGACAGCAATTTCTAAATTGCTTCCTTTTTGACATAGGGAAGGATAAAATAATGATAAATATATATTCTTTTTCGCTTAACATGGCCATGGAATTTTTTAGTAGAAAAACTATATATGAAACTTGTTGTATTCAATAAATACTACATTATTAAACATTAAATGAGTTTTTAGAATGGAAAGAAACAATTTGTAACAGTAAAAAAAAAGCGAGTCATTGGGAAAAAGGATGCATTTCGTCAATTGTTGTCCAACTCGAGATTTTTTGCGTCGGCTTTCTTAAAGGTTTTTGCACGAATGGCAACCAATGTATATACTATGTATCCACCTGATTACCAATCAAATGCTATAAATAGTATAATAAAATGATTTTGTACAAATTATTAACACATATTGAACTGTTTAAACTTTAAAGTATAATACAGCATTTTCTTCTTTCTTTGAATAGGGAAGCATTGCTTCCCTTGCTTCCATGGACCACACGCCACTGATATATATGAGTGTAGGCAGGGGGGAGGGCTGAGGGGGCTAAAGCTCCCCCAAAATGTTGAAGTTGAGGAAAAAAGTTAGGATTCCAGAACACCTAAAAAAAATCATGATGCTTAGAGGAGGACCAAGTAAGATATGGCTAACTGACCAAATCTTCAAACAAATTGATCTTCATTATATATTAATAAAACTAATGAAACATCAATTGAAAAAAGTTCAGCCCTGACCAAAATTTTTTCTGACTATGCCAGTGTACAGGTAGGTCTCATTATATGTACAGTAGCTACCACTTTACACAGAATCACTATAACACACTAAATTATTTTGGGAATGAATTCATTTCACGCACTATATAAATTGATATTACACACCCTGCCTGCAACCTCCACACCACTCCATGCAAATGAGCAAGTTTGAACATGTGCAAATGCTTGTTAACTCTTCCTCTTTTGGAACCTGTTTGACCACTCTGCATCACTTGGGCTGCCAGCTGCTCCTCCATCCTCCCCTCCCAACCTCCATCCAGTAAGCTGACTTCAGGCCCTTTCTTAGGCGAGTACAGCACAATATTAATTAGGATTAATTATTATTTTATAAGTTATTTATTATGTCAAATTGATTCTATGATTATTGTGATGTACATTTATTACTATTTGAATTTGTTTTTATGATTAAACTGACTTATTATAATGTTTCCTAGGTGGCTACATGCCACTCAGGAACATAATGCGCATTTATAACATGGGGCCTATGGGAAATAAGGATTTATTTTACATGGAATCATGCTATGTGCTGTTTTCTAGGAACATAACCCACATGTGAAATGAGACCTACAAATTTGTGATGACCCATTTACTACCATGTTTCAGTAAATTCGTGACTGACCACAAATTCATGATTTTGTCACGTGGCATCTGCAACACTGCCTACGCAGGTCAACACAGGCTCAGTCACAGTATGTCTTTTACTGAGTGAGGTTGCGTCATTTCAATAGCTCTTCAATGTCAGTGTACTACCTATATTTAGTATGTTATTTAGTTGTTTATAAAATATTGCTTTACATAATTGTTTATGTAATAATGTTGCCTTATATTACATACAATAAAAAGTTTTATTTACATAAAATATCATTGTTTATGTAATATTATAACATTATTGGTTTTTATTAGTGTTTGATGTGAATCATTGTTTAGTAATACATATTGCTTTAGTATATTCTGTTTATTTTATTAAAATAAATCTTTTTTGGTGTTTTAAGGATATTTTACACTGCCATCCTTGAGCTTTTGGAACCAATTAGCCATTTTACATTGAAAATGGATCTTCTTGTTCGCAATTTCGTAATTCGTGATGTTTTTCTCAGTCCCAATTAATCACGAACGAGAGTCCACTATACTGTATTTGAATGAAAATTTTCATTCTCAACAATGTTGTAATTAAAAATGAAAGAAAAAACTTCTGCTCCTCTTATTAATTAATTTATTCTTTTCATCATTACATACACTTGTGAATTATAGGTTGTAATGCCTATACAGGTGCTCCTCAACTTATGTAAGGGTTATGTTCTTGGACCCATTACGCAAGTCAAATTTTACACATTGGAAATTAAGGTAAACTGTGTACATAGCCTATGTACTCAATGTGAGATGCATAATAACTGTCATAAAATGATGTATGAGTACAGTACGCAATGGCATGGCAGCTAACTTTAATAGATATATCAAGCTTAGACATCAGGTTAAAAGATCAGTTAGGAATGCTAAGCGTAATTTAGAGATACTTATAGCTGCGGATAGTAAACAATCCAAAAAAGTTTTTTGAATACATCAATAATCGTAAGCTGATAAAAGATAACATAGGCCCTCTAGTGGATGTTAACGGCGCTTTGGCTTCTGATGCTCAGGCAATGGCAGGTATTTTCAATAACCTTTTTGCGACAGTTTTTACTGTAGAAGACGTAAATAATGTCCCCGATGTGGACGGTATCATTCCATTTAGTAGCGAGACTAGTTTGGATGAAATAATTGTTTACGAGGGTGAGATTATGCATTATATCGATAGGCTAAAAGTTAGCAAGGCTCCAGGCCCTGATGCTTTTTATCCCAGACATTTGAAAGATTTGAAATACATTATCGTAGGCCCCTTAACGAAAATTTTTAATCAGTCACTCAAAAAGGGGGTTATTCCTGAAGACTTCAAATTTGCTAACGTCACGCCCATTTTTAAAAAGGTGACCACACAATACCTAGTAATTATAGGCCCATTAGCTTAATGTCAATTGTAGGTAAACTTTTGGAATCCACAGTTAGGGATCGTATCATCAATCACTTAAAAAGTAGAGATTTGATTAATAGTAGTCAGCATGGGTTTCGACGCCATAGATCTTGTTTAACTAATTTGTTAAAATTTTATAATGAAGTAGTGCGCGAATACGATAGGCATAGAGCAGCTGACATTATTTATTTAGATTTTAAAAAGGCATTTGATACAGTTCTGCGTAGAAGATTAATTGCAAAGGTTAAAGCGCACGGTATACGCGGTGAGGTAGCTAACTGGTTAGAGGAATGGCTTCGTGCTAGGAGACAGAGGGTCTTTGTTAATGGTAGTGAATCGGGGTGGTTGGATGTAGGTAGCAGTGTCCCACAGGGTTCAGTGTTAGGCCCACTGCTATTCGTAATTTACATTAATGACATAGATGTAGGATTAACTAGTAACGTGTCAAAATTTGCGGATGATACTAAAATAGGCAGTAAGGTTGTTAATGAGGATGATAGAAATAGGCTCCAAGATGATGTAAATAGGATTATGGAGTGGAGGGATAAGTGGCAGATGCAATTTAACGTAGACAAATTTAAAGTTTTGCATGTAGGTTTTCGTAATAATAATTACACGTACATGATGGATGATAGAGAGTTAGCGAGCGTTGATGAGGAAGTAGATTTAGGCATACGCATATCTAAAGATTTAAAAGTTAGGAACCAGTGCCTGGAGTCTTGCGCAAATGCTAATAAGATGTTAGGCTTCATAGCACGTAATTTCGAATTTAAATCGAAGGATATTATATTGCCCCTTTACAAGTCCCTAGTCAGGCCTCATTTAGAATATGCCATTCAGTTTTGGTGCCCTTATTTGCGTGAGGATATTGATAGGTTAGAAAGGGTTCAGCATCGTACCATGAAACTAATTCTGTCATTGTGCAACAAGCCTTATGAAAATAGGATTAAAGAATTAGACTTGCATTCACTTGAAACTAGGAGATTAAGGGGGGGAGTTTATTGAAGTTTTCAAAATTGTTAATAACATCGATAACGTAAATTTTGACAAACTGTTCACTTTTGATAATAGCAATACTCGTAATAATGGATTTAAGTTGTGTGGCAGACGTTTCATTACTAATATCACTAAAAACTTCTTTACATTTAAAGTAATTGATAAATGGAATGATCTTCCCACGCCTGTCATGAACTCTACCAGCATTAATATGTTTAAGAACCGTCTAGATAGGCATTTTAATAATATTAACATTGTTTAAAATAAAAAAAATAATTAGCAACAGGAGCTCTGGTGGTGGTGGTCGAGGATGAGTCAGTTGATGATAATGCCAGCAAAAAATTAATTAAAAAAAAAAAAAAAAAAATTAGACTAACATGAACATAGATGTAGCTCGTAGCGTAAACTGACCCACTTTTTGTTTAACTTTACCTACTTTTTTCTTTTTCTTTTTCTTATCCTCTCCTTACTTGCATGTCTGTAGTTTGCATGGTATGACAGTGAGTTAAGACTGTGTTTGCATGGTTTGTAAGCGTTCTTATTTTACTTCTTTTCATCTTTCATCCCTTTCCTATATTCTCTTCAACTATTTTTCCAACTTGTTGGCAGTGGCTGGCGGATGATGATGGTGAGTCTTTTTTCTCTTTTTCTGAATGAATGTTAACCCACGAGCGATAGGTGTTGCTATTTACTTAACCCCCTACTCTTTCCTTTCTCTCGGGCTAACCTTAGAGTGGATCTTAGGGTCTTTGTTAGCCTTAACTTCTGTAGATCTGTACTACAGATAAACAGAATAGAAAGTATAAAATAGTAAATTATAAAGATGAATTTTAACTTTACGTATACTCTGTAAAAATATTTTGCAATTCAAATTGCAAAATATTTTTTGCATAACCTCAAATTTACGCAAGTCAAGGAGTGCCTGTGTGTGTGTGTGTGTGTAAACTATAAAGACCTACCCCTCTACCCACCCAGTAACAGTGAAACAAAATTACTCAACACTATGTAAATTTATCACTAGAGCACTAACTCTTGTAATCTGTAGCCTTGAACCCCAGGAATGCTACCTGTAGTACCGTATATTAAACAATGTTTATACCCCCCCCCCCCCAGGGTGAATTCCAGCCATTTTCCAGGTTTTACAGGTTACTTGCCAGTATGTAGTTGCCTGGGTTAGTAAATGGTAGATGTAATTGAATGTCCAAAAATGCAGTATCCATTTTGGTAGAAATAATGAAAACTTTAGCTACAAGATGCAAGGAAACTGGTAGAGGATGTTAGACAGCAAATAGATCTTGGCTTTATAGTTGGTAGTGATCTAAAATTTTTGGTAAATAGTCATTTTAGCACACATTGGTGTTTTTTGATGAAAACATTTTTCTGGTTAATTTTTAGTCATTTTGCACAAATCTGACATCCATTTCCTGTAAAAATGTCATTTTTGAGATATCTTCACTTGAAGATACCGCAAAAACTACATGTTTGCACAGAAAATGGATATCAGACTCGTGCAAAATGACTAAAAATTTAACAGAAAAATATGTTTTCATCTTTCCCTAATGAATAACCTAACCTAATCTAACTTTAACCTAACCAAGTGAAGATATCTCAAAAAATACACATTTGCATAGGAAAAGGATGTCAAATTTGTGCAAAACAACTAAAAATTAACCAGAAAAATATTTTAATAAAAAAAATAAGTGTGTGCTAAAATGAATATTACCCAAATTGGTACTTTCCTGTCCCAGACCCCAGACTTTTTTTAACAATTGGTTAGGTTTAGTAGTGATATTTTTATTAAAACTAATGAAAATATTGCAACTTAACCTAACCAATCATCAATATATATATATATATATATATACAGTAATACCTTGCATAGTATGGTTAATGCGTGCCAAAAAAATACCGTACTATGCAATACCGTACTGATGAAGGTATTATTATAATGTGTTTTAATGTAATGTGTTCCAATCATACGATTATATGCGTCTGTTCGCAAAAATATTTAGCCGTTTGCTTACTGCAAATCAATGCACATGGAACTGTTGCACACACTTGCGCATAAAAAAATTAAAAAGGATAAAAATAAATTTAAAAATAGTAGTACAGTATGTACTAAAGATTTTTATTAGTAAACAATATACCATACATACAGTAAAGACAAAGATAATTTTTATTTTGAAAAATATTTGAACATAGTTTGCACAGTTTTTTTCTTCTTTTTATCAGCATACATATCTTTATAGCATCGAATATCATTTTGTAATGCCTGCCTAACTTTAATGCCTCGTTCAGTGTCTGGATCCACGTTCATTATGAAGTCAAGCATTTTCTACTTTTGCAATTAACGTTGATAGCTCATCCAATGTGAATTCATTCTTTCTTCTTGATTTTCCTCTTTTTCTTCATATAAACGTTGCTGATCCATTTCCACAAGAGTTTCATCATCAAGGTCAGCGAAATGCGAGTCAATGCATTGGCGCACATTATCACAATCCAAAGCTTCCAATCCGAGATGATCTTTCCCAAGCTGCACAATGTTTTCAGAAACAGTTTTAATTTGGGATTCAAAACCGGCAAAATCATTGGCACAATGCAGTAAAAGAAATTGCCAAACAGCCAAATTTATAAACTGTATTATAGCAAAACCCATACTGTTCAAAGCCGTACTATGCAAGGTATTACTGTAATATATATATATATATATATATATATATATATATATATATATATGCATTTAACTGCAATGACCACGCAGTATATAAATGAATAGAAATGACAAGTATTAAGGAACTGTATATATTATACATATAATAAAATTTGGTTCTACATAATTTAGGACTGTCACATTATTAGTTAGAATTTAGGACCATAAATGCAAGGATATCCTGGGGTCCAGGATAATAGGAAAGTACTCCCAAATTTTCTAAGCAGTGTGTAGAGGCAAGAAATGAGGCAAATAAAATGTTAGATATTAAGAGGATCTTGTTAGTTGCAAGAGTAAAGAAGACATCTGTAAAGTCCAGGGCTGGGAACCAGTACCAGTATTAGTACCAAATACCAGTAACTACCACTTAGATCTTGGTACCAGTACCTCTTAAAAGTAGCGGTTAATATTCATCTTTTCACCCGCTCGTGCATGGTTAAACAGTACAATATATTGAATTCCCATTCAAAACTAAGAAAATATATATCTTATGTTGTGCAAATTTGTTCAAATGTACTTTTTTTCATAAAATATATTTCCTGTTTTGGTTATAATGTACTTTTTTCATAAAATATTTTTCTTGATTGGGCTATTTTTTTTGCTTAATTAGTTGGTTGGGTTTTGTTTTCACTATTTTTTTTTCTAATTGGATTCAGTTTAGTGGTGTTTGTGATAGAATTATGACATACCATTCGTGTGATTTTGACTTTGAGAACTTGATTCATCATGTGCCCTAGTTGAAGACAAAGTAATTTTCTACCAGCGAGGCTGACTTTTGTTAAAGCCCTCCATCAAAAGTATGGTGATACGTTTTCTTTCATCCATACTCAATAGGGTGCCACTTATTTGGGGTGTTTTTCATTTTTTGGGAATTTCTATCAGGACGGGCGCATTTCTGGTGTCATTCCGTCTAAAAACATCGTGTGTAAAATATTTTTGAAATAAAATAATTAGAACTGCCTCAACGAGGTCAAAGTTTATACTTTTTGTCGAAAAGTACTCATGGCGTTCTGTTATCATGTCAGTTTTCGTTTCGATAGCTGCTGTAGTTTCTGAGTTGAAAAATGATAACAGACAGACAGACGGACGGTCAGAGTCGTTGGTTTAGTCTTCCGCACTGGTGTACAGAAGACTAAAATGAGGTATTATACAGGGTGTAACACGAGTTTATCCAAATATTGATACAGGCGAAAGAACATGTTATTCTAAGTAGAAAATGGGTTGGGACGAGTTTTGCCAATACTAACAGTGTTTCATTCTCTTTTTCAGTGAGTTCTGAAACGACGTGATGGCTTCGGCAACAAGATCTAAAACAGCAGTCTATCTCCTGGGGACCGTGGACCACAGCATCACAGGAAGCATGCTGCCTACGGGAAAGCAGGCGCTTCAGTACTTTTTCCACCTTCACCTTGACGTCAAGAAGCCGATCAAGGAAGCAGCCGCTGAGACAGTGACCGCAGTCAAGGAATTCTGGGAGCGGTCCCGTATTCCTACGCAGAAAGACCAACGCGCAAGGGACAAGGTTCTCCGAATGTACGAGAAGTGGCGGGCTCTGAACAAGAACTCGAAACGGCGCACTGTGACCCAAATCAGGAACGAGGCCGAGTTCCTCTCATCCCTTGACCGCCTCTTCGACATCGCACACGAACAGGCGATGTCGATGATCACAATCGAAGAGGACAGGGAGTTCCTGACGGGACAAAGGGCCGAGGTGCGGCGCGGCCGCATCTCCTCCACATGTGACATGACGCTGCACACTGAGGAGGAGCGTGCGAGGAGACAGGAAGCGGAAAGGAGCCGCCGGCAAGATGATGAAAGGGCGAACAGAGAGAGCCGAGAAGAACTCGTCGAACTGGCATCGAGCTCCAGCTCAGGTGCAAGCAGCCCGACTCGGTCACCGACACGGCGTCGTCGCCGAGAAGAAGAGGAAGAGCTCTCTCTCCCGGGCCCGTCCACGTCGAATGCAGAAGCATCTACGACCCCTTTACCACCCAAGCGATTCCGCGCGTCGAAAAAGATGATCACCCCTGATCTCTCCGCAGCGATGGATCGGACGAAACTTACCGACCGAGAAGGTGTTTTTTTGCTGTCGGCGGCTGCGAGGAGCTTGGGCCACGACCCTGAGGAGCTGGTCTTGAACCGCGAATCCTCCCGCCGCGACCGAGCAAAGTTCCGTGCTATGGCAGCAGCGGAAATGAAGGCAGCCTTCCATCCTACTGTGCCGCTGACCGTTCACTGGGACGGGAAAATCGTACCAGCGGCTGACGGAGGCCCTGCTGAAGATCGCCTTCCAGTTCTGGTGCTGGGGAGAACGTCGACAAGCTTCTGGCTGTGCCCAGCCTCCCCGACGGCACCGGCCGCGCCATGGCGGAAGCCGTCCTCTCTGCCCTCGAGGATTGGGACATCAAGGGACGGATCTGTGCCCTCTCTTTTGACACCACCGCCTCAAACACAGGACTCTCAGGAGGAGCTTGCTATATCATTGAGCAGAAACTCGAGAAGACAGTGCTTCATTTGGCTTGCCGCCACCACATCCACGAACTGGTGTGCGAGAAGGCATTCACGGTGTGCCTCGGTCCCTCTACTGGTCCTGACATCCTCCTGTTCAAACGATTCGCCGCCCAGTGGGACTTCATCGATCAAACCAAAGCGAAGCCCTTCGAGGATGGAACCATGCCGCAGCACCTGAAGGACGCCCGCGACGACCTGCTGATCGAATTCAGCCGCCTCCTCGACGGTCAACATCCACGTGATGACTACAGGGAACTTCTGGAGCTCTCTGTAATTGTGCTGGGCGGTCCGAACAAGCGGGGTGCCCGGTTCGCTCGTCCCGGCGCCTTCCATCGCGCGCGCTGGATGGCAAAAGTCATCTTTGCCATCAAACTGTTCCTGTTCCGGGAACAGTTTCAGATGTCGTCAGGCGAAGCGGCTGGAATCCGGCAATTCACCATCTTCGCCGTGTCCATCTACGTGACGGCCTGGTACAAAGCGCCGCTCCCGGCAATGGCCCCAGCCGCGGACCTCGCGCTGCTCAAGGCCCTCGTCTATTATCCGGACTCAGCGGTGGCCAAGGCGACGGCGACAGTCTTCGCCAGGCACCTATGGTACTTGAGCGAGCGCCTCGTCACCCTGGCCATCTTCGACGAGGGTATCGACTTGGCGACAAAGCGGGAGATGATTAAAGCGATGGAAGAAGAAGGATCGGAGGATCCCCCGCGGCGTATCAATGTGGACCTGTCCACCGCCTCAATCGCCAACAATACATTGGCCAAGTTCACAACGACTACATCAAAGGAGTTCTTCAAGGTTCTGGACATCAGCACCGCCTTCCTGCTCAAGGATCCGGAGGAGTGGCGGATGGACCCAGCCTTCATCGCCGCATCCCGCCGAGTCCAGGCCCTTCAAGTTGTCAATGACTTCGCGGAGCGCGGGGTGGCGTTGATGCAGTCTTTCAACCTGGCCCTTACCAAGAGTGAAGACCAAAGGCAGTTCCTCTTACAAGTGGTCGAGAAGCACCGCTGTGACTTCCCAACCACCCGCAAGTCCACCGTGACCTCTGCAAAGTAGGCAACAATGAGAGGGAGATGGGCGCCCATGATACCCCCCCCCCTTGAGGGGCTAATACTCGAGTTGAGGGGGACCTAGAGTTGAAAGTATGAAGTCCAGTTATATGTTTTAGGTCAAGATTAGTAGCTTGAACAAACTAGAAGTGATATTTTATTTGCTAGAGGCATAGAACATCATGATCTAAAATTTCTACTTTCGAGAAAATATACAAACTTTGACCGTATTGAGGCAGTTCTAAATATTGTTTTATTTCAAAAATATTTTACACACGATATTTTTTGACAAAATGGAACCAGAAACGCGCCCGTCCCGATAAAAATTCAAACTTTCGAAAATAAGTGTCACCCTAATACTCAATCATTATAAGAGAATAGTATTAAGTATACGGGAGACTATACTATATGTTATGAAACATAAAAGTAAATCATTATGCAATACGTATTGTTTTTCTTGTTATCAGTGGGTTAGGAAGAGTAGAAACTTAGTGTAAAACTGGCCAAACCAATACACAGTCAGGAGGGACTAAGAGATGATGAATTTTTGTAAAAATCCATCAGTTCTTCTAGTCCATATAGAGGTAATAGGCCTATTATGACCTTTGGTATATAGGACAGGGTGATTTTAAGACCCCTTTTTTTTGGAAAAAAATGCGTCTTATACACTGAAAAATATGGTCACCAATATCAACCTGTTAGGTTAATTGAATGCCTGGTTAGATCAACTGTACACCCTTGATGATTAGTTAGGTTAAGTCATGATATTTTCGTTAGTTTAAATGAAAATGATGGGAGCAAACTTTTCTGTTTACTTTTGAGGTGTTTTGTATGAAACTGCCATCCGTTTCCTGTGCAAATGTGTAGTTTTTGAGATGACAATATCTCAAAAACTACGTAGCATTTGCACAGGAAATGGATGGCAGATTCATGCAAAACACCTCAAAATTGACCAGAAGTTTGTTCTCATCATAAAAACAGACTGGGTATAAAAACAAATAATTACCAAAGTAGCTGGTATACCACAATCTGATGATTTTATTGGCATTTTTCATTTAAAACACCAACCCTATCCTGACAGGGTTGCCACGTCTCCAGTTTTAGGCTGGAGTCTCCGGAAATTGAGCTTTGTAAAAATGTCATTAAAAGTAGAATTTGCCTCTTTTCTTACAGATTTTTGGCAAGATAATTATTATTTTAAAAAATAAAGAAGTTTATATATTGGTTTAGCTACATAAACAAATAATGATGAGCTTCATACGTAAAATCTCCGGATTTGGAAACCAACCATCTGATCTGGCAACCCTACATCCCGATCCTTTTCAAGTAAACTTCCTCAAGTTCTTTGATGCTCTAGGCCCTATAAGAACTACCCTAGGCCTATCTTTATTACGTACTGAATTTATAAAACCTGAAGAAATTTTTAGGGTCTTCAATACTGTTTCTAGCTAAATTTATTTAAGATTTTCTCTTCATCTTATTAAACTATTTAACTCATTTCAAACAAGCCTTTTTTTCTTAGGAGTACAGATTTTTCTCTCGATTAGAATACAGCATTTTGTTTTTGAAGTCATATGAAGCCATATGATGATAAAGAGAAAGACTTGGGTGTCTGTGACTAATGAACTTAAACCCTCAAATCACTGTATGGTAATCAGAAATAAAGCAAATGCTAGACTCAATCTCATGCGCACACACACATTGAATACAAATCACCCAATATTATAAAGCAACTATACATTTCATATGTGAGACCCCTCCTCAAATACTGTATTCAATTTAATAGTCCCTATTTGATACAAGATATTGAAAAACTGGAAAAAGTATAGAAACGAACAACAAGAGTGATCCCATCTCTAAGACAATTGACATATAAGGAAAGACTGGCGTATCTAAACATGTTTTCATTAAAAAGGAGGAGGTTAAAGGGATATGACAGAGGTGTATAAAATGATAAAAGGGTTGGATAAGATAGATTTTGAGTCTCTTTTCATTAAAGATCACAATAACCAGACTAGAGGTCATAGTATGAAATTATTTAAGCCAAGATGTAGAACAAATTTAAGAAAACATAGTTTTACAGAGTAATTAAGTTTTGGAACAGTCTGACAGAAGAAGTGGTGACTTCAGATACACTTGATTCTTTCAAAAGAAGGTTGGATAGTTTGATGCCTGCAAGGGACATCTGGTGATAGTGTTTAAGCCTATTTTTATTGCATGAATGATACTAGTTTATTTCATATATATATTATGTGCATTTAGGTGATAGATCCCACAGCTCAACACAAGTGTTGTGAGATATAGGGAGGTAGCATCTTGGGTTAGGAGATACTCTGTCCTTACACACCCCATTTAACAAAATTCCTCTGCCAAGCGGTGCCCCCTATAGTACTGTGAGGTATTGAAAAACTCATGATCTTCACTTGCCCCACAAACACCTTTAAATGAGAGACCCAAAATGGTGCACACATATTTCTACATTACTGTACAGTCTTTACAGCTATACCTACACTTTTCCTCCTAAGTATATATATTGTAATGTACGTATGAGGTTGTAAATTGTGACTTGGTCCGCAATTGATATGGACTGTGACTTATTTTTGGTTGGCAAGGTACTGGTATTGATGGGTACCATAATGAAATTGACTGGATTCTTTGGATCTGATATATTTGCATGTGTTATAAATAGATATAGAGTATAACATATTTGTGGATAGTAGCCTATTATGACTTTGATCCTCTGGATCCAGAGATTCTATCTTTAGTTTTAAATTGATAATTAATTAATTAGTTTTGTAAAAATTGGTTGTTGCCAATGTACAGGCAGTTTTTACATAGTAGAGCCACCTCGATGGGCTGAAGTGGCCCCTAGTGTGCCCACTATAAAAATTTTGTTTCTTAAGTCTACTTAGGGCTGGGACCAGACCACAGACCAGATTACTGGAGCATAATCCACCAGATTGACCCTTCCAGACCATATCAGATTTTCTTACCATCATTGTATATAATGATTTGAAACACTTACAACTGTATCAATAAACTTAAAGTACCTTGTATATAATGCATGAAAGTGAATCTTAGAATTCTAGCTGAAAAAGTAGTTTATTAATTATACCAATGTATTATACTTTGATGTATACTTTGTGGCTTTTGTCTAGCTACATGAATTTTTATATTAAAAAGTGGTTAATATTTACTATAACACCAGCTGTACCCCAAGTAAAATGAAATATTTCCAGTAGTACATCATAGTTTACTAAGAAAAATGGCGTATGTCTTTATTTAGGGAAATTCGTATTTATGAAGATATTTGTTTCCGAAATTTTAATTAACGATATCCATTTGACATCACGTCAAATGCACATTTATAATAACTACATTTATGCGCGTTTACAATAACATTTGTTTTGATTTTCATCTAGTCTAGTGATTGATGCCATTTTCCTTTAAATAAATTTAGATATGGCATGTGAAGGCTGTAATTACAATTTTGAAGAACTGATAGCGCGCGTTTATAATAATGATAAAGCTGCTATAGAGATTTTCATTGCGCATAATGTTTTACCATCAACAAGGAAGTGTCCATTGTGTATAATACAAGTAATACAAGCAATGAGGTGAGGTGAGGTGAGGTGAGGTTAGGTTAGGTTAGGTTAGGTGTTTTGTTCGGATTTGCTATTTATTTGTTGTGGAAATGACCCATGCTTATGCCCAAAATTCTCTATATTTACTTAGTAAACTTCAATGTCTCGTAACTTTTAATTGGGTCATTTCCACAACAAATGAATAGCAGATCTGAACAGAACACACCAAAAACTACTAAAAAATGTATTTTGCAAAAAAATTAGTGGTGGTGGTGGTGGTCATAGTAAACATTTACCTTAAAAAGTTTATATACTGTATATGAGCTTTGAAATATTATCTCGTGGAATACATACTTTTCTAAGAGTGTACAAAATGTTTTCAGGTTTGGATAATTTTGATGTAAAAGTTACATCAAAATTGTCCAAACCTGAAAACATTTTGAACACCCTTAGAAAAAAAAAATTTGGACACTTTCATAAATGAAAGAGACAGTTTGCAGACTATAAATAACTTACATTCTTAACTTATGTAGGCTACTTTGGTGCCTCTGTAAGTACTTTCATGTTAATTAGCTCGCTCGAGAGTGACATTTCGCACAATTTTATTATAAAATATAGTTTATGACCTGGATAACCTAGAGTACTTTCAGGTTTTTCAAATGAAATTTAATGCAATGTGTAATGTAATGTACACTCTCAATAATTAGGCAGGATACACCTACTTTTTAACCAAAATACATTTGAATCATAGTCCATAATTCGAGTGGCTTCATGCTTTCCAAATCACCATAATATGAGCCGTTTTCTTTTCGCCCAATTGACTTTGTCGTCTGTACAATCAAAGATATTTCAAGAAAATATATGAAAATATATGAAAATATATATATATATATATATACTTTTCACGTGTCACTTTCGTGAAATAATTTTTCATATATATATATATATATATATATATATATATATATATATATATATATAATACATATATATATATATATATATATATATATATATATATATATATATATATACACATATATATACATATATACATATATATACACATATATATACATATATATATACACATATATATACATATATATATATACATATATATATATATATATACATATATATACATATATATACGTGTATATATATATATGAAAATATATATATATATATATATATATATATATATATATATATATATATATATATATATATATATATATAATATATATGAAATATATATGATATATATATATATATGAAAATATATATATATATATATATATATGAAATATATATATATATATATATGAAAATATATATATATATATATATATATATACATATGAAAATATATATATATATATATATATATACATATGAAAATATATATATATATATATGAAAATATATATATATATATATATATATATATATATATATATATATATATATACATATGAAAATATATATATATATATGAAAATATATATATATATATATATGAAAAAATATATATATATATATATGTTAACCCCTCCGTCTATGGCCCTGGGTTGGTTCGAAGTCGACGGGGGTTCTGGTTAGGAGGCAGCAACGGATCTGTTACTTGCAGTAGTTTCTTCTATACTACTCTCCGAGTTCTTCTTTAGTGGCTCGGAGGATTCTGAGAGGCTTATTAAATTCTTTGATGTTTCTCTCCGATTCTTCTTGTAGCTTATCGGGAGATTCTATTGACTAAGTTCTTCTGAAGAGAGCACGGCTCGAAGGGGGAAAATAAAAAGTTTCTCTTGCTGTAATTTACTTCTAAACTGTTACAGGTAATGCTCAGCCTCGTAGTTGGAATCAGAACAAACATGGAAGAAATTGGTGGGCTTTATATACCCCGATTCTACTAACATCATCATTATTAAATGTTGAAGAGGCTGCATTATTTTTGCACAATATTTAAACATAAAGTAAATCTTTTAGCTGTGGTAAGGTTTAAACGAATAAACAAGATATTTGAAGATGAAGCCATATTTTCATCTTAACTTGCATATTTTCAGATCTGATGTTATCATGATCTGCCAAGTTAACAAAGTGGAAATTGAACTATGCATCTTTACACTAAAATGTGCATATGAGTAAAAATTAAAGGTTTAAGATTTACAATTAAATGCTTAGGCAAGAGATGACTTCATCTTTTATAACGAAGTAAGAATGTATACAAAACATGACATGGCAAAAGTTACTCAGGATTCATTATTAAGCTAAATCTAAAAAAATGATTATAAGATTTTAAAAAAGAACAGGTCATCAATTATTTGGCAAAGTAGAAAGCACATCAAAATTTATCACAACGGAAAAATAATAATAAAAATACATAACAACAGTATCGCCGATTCTACATTCCTTATGGCGGCATAATGTCGGGTCGGACATTGAGTATATTGTAATTTTGGTCTACTGTAACTATGATTATAATTATCAATTAATTTATTATCGTTAACTGCAATTTCATTAAAGTACATTGACTACGTCATTTAGTACATTACATCATTAAGTAGTTTCATTAAAGTATATTACATTATATTAAATTAAAAGTATTACAGTTAATTATAATTAAACAGTTACTATAACTTTTTGTTTTTAGTGTTTCATATTAATAGACAATTAAGATGTTTAGAAATATAATACAAAGTACATTGCACTTACGAGATAATTTATTTACGAAATAATATGCTATCGGAGGTATTTTATCTTTGAAGCGCTCGATTCTGTCTGTCAGCTGAATTCGAGAATAACTTACCAAGCATTTATGAATATCTTTAGGGGTGAACGCACTTAAAAATAAAAATGAAAAAAAATATAATATGAGAACATTTTCGAACGAAGGCAAAAGTTTTGCGTTTCATAGATTGACACGAGTAAAAATAGACTGATAAGTTGATAGGGCATAAGTAGACAATAGGTAGATGAATGAATAAGTAATAAAATTAATAAAGGATAGCGGTCAAGAAAGAACATGAATTAAGGACAGTAATGAATAAAGAAGTATAAATCAAAATTCTATCCAAAAACTCGCTTAGGCGATTTTGGTTTCTTATGTAAAAATGAACATTCAACATAAAACTATACGAACATAAGTTCTGCATGAAGACAATGAATCCATCTAATGATGGTGTAGGAATTGTTCATTGTTCACTTTTTACATATATATATGAAAATATATATATATATATATATATGAAAATATATATATATATATATATGAAAATATATATATATATATATATATATATACATACATATATATGAAAATATATATATATATATATATATGAAAATATATATATATATATATATATATATATTTTCATATATATATATATATATGAAAATATATATATATATGTTAACCCCTCCGTCTATGGCCCTGGGTTGGTTCGGAGTCGACGGGGGTTCTGGTTAGGAGGCAGCAACGGATATGTTACTTGCAGTAGTTTCTTCTATACTACTCCGAGTTCTTCTTTAGTGGCTCGGAGGATTCTGAGAGGCTTATTAAATTCTTTGGGGTTTCTCTCCGATTCTTCTTGTAGCTTATCGGTAGATTCTAATGACTAAGTTTTCTGAAGAGCGCACGGCTCGAAGGAGAAGGTAAAGACTTTTTCTTACTGTGTTTTACTCCTAAATTGTTACAGGTAATGCTCAGCCTCGTAGTTGGTATCAGAACAAACATGGAAGAAATTGGTGGGCTTTATATACCCCAATTCTACTAACATCATCATTATTAAATGTTGAAGAGGCTGTATTATTTTTGCACAATATTTGAAAATAAAGTAAATCTTTTAGCTGTGTAAGGTTTAAACGAATAAACAAGATATTTGAAGATGAAGCCATATTTTTATCTTAAACTGCGTATTTTCAGATCTGATGTTATCATGATCTGCCAAGTTAACTAAAAGTGGAAATTGAACTATGCATCTTTACACTAAAATATGCATATGAGTAAAAATTAAAGGTTTAAGATTTACAATTAAATGCTTAGGCAAGACATGACTTCAACATTTATAATGAAGAAAGAATGTATACAAAACATGACATGGCAAAAGTTACTCAGGATTCATTATTCAGCTAAATCTAAAAAAAGATTATGAGATTTTAAAAAACAACAGGTCATCAATTATTTGGCAAAGTAGAAAGCACATCCACATCAAAATTTATCACAACGGAAAAATAATAATAAAAATACATAACAACAGTATTGCCGATTCGACATTCCTTATGGCGACATAATGTCGGGTCGGACATTGAGTACATTGTAATTTTGGTCTACTGTAACTATGATTATAATTATCAATTCATTTATTATCGTTAACTACAATTTCATTAAAGTACATTGACTACGTTATTTAGTACATTACATCATTAAGTACAGTTTCATTAAAGTACATTACATTATATTAAATTAAAAGTATTACAGTTAATTATAATTAAACAGTTACTATAACTTTGTTTTGTTACAGTGTTTCATATTAATAGACAATTAAGATTTTAGAAATATAATACAAAGTACATGGGCACATACGGTATGGATGAATATGGTTGAATAATAATATTTATACTACATAACATATAAATAATGACTTCTATAGAGTGTACAGTTTTTATTATGATGTTAAAGAATTTTCATACATTGAATACTAGAGATATGATGAAGGGAAATTAATGACGGGAAAATGTGACGTCATAGTTATTGAATTTGTACGTATAGTACAAATCATTATTAGGAAGACTTACAAGAACGAATTAGAGACAGAGAGTGGGTATTAATGACTAAGAAGTACAACTACGGGTTCCAATCCTGTTACATGCAATGTGTATGCATAATCTAGGGTCGAGGGTGAGATGCAAGACAATCATAATTAATTATAATAACTTCTATAACAAAAATGAAAAATGGAAAATGGATACGACTAAACCATAGAAATGGGAGATCGTAAGGTTATGACACAAACAAAAATAGGAAGCTACAAATACAATTTTTATCCAAAACTCGCTTAGGCGATTTTGGTTTCTTATGTAAAAATGAATATGGATTAGTCATTGTTCATTTTTACAGTGTTTCCCCCTCTAAAATGGTATTTATACAATAATCTAATAGGGTACCATTAATACAATATAAATGAGGAAATAACATCCTAACTACTTCAAGTTAGATGATGATTTTTCCTTTACATTACAAATTTTTATACAGAACAAGTGAGTTATTATATAATATAAAAGAATTCAAAGATTAATACTTTAATTTAGATAAACAATTTAGACAAAGAATGATATTGTTAAAATTTTTTACCAAATTTATTATTTTTTTTTTTTTTCTGTGGGATGTAAATCGTACAATCTATAAGCTAATTTTTATTGACTATTGTAGGTAAAAATAGAATTACGTAATGGATGATGTATAGACCTGTGGTCTAGTGTGTATTTGTGTGTACTAGGTACAAAGTGTGTATCTTATAAGTTTGAGGGACAGATTAGCTGAGAAGATTGTTAAATTAACTGAATAAATGCATGAGCAAGATATATTAGAAAGCAAAAATGATTAAGATTAAAATGATGATGTTTGCATACGAGTTTTAATGCAAAAGTGACTGAAGGGATGGAACGTAAATTGAATTCGACTACGACAATTACTCAGTATTAATCGAATAAAAAAATATAAAAAAATATAAAAAAAATATAACCATTGAAAATAGGAACCAATTATAAACTATAATGAATTAAACATATACTATAATATAAAAAAACACTTAACCTAAATTGAGGTTATTTTCCATCGTACCAAAGAGGAATTAACCATGGTTGAACCATTTCTCTGGTTGACATAGTTCAACTGGGGTTAGGGGTGTTAAAATAAAAATAAAATAAAAAGACAAAGTTTGGAGTACTACATTCGGGGGAATTGAGTGACTAAGCGGGGGGTATAAGTCTGAAATTGACAATACGTCTTTCGTGAGCATTTTGCTCTTTAAAAAAGGATTGCTTGTCACATTACTTTGAACAAAAATTAAGAGGAAACAAAACGAAGGGATGACATGTTCCTCATATAGTAATTTAAAAGGAGTCATTGGGACAAGATCGATTAATTAATTATTACACAACTATTATTATCACGTATACATTACAATGATTATCAGTCATTACAACATTTGTACAAATAATAAATTACATAACTATATATTTATATACGTAACAATGCATGAAACGGGAAAGAAATCGGTGAATTTCCGTCTTACAAACAAAAAAGGTTAACTAAGGACGCAAATCGGTCAATTCAGGGTGAATTTAATTCTCTTTTACAACACAAAAAAAGGTTGAATTAAATTCTTAACTTACTTTTTTTTCTTAAATTAAATTCTCTTAAATTACAAAGGAAAAGTTGAATTCAATTGACTGCATTGAAAACTAGCTTGGGACTTCAAAAACTAACTTTTTTTTTCAAAACACTTTTTTTTTCAAAACTAACTCTTTTTTTTTCAAAACTTTTTTTCAAAACTAACTTTTTTCAAAACTTTTTTTTTCCAAACTTTTTTTTTTTTTCAAAAACTAACTTTTTTTTTCAAAACTAACTTTTTTTTTCAAAACTAACTTTTTTTTTCAAAACTAACTTTTTTTTTCAAAACTAACTTTTTTTTCAAAACTAACTTCTGTAATCTCTGGGGCGGTTGTCCCTCTTAGATGCAACCTTTGACTTGAACTCTTATCAAGTACTCTGAAACTAACTTGAACTCTTATCAAGTATTCTGAAACTAACTTGAAATGCTTCAAGTAACTCTCTAACTCTATAAACTCTCTATAACACTCTCTTTCTTAATTTGCAAGTCAATTCAATTCAATAATTTGAAAAAAATTTGCAAACAAAAATATAAAATGTAAACAACATTTCACTCGAATGTACACGAAGGTACGATACTATTACGTTTGATACATAAAATAAAATTATACTATACTGAATATAATTGTGACAATTGACTTCTCTTACAATTGACTTCTCTTACAATTGACTTCTCTTACAATTGACTTCTCTTACAATTGACTTCTCTTACAATTGACTTCTCTTACAATTGACTTCTCTTACAATTGACTTCTCTTACAATTGACTTCTCTTACAATTGACTTCTCTTACAATTGACTTCTCTTACAATTGACTTCTCTTACAATTGACTTCTCTTACAATTGACTTCTCTTACAATTGACTTCTCTTACAATTGACTTCTCTTACAATTGACTAAAATATAAAATGTAAAAAACATTTCACTCTAATGTACGCGAAGGTACATAAAATAAAATTATACTATACGAACTAGAATAGTAAAAAATAACTGAAAATAACTGACAATACTGTTTTCAATAAAAAGAGTGTATCACTGGTGTATGTAGTGTTCACTGTGTTTTTTGTTAATTCTGGCTCAATACTAAATATTAATTGTAATAATAATGATTTTTCAAATGTTTTTTAAAAAAGAGTTTTGTACTTAACAAGATTCCTATGGCGAAATCCTTTTGAGGTGTGTCCTGAAGACGTGTCTGGCTGGCCACTTGTTCCTAGATGAAAAGTAGGCGTGAAGAACTTGGAGTCGTAACGCACCGGTTCACGGGTGGATGTGACGAACTCGAAGTCGTGACACGCCGGTCAACTGGGTGTTGATTCTGGTTCCAGGGTCTGGAAGACTGGAAGAATCCTGGAGTCGTGAAGATCCTGGTTAAAGGGTCTGGAGGACTGGAAGAATCCTGGAGTCGTGGAGATCCTGGTTAAAGGGTCTGGAGGACTGGAAGAATCCTGGAGTCGTGAAGATCCTGGTTAAAGGGTCTGGAGGACTGGAAGAATCCTGGAGTCGTGGAGATCCTGGTTAAAGGGTCGCCAGTTGTTAAGATCCTCCTCTTCTATGTGTTTATCCTGATGCAGGGTAATTTCTATCTTGGCCAAAGAGTGGCTTCTTCTTAAAATCTTCTTGTTAAAATCTTCTTGTTAAAATCTTCTTCTTATCCTGGTAAAGGGTCGCCACAATTGTTAACCCCTCCGTCTATGGCCCTGGGTTGGTTCGGAGTCGACGGGGGTTCTGGTTAGGAGGCAGCAACGGATATGTTACTTGCAGTAGTTTCTTCTATACTACTCCGAGTTCTTCTTTAGTGGCTCGGAGGATTCTGAGAGGCTTATTAAATTCTTTGGGGTTTCTCTCCGATTCTTCTTGTAGCTTATCGGGAGATTCTAATGACTAAGTTTTCTGAAGAGCGCACGGCTCGAAGGAGAAGGTAAAGACTTTTTCTTACTGTGTTTTACTCCTAAACTGTTACAGGTAATGCTCAGCCTCGTAGTTGGTATCAGAACAAACATGGAAGAAATTGGTGGGCTTTATATACCCCAATTCTACTAACATCATCATTATTAAATGTTGAAGAGGCTGTATTATTTTTGCACAATATTTGAAAATAAAGTAAATCTTTTAGCTGTGTAAGGTTTAAACGAATAAACAAGATATTTGAAGATGAAGCCATATTTTTATCTTAAACTGCGTATTTTCAGATCTGATGTTATCATGATCTGCCAAGTTAACTAAAAGTGGAAATTGAACTATGCATCTTAACACTAAAATATGCATATGAGTAAAAATTAAAGGTTTAAGATTTACAAAAATGCTTAGGCAAGACATGACTTTAACATTTATAATGAAGAAAGAATGTATACAAAACATGACATGGCAAAAGTTACTCAGGATTCATTATTCAGCTAAATCTAAAAAAATGATTATGAGATTTTAAAAAACAACAGGTCATCAATTATTTGGCAAAGTAGAAAGCACATCAAAATTTATCACAACGGAAAAATAATAATAAAAATACATAACAACAGTATTGCCGATTCGACATTCCTTATGGCGACATAATGTCGGGTCGGACATTGAGTACATTGTAATTTTGGTCTACTGTAACTATGATTATAATTATCAATTCATTTATTATCGTTAACTACAATTTCATTAAAGTACATTGACTACGTTATTTAGTACATTACATCATTAAGTACAGTTTCATTAAAGTACATTACATTATATTAAATTAAAAGTATTACAGTTAATTATAATTAAACAGTTACTATAACTTTGTTTTGTTACAGTGTTTCATATTAATAGACAATTAAGATTTTAGAAATATAATACAAAGTACATGGGCACATACGGTATGGATGAATATGGTTGAATAATAATATTTATACTACATAACATATAAATAATGACTTCTATAGAGTGTACAGTTTTTATTATGATGTTAAAGAATTTTCATACATTGAATACTAGAGATATGATGAAGGGAAATTAATGACGGGAAAATGTGACGTCATAGTTATTGAATTTGTACGTATAGTACAAATCATTATTAGGAAGACTTACAAGAACGAATTAGAGACAGAGAGTGGGTATTAATGACTAAGAAGTACAACTACGGGTTCCAATCCTGTTACATGCAATGTGTATGCATAATCTAGGGTCGAGGGTGAGATGCAAGACAATCATAATTAATTATAATAACTTCTATAACAAAAATGAAAAATGGAAAATGGATACGACTAAACCATAGAAATGGGAGATCGTAAGGTTATGACACAAACAAAAATAGGAAGCTACAAATACAATTTTTATCCAAAACTCGCTTAGGCGATTTTGGTTTCTTATGTAAAAATGAATATGGATTAGTCATTGTTCATTTTTACAATTATATATATATATATATATGAATATATATATATATATATATATATATATATATATATATGAAAATTATATATATATATATATGAAAATATATATATATATATATATGAAAATATAATATATATATATATGAAAATATATATATATATATATATATATGAAATATATATATATATATATATATGAAAATATATATATATATATATATATATATATATATATATATATATATATATATGAAATATATATATTATATATATATATATGAAATATATATATATATATATGAAAATTATATATATATATATATGAAAATATAATGTTATAATGTTATAATGTTTCAGACCAACAAAGACCTTAGGATCCACTCATGGCTGGTCTACCTAACTGTGTTCGTGTATTGTGTATGTCCTCCGTGGTGGCGGAGGGGACCTACAATTTTACGTGGGTTCCGAACCACAAGAACATAAGAAATTTATGTAAAAACTGCCGGTAAATTGGCAACGACCAATTTTTACGAAACTAAATAATTATCAATTTAAAACTAATTAATTATCGATTTAAAATTAAAGATAGAATCTCTGATCCAGAGGATCAAGTCATAATAGACTACTATCCACAAATATGTTACACTCTATATCTATTTATAAGGGACATGCAAATATATCGGATCCAAAGAATCCAGTCAATTTCATTACGGTATCCATCAAGTCACGGTCCATATCGATAGCGGACCAAGTCAAAATTTACAATCATATACATTACAATATATACACTTACGAGAAAAAGAGTAGGTGTGGCTGTAAAGACTGTACAGTAATGTAGAAATGTGTGTGCACCCATTTTGGGTCTCCCATTTAAAGGTGTTTGTGGGGCAAGTGAAGATCATGAGTTTTTCAATACCTCACAGTACTATGGGGGGCACCGCTCGGCAGAGGAATCTCTTTAAATGGGGTGTGTAAGGACAGAGAGTATCCCCTAACCCAAGACGCTGCCTCCCTATATCCCACAACACTTGTGTTGAGCTGTGGGATCTATCCCCAGAAAGCCTTAATTTTACTACCTTAAACTATACCCTTTCTATCAACATATGCGTCTAATCGATTTTTAAACATGTTTATAGACGTGCTACTAATTACTTCTACCGGCAAACTATTCCAGCTATTTACTATTCTATGCGTAAAAAAGTTTTTCGCAACTGCTCTCTCGAACCTTCTACTTGTCAACTTACACCCGTTATTTCTAGTCCTATTATATTGAGATATTTCGAAAAAGCTATCTCTATCTACGTTATCGAACCCATTCATAATTTTGAAACCTGGATTAGATCACCCCTTAACCTCCTGGTCTCGAGTGTTGTCAATTTTAACTCCTTAAGCCTATCCTCGTACGACTTTGACCTAAGCGACGGAATCATCTTAGTTGCTCGTCTTTGAACTCTTTCGATTTTGTCTATATCTTTGTGCATATACGGATTCCAAAATTGGACCGCGTACTCCAAATGGGGTCTAACTAATGATTATAAAGTGGAACTATAATATCGCGCGATTTGTACTCAAAATTTCGAGCTATAAAACCTGACACTTTGTTCGCCTTATTGACCGCTGCTGTACTTTGTTTCGCTACTTTTAAATCACCAGTGACTATAACTCCTAAATCTTTTTCCTGCTCTACGCTTGTTAAATCTTTCCCTGACATACTATACGCAAATTTACCGTTACGCGAACCTATATGCAAAATTTTGCACTTATCAACGTAAAATCTCATTTGCCATGTGACTGACCAATCAACGATTTTATTCAGATCTTCCTGAATTTTACCTCTATCTTCGTCATTAATCGCCCTACCACCCAGCTTCGTGTCATCCGCAAACTTTGAAACTGTACTGACTAGGCCGACATCTAAATCGTTAATATATATATATATATGAAAATATATATATATATATATATGAAAATATATATAATATATATATATATGAAAATATATATATATATATATATATATATATATATATATATATATATATATATATGAAAATATATATATATATATGAAAATATATATATATGAAAATATATATATATATATATGAAAATATATATATATATATAATATATGAAAATATATATATATATATATATATGAAAATATATATATATATATATATATATATGAAAATATATATATATATATATATATATATGAAAATATATATATATATATATATATGAAAATATATATATATATATGAAAATATATATATATATATGAAAATATATATATATATATTATATGAAAATATTATATATATATATATATGAAAATATATATATATATATATATATGAAAATATATATATATATATATATATATATATATATATATATATATATATATATATATATATGAAAATATATATATATATATGAAAATATATATATATATATGAAAATATATATATATATATATATGAAAATATATATATATATATATATATATATATATATATATATATATATATATATGAAATAATATATATATGAAAATATATATATATATGAAAATATATATGAAAATATATATATGAAAATATATATATATGAAAATATATATGAAAATATATATATATGAAAATATATATATATATATATATGAAAATATTATATATATATATATATGAAAATATATATATATATATAATAATATGAAAATATATATATATATATATATATATATGAAAATATATATATTATATATGAAAATATATATATATATATATATATATGAAAATATATATATATATATATATGAAAATATATATATATATATATATATATATATGAAAATATATGTATTATATATATTATATATATGAATATATATATATATATATATATATATATGAAATATATATATATATATATATATATATGAAAATATATATATATATATATATATATATATATGAAATATATATATATATATATATGAAAATATATATATATATATATGAAAATATATATATATATATGAAAATATATGTATATA